>JAPMOQ010024920.1:747941-782689 GCA_026543055.1 Argiope trifasciata | reverse complement strand
GAAGGTTAAACCATCAACTTCCTACAATATGTATGAGCCCATAAAAAGGGATCCATTCACCTCTTCCATCGAGAGTGAACTACCAGTCGTTGCGGATTCTCTGACCAAGAAAGATAAACCCGTGAAGGTTAAACCATCAACTTCCTACAATATGTATGAGCCCATAAAAAAGGATCCATTTACCTCTTCCATCGAGAGTGAACTACCAGTCGTTGCGGATTCTCTGACCAAGAAAGATAAACCCGTGAAGGTTAAACCATCAACTTCCTACAATATGTATGAGCCCATAAAAAGGGATCCATTTACCTCTTCCGTCGAGAGTGAACTACCAGTCGTTGTGGATTCTCTGACCAAGAAAGATAAACCGGTGAAGGTTAAACCATCAACTTCCTACAATATGTATGAGCCCATAAAAAAGGATCCATTCACCTCTTCCATCGAGAGTGAACTACCAGTCGTTGTGGATTCTCTGAGCAAGAAAGATAAACCCGTGAAATCTATTAAGGAGAAACCTATTAAAGAGGTACCATTGACCTCTACCACTGAAAGTAAACTACCTGTCGTTGATGATTATTCTAAAAAGGATAAGCCCCTCATTGTCGAACCAGAGTCTTCCTACATGTACGAGAATGATAAGAAGCCAATTAAGGAAGGGACTGTCATCACTGATGAACCTAATAACTCAGTCGGATTTGACTCTTTCAACAAATTAAAAGAGCCCGAATTTGAAGCTCCTGTGGTTGTAGAAGCGTTGGTTAGAAGAGAAAATCCTACATTTCAGGGAGGAAAATTCGAAATGCCAGCAGTGATCGAAGCATTGGTACGACGAGAACCTGCACATGAAAAAATAAAAGGTGAGGTTTTGCACAGAAACTTGCCTCAATCCATAAAAGAATCCCTTTTAAATAAAGATAATAATTTTAATATCCCTGTTATTGCAGGTTTGCCTTTTGAAGAAGGTATTGATAGCAATGAAAATTCGGAACACCAAGGCATTACTTTTGGTGAAACGCACGGTTTTAATGAGCCAGGCATGGATGAAAATGGAGATGATGGAAGTGCAATGGGTTTCGACAAACCTCGTTTCACTAGAAGTATCCATGTTAATTCAGACATATTTCCTACTCTGACGAATGTTAAAGAAAAAGAAAAATTGAAATTTAGAAGTTGTGTTACGCCAAAAAACGAAACTGGTAATTGTATGCCGATCCAGCAGTGTTCAGTTTCGAGCATAATAAGCAATATTGACGAATTGCTCAGGAATGTATGTCTTGTCGATGAAGTTTTTATTGGCGTATGCTGTCCTGAATTTCCAGTTGAAACAGTGCGAGTCGATTGGGAAGAGTTGAAACCAAATAAAGCAATGCAAAACGAGGAATCTTCTCAAATTTTAAAAGGTGAGTATAATGAACTGTTTAATATTGCATGTCTCTTAACAGCGTGTCTTAGTAAAAAAATATAACTTTTCTTTACAGAGTGTGGAAGATTACCCTTGTCGGTCACAAATCGAGATTCATGGCCTTGGATGGTAAGTCTAAAATCAATATTTGGATATCACTTCTGATACACGAATTCTAGATATCTTGGTATCGTAAACTTCGACATTTTCTTGAAATTTAAAATCTGTAACAGATTTTTCTCATCGTTTCAAATGAGCTTTTAAGATTATATAATTAACATCCATATTCTTGACCAATATACTGAGCATTTATATTGTAACCAAATATTTATCAAGTTCAGTTTTAAACAACTTTACTTTATTAACTGTAATATTTCGTGTTAACAGTGTTTAACCAGTTTCAGCGAATCCAAGATCATGGTAACTTCGGAAACAATTAGATTTTCTTGGCATCGATAGATGCCAAATGACATTAAGACGATGCAAAATAAAATTTAAATTTCAATCTGTATTATAAATTTTCTAATTAACTTAGATTCCTTAATAAAATAGAAATAGTGGCCAATACAGCAGGCGAATGAACGAAATTATTCAGGGAACTACCTGAAAAGCTAAAAATTAAATCTTCCATAAAGTTGATGCTAAGGATCTTCTACCGTTGACGAATGGAATTGATCAGAAAAAGAGCAATTGTTAATGTTCATTCAATACACAATTTTCAAAGTTTTATTGTTCTCCACAATTCAAATGCTTTCTTTTCTAGTAAATAGAGTATCAACTGCTATTTAAAAAAATATTCATCGGTTAGACAAGGTATTACTTGAACTTGAAATTCTTCTGGATCAAACGAAATATGCTCGCAAATTTTGACTTTTCATAGCGATATTGATTCTAAATTAATTACTTGTCGCCTTATGTCAATTTTTCACCGAAATCTTAATTTATAGTCTACAATTGACTGTATTAGGCTTCAACTACGAATCTCCATATCGATGGAACTTGAATTCGATTGACATTTTTCTGTTGTACCTATGTTTAAGACTTCAACCCTCCATTAGTCGCAATATCAATGATATGCCTATAACCAGTATTTATTGGCTATTTTTAACTCGAATGAATTTCCTTTTGGGACTATTTTATAATTTCGATAATAGTTATTTGGGTCAAGTTTTTAGTTTTGACAGTAACGTAAAACAGATCCTATACTAGTTGAACACATAACAATTATTCGGGTAGGAGAGTGACTGCGACTAATACAAGGTTAAATAGAACAATCCAATTGTTCCTTATTTTAAATTTGAACCAATGTTTTCAATTGATAATTTTCTAGGCTTCACTAATTGCAAAGTCTTCAGACAAAATATTTTGTGGAGGAGCTCTTATCAAAGAACAGTATGTGCTTACTGCTGCCCACTGTACTATAAGGTTAGTTTTTTTCTTTTCACATACTTAATTACCGATTCCTAATATTTCCAGGTCTCTTCTGAGGTTATTATTCAAGCCAAGTCTTGCAACCTACAATTTGTTGAGTTTTGCTCCATTGTGAATGTGATTTAAATTAACTCCAATTTACTTCGAGGAAAAGCCAATGAAATGTCAAACATCAACTTGGTAACATTCGCAGGACGTTTTTAAGATGTTACAATACGAGAACAAGTTTCAGCTTGATTGGCTCTTTTAAATGCTTTTTCGCATCCCCTTTTTAAATTACTTGGTTCCGCACGTTTAAAGAAATCATCTGGAGCATTAAATGTCGGTTACCACTTCGGCCCTTTGAGGATGATTAATCAAAACACAAACGGAAACAAAGTCATTGCTCGAAATCAACTGGACCGTTGATTGTTTCAACAAAACTTTTAACTAAGGAAAAAATGAACGCATGTTTTGTAAATCCAAATATAGCAGGCATTAATATTCTCTGGTAGATAATGCGAGGTTTTGAATCGCTCCATTGTATTCTAAAATTGTAATTCACAAAAGACGGACAACGTGTACTATAGAATATTTACCATCGTAAATTACTTAGTGACAGTAATATGTATTGAAAATGTCGAGTATATCATCTCTAGTCAATTTTTAATATCTATACATGATGGAAAGGCTTTCTAATGAACAAAATGTTGAGTAATGATTCTTGATCTCATCCAGCTTAAAATGCGATTGCAACACTCCCGATGAACAGTTAGTCAAAATATTCGGACCCTGCTCGTTGTTCAAAAACTAGTTGAAGCATAATAAAATCAAATACCTATAGCAGTAGATAAACCATAAAATATCCCTTAAAAAGGATTTTAAGTATCAATGTAACTACAACATGGAATTCAATAGTACTTAATATGAATATTAATATTGAAGATTTTTAAAGAAATTGCCAGAAATATGCACCCATTTATTCAACTAAATTTTATTAATATTGCTAAACTTGTATTTAAATTCAAATTCTGGATGCCTCAAATACTAGATTGTTGCTAAATATGCGAATAAAAGCACGCAATTCAAGTTAAATGTATCATTGCTCATAATGAACTATAAATCAATGTTTCTCGAAATTTACAGTATTAATGAGAAATGAAAATCTGAACGAAGGAAAGTATAAATAGCGACTTATTTTCCATTTACATATATCGAAACAAACCCCAAATCTTGTGCATTTTGACTCGATTTGCCTAATTCTATAACGAATAATTTTACTTCATTCAGATACATTTGACTAAGAAATGGGTTGCTTCTTAAATTTAAAGAGTAGGCAAATATAAACTCTTATCTTGGAAACTGCATTCATATAACATGAATTTTCTTTCAATCTAGCTTTTATAGAATATAGAACACGAGTAACAAGTGTCTAGATATTAGAGTCTAATACCATCATTAATAAATGCTTGCTACACATTGACACTTAATAGAATAGTGAATGTATTGGTAATGGCTGATTGACTTGGTTCTGATACGAAGTTTTGTACTTTCTACGTGAAAGCAAATTCAAGAAATTTAAACCATAGTACGTATATCGAAAGATCATTTGTTCCATAAATAGTCGGTTGGTTTTTTCTAATGGATATAGACAGAATCGTCTTTAGTCTCAACTGTTTTATTTTTATCTAAGATTACACATTCTATTTTTGGAATATTTTCCGATTTTCATTCAAATGATAATCCATTGAATTCTTGTCTTATCTATGCATTCGAAGTAATTTAATATTGAATTATAATCGTCAGTTTTTGCTTACAACTATCAAAATTCGATAAATTGATGCATTCAGGCAAAACTTAAGCAGTTAAATCAATTTCCTGAAAGATGGCTCTAAAATATTGTTTCAACTTTATTTCGATGCATTTAACCACAACTAGTACAATTAAGTTTTGTTTAAATTATGGCTTAATAGAATTCCGAATTATAAGTGTCATACTTCCGCCAGGAGCAAGCCACGGTAGAAACTAGTTTCATATGTATTCCTCTAGAAAAGTGAACGTCATGTTCTCCACACGTATTCATAAAGGAAACTTCACATCATCTTGCATAAACCAGATGCTGGTCTGAATAAATCTCCTGTTAATAACCAATTCGAGCAAGACTTTACCTTAAATTAGCTGCATCATTTAGTTATTATGCATCTTCCAGATACAGCTGTTAATGCGATAATTTTATTGAAATCGCAATTTCAAAAGCCGTTTGTCACTAAAGATGCCTGAAATCAATTTTAATTAGTAATAATTGGTACCAAGTTAGAAAATCGAAGTTACAAATTCCTGATCTCTTGGCAAAAGAATAGCTTGGATAACTGCCATAGTTTGAGTCAAATGAAATCTTACACTTCTGGATACTAATCGGAAATAAAATGGATGAATTTGTTCAAGCTGAAAGATGTATTTAGTTATAATGGATTTTCGTCCATTTTTATAAATAGAATTTTTTAACCTTGAAAATAATCGGAATTTTAATTCGATGAAACTAAGGATGAAAAGATGTCTTTTTACATACGTCCACGCAATTTGTCATTTAGATGTTAAGTCATCTTTGGTGTAGGTGTTGGCGGAATTGTGCCAATACGTAGGTTGAATTCCGCCAAGGATCGAACCTGCGATGTTCGGGTTTGAAAGCCAGTATCTTATCTATACAAAAATGGCTACCAATGTTTAGTGGTAGTTACTGGCTTATTAAGATGTCACCACATCATCCATATAATTTATACATCTTTCAGTAACTCTAATTGGACGAAAATATTAGGAGCATATTATGCGAAGTCGACTATTCGGGTTGACACTACCAATAATATCGTTTTTTGTCGAATGTATGAATTAATATTATTTTCTAAAACAACTTGATTCGCTTCGCCAATTGTTTTATTTCGCATATCATTTTTATTCCAGGATTCCTCGGAACCGAATATTGGTGCGTCTGGGAAGCCCCACCTCGGAGGATCTTTCCGAACCAGATTTTGAAGTAATTGAAATAAAAAGGCATGCTGGCTACAATCCCAGAACGATGCAAAATGATATAGCTCTTCTAAAGCTATCTCGTCGTGTGCAGCTCGGAGATTTCAGACGCGTAGTTTGCTTATCCGAAGAAAATGAGAGCATAGAAGGCTTAGTCGATGAATCAGCAAGCCTGTTGCGTTGGAAAGAAACTCCAGGTAAGCACACTTAAAGCGAATAAAAATTCGAGAACTTTTGAACATTACCCTTATACTCAAAATTTATCTCCAAATATTACTTGTATTTATTTCGAGGTAAATAGAAGAGTAATTTTCACAAGTTATTTGGAGATAACTTTTGAGCATTGCTCTTGTATGTTTTAAAAATTAGTTTCTTACTTGCTATTGCTAATTCGAATAGAAAAGAAATCAGTCTTCAGTGAAAGTCCATTAGTCAATTCGTGAAATACAGAATCTATTGATGGACCTCTCAAGGCATATAAATGGCTCTCGATTCGTATAGTAAGACTGATGGAAAATGCAACAATTTTTATACTTGAGACTTATGGGAAAATCTTATTCCCAAAGCTTTTAAAATCTAGTCTTGTATGCAAAGAAATTTGAACTACCAAATTTTATACATTTTGAATAATCTTGATTTTTTTTTAAGCCTGGCCAATATCTTCATTCAAAAAATTGTTGGTCTATGTGTCGTAACTTTTCTATGCACATATCGCCTTTCCATGAAATTCCACAACCATGTTAATGTATCAATCCTAACGAAAGAGCCGATTTACAAATTTTTGGCAATTTGACTTATCTAAATTTACTATTAAACTATACGTTCAGACAAGTTTACGAAGCTCTCGAAGTATACCTTGACTCTTGACTAGTGATGACTTATAGCTATGATAATCCTCAAATTGAAATAAAATCAAACATCTGTGAGATTAACAAAAGGATGCATGAAAAGATAATTTCTAATACGACAGAATTCTGATGTGCAAAGTTAAAGTAGAAAATGGAGAGTGGTACAGAAAATTTATAAACCTTGATAACAAAATTATGCATACTAGTCAAGAGTAAGCGTATAAGCTAATGGCTAACGTGGCAAAATTTTTCCATCAAAGTTTAACTAATAGTTTAAATTCTATTTCTTAATTTTCTATCGGAAGTACACTCGTGCGACTGTATAGATCTTGCCACCAGACAATATTTAATTTGAAGGTATTGGACTATAATTTTGGTCAATTTTCCTCTAAAAATGACTATTCAAGCTTAATCAGAAATTGAGCTTTCTTTTTTATTCTAGGTGAAATCAAAGATGTGGAACCATTACTGGTTATTTCTCCCCAGGAATGTCAAAGCCGAATGCGGACAGCAATTTCGGATTCTATCATTTGTACAGAACCTAGAACAGACGAAACCATGTGCAATGTAAAAATTTAATTTTTTATCCCCTTTACAATCTATCGTACTTCAAAATACGCCAAGCGTACCTCTGAAATACTTACCATTCAATGATAATGGTTAAACACGATTGCTAATCTGATGTATCAATATTTTACTAATGTAGCATTATGTAATTGGATTTCGACAAAATTGTTGTATTATCCAATTTTTAGTTTAAATGAGTTTTAAAATACCGCATTTAACTTCTAACTATTGCATTAACTTTAACTTAACTTTGGTTAGTATAATAGTTTGCATGAAGTTTTGATTTTTCATTTGGGCCTTGAACAGTTATTTTGAACTTGATTAATTAAATTTTCTACATCTTCAAACTCTTACAAAAACGTCTGGACAAATTCGGTGACATAAATTTTCTTGTCCCAACCCAGCTCAATCTCGTACCTTAATATTTGATATTTTCCCATAAAATATTCAATGCATGGCTGTTTCAGACCCCAGGAATGTTTGAAGTATTGTTGAAAGGTTCCAATCGGAATGATAGCGTTTGTATTTCGTAATACTTGTTTCATAACCTACCCAAAATTTGAGCTCAAAGATTATGATTGGAATATGCAATATGCCCGCAATTGTATTTGAAATGTAGTGTCCAGTTTCAGTTTAAAATCACAACTACCCTAAGTGATTAGTGTGGTTGATTCTTAAATTCCATCCCAAGCCTTCCAATACTATTTCATAAACTCATTCATTAGATACAGATATCCAACTTCCTAACTTTATATCCATTGGCACAGTCAAACTTCTGTTTTAGCTTGAAAGGTTATCATTCGTGTGTTGTAAAGTTTTGAAAATTCTTAACTTTCCATATAGGCTATAACTCCTCCACAAATTAAGATTGCATTTTTATAGTAACTTTTACAGATACAGATCAGAAAGCATAACACCTTTCTAAATCGAAATTTTTCTAAAATTTTAGAATGCGATGCTTGATATTTTTACATTTTTAAGTAGGCTTTGCTGAAACATAATCTTGGAAATTAAGCGAATTGCATTATTTGAAGAGGAAGGACGTTAAGCGTACAAAATTCATTGGGAAATTGCAAACTCTTAGTGCTATTATTTCAAAGTTACCAGATAAAAATTACCAATTCTTAAATTCATTGCACGAAATGCGGTAGCCTAACTATAAGGTCTCGGCTTAGGGATTAGAGATCTAAGCTCAAACCAGTTTCTGCCGGAGAGCCGCTTATGCTGTAGCTGTCCGACAGAAACTGGTTTAACCACCACATCTTTAGGATATAAATCTGTCGGTGCAGTATGAAAGCTTTAAGAAAAACGGCTAGTTACTTTATCTGATCGAGTATCAAAATGGCGTTTCTTCTAAAATGATCCGTAATATAACTAAATACTACAACTAAGTATTAATCGCAAGCTTAAAGGAAATTTTTGCTTACGGGAAATAAATTAGATGCATAATCATTGAATATGCAGTCTCGTTTCATTGCTTAGAGGTAAAAAAATTAATACGTCGATCTTTAGAAAAAATGAACCCGACACCCGAATTTTCAACCAAACACCCTTGATGCAGTTAAATAGATACGTCGAGTATGCACAGTTCATTTTGATTTGAAAAACTCCCAAAAGTAAAATTTATGGGAAGATTAAGCGGATTTAAAACTTCGAATAATTAGTCTTAATATTCTAATGTAAATTTTAGAGGTGCGTTACATTTTTTATGCATATAAGAAATACGGGGGGAAATTAACGGGTCGTTTAATCGATCTAATAAGTCGATATCTCGCATCTTTTAAACGAGTCGAATAAGAATATTTACTTTTCTTTGCAGGCCGACTCAGGCGCACCTCTCATCATAGCCAAGGATGGCAAATTCGAAGTGATCGGTATTCTGACGTGGAATAGAAACGACTGTGATGAACGCTTTCCAACAGTTTTTACAAGAATATCAAGTTACCGTCGATGGATTGAAAAACTTGCATCCTAATGTATTCGGCAGCTGGACTGCAAAAAAATATTTTAATATTGTAATTTTAATTTGCTTTAATATTTAAATGTTTTTAATAAAGTTTTTTAAATGAGTTGTCTATTTCTTTAATTAGCTGATCAAGATATCGCAAAGTATTAATTACATCCTGTAGTCTCAGTTGACGAGCAGTTTGAACTCTCATAAAATTTGGTTCCACTGTCTGCCATTTTTTTGGCTGAAACAGGTTTTCAGGGTTTCGCCTTGGAAAAGTAAGGGTGTTCAATATAGAGGTACCAAAGGATCTACTCTACTCAAATCTAATCCAATCCCAAGAAATTTAGTCTTTCGAAATACGGATGCTTGTCCTCTAGCTTTCTTAGAGTATTGTGGCTGGCCGGATTTTTCAATATCTGGTATAGCTCTCAAAGCCAATGTGCTGACCAGATATGATGACCTGTTGAGAAAAGTAGAAACTGGGCATACTCTGCGATCTTATTGTCCCACGTTTCTTCTTAAACTGGATAGCAGTTTACACTTTTATAAATAGGCTGGGGAATAAGTTCTTTGGGAGCAAGGACATGTTAGAGATTATGGTTAACGTTGTCTCCGTAATATATCCTGGTGTCATATCTGAGGTAGTTAACACATAGACTGCCAATTGCGATATAAGTTGTAGATTGCGTTCTTTTCTAGAACCAAACCATCTGTTATTAGATGACGCCTTCTCTACTACAGTTAAAAGATAGCAAAGAAAAGGGCATCCGATTAGATAGGCGAGGTTAGTGGCAGCGAATGTGTTAAAAGTTGGGAAAAGTAAAGCCAGTATCTGTTTCCCGTTATAGGGCTCACTGTGGCTGTACCGGGATTCACAATGGGATGGAACGAAAAAATTTTCAAGTATCGAATTTTAATAAGATTAAAAACAGAATGAGCCAAAAATAGGACTAAATGTTTGGAAAATGTCAATCTCCAAAAAAATTACCTTGACCTTAATTATAAGAATTTCAATGCATTATAGCTTTTTTCGCTTCATTTTAGTAACGGTACTGGGAAAATATTTGCAAATCATGCAATACATACTGAATAGACAAGGCCTCGGCTTAAGAACATACGAAAAAAATGTTTGTACTTTTCAAATCTGAAATAATGTGACGCATGTAAAAGGCGATTTTTAAATTTCTCAGCTGTACAATAACTGTTGGAATGTGAGGTTTAACTATTAGAGAGGAAAATGATTTTATCCAGTTTCTTGGCTCAAGGTAGCCAGTGGCATTTTCTTGAGACACGCGTTCTTAGACTTCGGATTTTGGGTTCTTGCCTTTCATACCATCCTTCTCTGCCTTATTTAGATCACAGGACCGATAATTATTGCAATGTCATTTAGCTAACATCTGTTAGATTGATCTTCAAAGTAAATTTAACATCCTATTTTATTTAGTTGTGTCCCTCAGCATTTATAGCAACTTTTCTCTTTCTCAATACTCGTGCAAGACATTTAAAACAACTGAATGGTTTTGTATACAGAAATCCACATTGCAACTTGTTTCGCTTTTTCGGAATTGATGAATTTTTCGTCCGAACTTACAACCCAGAGAGTTAAACCCCTTTTACCAATTTTCGGAATAATGCTTTCATATCACAATCTAAAAAATCATTATTGTCTTGTTTCTCCGTCTCTTGATTTGTCACTTTCTTCTGTAATAAATATCTGTGGAACTCTCATTTTCTGGGTAATGCATTTTTTTGCAATTTTGGATGTTTTATTTAATAATCTAGTTTATGTACCATTTCTTTTGTTTCAACCAGCACTAATACACCCTTTCCGACTGCAGATCCAAGACCCAATGATCCAATACCTAGCTTTTGAGGATTTCTGTTTGGTGTTACCAAGTTGGTAGATTCGATTTTGACCAAAGAAAAAACGTTGGTTTTCTTAATTTCTTTTTGTAAAGTATTCCTCTGACGGACCAATTTCCATTTTTCGTCAACTAGTATAATACCAGTTGTTTGCACTTGCTTGGTAAAATTTGAAGCCGGTATTTGTTGCACTTTGCTTTTTTCTCTAAAGCTTATTTATTTTCTGTTCTTAATTTATAGCCCTAGTGTTGCTTTACAACGGGATGTTAATATAACTAAACTAAACTTTATTCTAAATTTACTTGGCGTAAGCTTTTTATTTTAATATTTCTTTAATATTGCAGAGTTGCCATGGGACCGGGAGAACCAAGGAAATCGAGAATATATAGATAATTTAAAAATCATCAAAAAAACAGGGAAAATGAATTCCTTTTATTCCAGTCCCAAAATATCCCTAGTGTTGCTTTACAACGGAACGTTAATATAACTAAACCTAGACCTTTTATTCCTTTTACAAAATGCCGCTCTAGGAACATTGAAAGAATCGCAACCATAGCACCAAAAATCAAACAACTGTATTATCGCGGAAACTCGCATTATTTTACTCGTTCACCTTTTTTTTTCTGTATAGATCAGTAATTCGCATTTCAGAGATAGTTGTTCTCTTTTCATGAGATTCCTGGAATCGGTAGTTGCAGATCGTTTGCGGCAGTTAATGTGTTAAGTAATATGAAAAAAAAAGCCATATATTAGTTATGCCAAAAGAGAAAAATACAAAACTGCATGCCTGTTCAAAAGAAACATATACGATATTGGAATTTGTATGCAAAAGAAATATAGGATACTTGGAATTTTACGTCCGGAAATTAACCGATTTAAAACTTTTTAATTCAAGAACAATAATATAAAGCTGAACTTTTATAGGCATTAAAACTGGTTGCGTCACATTCATCCTTTAATGCATTCAGTGATATAATGGAAATATTTTCTCATACGTTCGCTGTTAGTGAAATGCCAGAAAATGTACTTTAAGTTGCACAAAAAAATGTCACACAGAATTTGTTACAGATTAGCTTAGTTTATTCAGCGATATCTTTAAAAAAATTGTAATATGCTTTGACTAAGTTTTGAACCACATTTCACAAAAATATCAAATTCTTTTTATTGTAAGATATTGCGATGAATCAACCAATAGGGTCTCCAGAAGGTATTTGAATTCAATATTTTTATGTCGTACCACTACTCAAGAGCTATTTGAGAATTTTTAAGAAGTTAGATCAAGTTTAGATGTGCAGTTACTTTTATAACATGTAAAAATTAGTTTTAGTAAAATTATTATAGATCTAGGTACTTGAAGATTAAGCATAATTCATTCAGCGTTTTAGTATGAACATAAATCATTTGGATGGAAAGTAGATTTTATTCTAGAGCAATGTATAAAATATTTGAAGATAATACAGCTAGGCGTACCATTTTCCAGGAAGTTATTAGTTCTTCTTTTTTTGTATTTTCATTGTTCTTTGCACTAAGTAGAAAATGCCAGTGTTAGCAAAAGTATTCTAAAAGCTTTTAACAATATAAAGAAACACAAAGAATTTAGTTTTTAAAAAGCTTCTCTTATTTTGATTTTCTACTAGTGATATTATAAATACCTGTTTAGATAAACTGATTCTGAGTAAACTTAGCTTCTCTTATACTGTAAATACAGTCTTTAGCCATTTCTTTTAAAAATTCAGATGTCTGAACCAATGGTGCCTTTCTTATATGAAAAACTTTTCATTTTGAAAAGCAATCAATGAAAAACCTTGTCAAAAAAAGAAAACATTCGACACATTTTTGATAGAGCTTGATGAGCTTAAGAATCTAAGAAGATTTTTAAGAATCAACTTAAGAATATAAGAAGACTGAGAAAAACTTCGATACTGAAATAGTGACTACAAGCTATTTGATTTCAGATGAAGCAATTGAAACTGAAAAAAAGGCTTTTCAGTAGAGTATTTTATATTTGTGAGGAATACAATAAAAAGTATTTTAACCAAAGTCCAAAAATTTTAATGTTTCAAAAATAGTATCTTCTTTGAATCCATATTTATCGGGGAACCTTGCTTTTTCGGCTCATTCAAACTATTGTTATTGTTATTCCATTATAAATAATACATGAAGGCAATTCGCGAATTTCCTCTTATCTTAGGTACAGGGAAAAACCAGGGACTTTTTTTAAGATTTGAGTGTGAACCGCGTTTCATTTCTGATCCACATTTCTTCAAAATTTGTCTAAGAATTCCAATGGTCCTGGGGGTTGACTGTTGCTTTCTTTTACTTTCCCCCCATTTGTATTGATATTTCCATGTTTCGACTCTTCTGTCTTTTCAACATCAATGTCCGGTTCTTTTATGTCATTACCCTCTTTTCTCGGACTTACTCGGAAATCACTTTGTCGTCCTCCCGCTGGTGTGGTGTGGCGTGGAGAGAGGAGTGCCAGTTCAGGTGTCATCCTCGTCATCTGACAGTGGTTCAAAGTTACGAGGTCCATCCCAAAATAGCCCTAATGTTGCTTTACAACGGGGCGTTAAAATAACTAAACTAAACTAACTCTGATTTATTTGAGTTTTTCCCCCTTTTGGACTTATTTCCCCGGTCTTTTTTCTTTCCATTAGATTCCTTTCCCTGTGAGAAGGGGTCTTTGTAATTGAGAATGAAAAGCTACTTGTATGATGGTTGGTTCTCGCTACCCTTGAGGGTACAAGAGCGGGTGGGGGAGGCTTTCTTCCATTGACAACGGAACGTACTTCCTAAGGGAAGGGTTGCACCGTGACCTGTGATGACCCTTAGGAATCAACCACAGTTCCCGCCAGAGTTGCTGCCATGGCGTTCCGGTCATTCAAGTTTTTCCATGGGCCTTTGGGCGGGTCGAAGTTGACAGTCTATGATTTCAATTTTGTTTCATATCTTTTTTGCGTATAGCAGCTACCTGCGAATTCCCGTCCATTTCCATTGAAGATACGACTATCAATCTAGAATCTGAGCTCGAAGATCTAAAAAAATCTTTATTTATTTTCCCTATAACTCCTTTAATTGGTATTGAGGTGTCAGGGATTTGTATGTCTTTTTCTTTTGCCGAATAAAAAAACTTACATACTTGGTAAATTTATCGCTTCCCACCTCGAAATTATTTCTATACATTTAATTTAGATTGGAATATACTTTAGTCCTTGTATTTATTTTAATATCAAATTTGGGATTTAGTGTGTTTATTTTACCGTTAATAAAGCTCTAGTGAGTTGATTCAATTTCAAGAAAGTTATTCAGAGCGATCAGCTCTGGTGTGACTTCCACAGTTGAAGCCATGATTTAAAAGACGAGTTGTTGGAACACTTTCCTAAATTAATCTTTAAATTAAGGATTAAACAATATCCTAATCAGGAAAATAAGTTAGCTAAAAAATTAATATTCTTTAATAAATTTTAAGTCCATTGGTCTATTTACATTGCAATTTTGGGAATATTTTCGAGAAAAAGGATGTACGGATATGAGCTTTTTGGACCGGCACCTCTGATATGTAGATCTTATCAATCGAAGCTGCCGTTTGAACCCTGTTTTGATAGTACATAAGTAGCAGCAGGAGTTGGTACGGTGAACACAAACACTTTAGACAAAAAAATACAGAATGTATATAAACAACAAAAATGTCAGCCCGATAATGTAATTGACTTATAGGTTATGAATAATTTTTTCGTAAATAAATGAATTTCAATTGATTCAAGTAAGATTTGAAGCGTCATATGTGGAAGAATATAAAGTTTTTGATACTTTATAAAACAAATAATCAATCTCGATTTACAAATAACAACAGTTAAATATTAGAGCTACCAAGATATCTGTAATGGCTTTCAAAGTAAAGATCTGTTGCTATAAAAATCTGGAGAGATATCTGCTTAATATTAGTGGAATTTAGAGAACAGCTAAATAACTAACCTCTGGGGCCATAAGGCCTGAACAAAAAATTATTATATCTGAAGTGTGATCGCTCGGGAGAGATAACTGCTAAATATTCGTGAAATTTAGACAACAGAGAAAAGAAATGAAATGAGCCTGGTCTTTTATTTCATTCAATTCAATACAGTTAATTACTATGTTGAATTGATTTCATATTTTAGGTAGCATTGTATGGAGGTGCTCATTTGTGGACATTATCATCGATATAATCAAATACATTTGCTGGAAAAGACGAACAGTGGTAAATTTAGTTTATTTTGTAATTTAATGAGCTTAAATATTCATAGATTTTAATTGTAATGAAAATGTATCTAAATAGAGTACATGCATAAGTTTATATGAATTCTAATAGTTTTACTAATTAAATGCACAATGTTTTTTAAAACCAATGTATCCAAAATAGCTCTAGAATCAATTATTTTAGAATTTGTCGAAATATGTACTTATTTCGAAAGTTAAGGAATTGATAATTGTTTATACTTGGATAAAGTAGTGTTATTTATACACTTTATTGATTAAGAGCTTTCATTAATGCCAAATCAAATGTAATTAAATTATCGTAGAGCTCAAGCTTCCTTTTCGTCACGTTTCAATTTTGGCAATATTTTACTGGCTTATTTAATTTTGAGGTTCAACTAATTTTTTCAAATTGTTTTTGATACCACTTCTAGCTTGTATTCTAACGGAACTGATTCTGATTTATTCTTAATATTTAATGTTCCTGTATTGTAATTTCTAGTATAAATTATTACATAGTAAGTCAATGAAATAATTTTATAGCCAAGAAAATAAAACTGAATTTTAGTTGGAAATGCTGATTTTATTTAATCGTTCTTTTGAAGCCAAAAAGAATAACAAAATTGCTATTTCATTATTAATTGCTTTTTTCAGAAAAAGATGAAGGTCAGACTATTTGTACTCTTCATTTTTATAAACTTATCTCGAAATATGGAAGGAAAAGCTGTAAGAAGGAAAACTAAACCCTCAGGCTATCCAGGTATTTGGCTGCTTCAATAAATTTTAAGGCTATTCAGTGAATTTCTTTTTCACCTTGGAATTTTTAAGTGGGTCTCGATCGTAATGATAATCTATTTGCAAACGTCGGTATCGTTATAAATTCTTCTGGATTTAATGAAACTCCCGTTTGCCATCATTAATTTATTAATCATCAGCTATTTTATTTTGCTGTTTAACTTGCTATTCTTCCACTCGAAAGCTCGTTCAGTGACTCGTATCCAAATCACACTTGTACAGTCTCTGAAAAGAGAATGTGAAAATAAAGAAATTATACGCGCTCTCTATGAAACTACTCACTTTAACATTTTCTCTCACTCCGACTGAAGGGATAAAAATCCTTAATGTTTACAACGTTCCTTTTAAAGATGCCTACATTTCCCTTTCCTAAGACTGCACGTGTCAAAGAAATCCTTATCAAAATCTCGTAGAAAAAACCAAGGTGGGTAAATGTCGGTCTCGTCTGTTCTTGTTTCCCGATATACAATACACAGGTATATATAATACACAATTCTACCGACAAATTCAGAGGCGTGACAGTACTTAGGCATGAAGAGGACAAAAAAATCATCATAGAACTTAAAGTCTCAAACTAAAATCGTGAAATATATAGATGAAAGTAGCAAAATATAAAAAGTCCGAGAATTGTCGAAAATTTTAAAAAATTAATATAAAAATATTTCACCTATGTGCGTTTTCTTAAGAAAATTCATAAGTTCTTTTGTTGGTAACATTTCGACATTTTTTGTTATGTATACTGATAGAAATGCAACCTACATTACAAATTTTAATCTTCTAAATAATGTAATTAACTTAATTAGCTTTTTCAATTGAATTGATTTCTCAAATGGAACGACCTATTTGATAAGAACAATTAAAACAAATGCATCTTTAATTAACTCCAAGAAAATAAGGATAAGCCCAAGTTTATTTTATGCCTTGTATTTTCCCCTTTGTTTCTTCGAATACGATACGCAATGCAGCTCTAGTTTTTGTTTTTAGCCAATATTTATGTCCATTCAATGCGAGTTTCATTTCTATACTAATTCTTTCTCTTTAATCCGAAATAATAGTACAATTGATTTCAACTTTTCTAACAGGACAACTGTTTGTGATATAGTCTGAGCAACTTTTAACACGCAACACATCTGCATTTAATATTTTTAATCTATTTCAATAAAATTATTGGTGCCGATCCTAGCTAATTAAGTTTTCCTCTGATAATACATTACTTATTTAGGTTCAAGTGAAGAATAGCGTGAACCACCCGAGTTTGTCGCCAATATGGCAACCCAACTGAATGCTTTTCTAGCAAACCCTGATGCTGTTTTATTTACTACTTTTTACAATGATTGAGTTGCATATGAACTACAACAAATTTATGAAAAACGTAAATTAAAAAATAATAAAGAAAAAAGATTAAAGATTTTAATTTTGTTATTTATTATAATTAAGTTGTTTTTTTACAACTAAGACATTGCAATTTTATTTTTAATGTAAATACGAACAGAAAATATTTTGCAATTTTTCATTGTTCAGTAAGCGCTTTAAAAGATCATCTAAATTATTTCTTTACGAAATCTTCATTCTTATATTAAAAGTTCAAACTGCAATGAAATTCCTCAGTTTTCGTAAGTCTCTTAACGGCTCGTTCTCTTTAATTTTTGTCGATAATTGTGCAAGAATGGATGACGGGTAAATGAAATGGAACACGGCATTTCGAATCTGCAGAATGGTTGAAGGGCAAGTAGTACATTTTACGAGTTGATGAAATTATGAAAGGATGTATGTATGTTTGTAATGTTCCTGTTATACACACAGTCCTTTTGTTCCATGGGCTAGCGAAGCTACGAGGTTCCCGCTCCGGCCACTAGTCAAGCCGTAGGATATTTTAAAGTTAAAAAATTCTGTCCGGTGCCTTCTTCAGATGCCGGGAGGCATCGCTTGCTCTAAATAGTGCTCTTCACGTAACAGACCGGTGCAGTTAGTCTGAAAAACTTCTTCAAAATTGTGAATATAAGCAGCGATAGTGATCTAAAGGTTCAAAAATTTTAATAAAAATCTGCAGATTGAATGATTTCGGATTAAAATAAAATTAAAATTGCATCAAAGATCATAATTTTAAAACAAAGTGGTAACCAAAACTGTTTCTCAGAAGTGTTTATTTTGTCTTCCATCTTTATTGGCGACTTGGCATCCTTAGCGCTGCAAGGGGCACACTATACTTTACTTTTACATTATTTAAATTAATACAGCGTAAATATTAATGTTAGTCTTTACTAATAGGCTTAAGTTGTCTTAATGTCCAAATATTTCATATCTAAATGCAAACACTTTCTTTCAAAAATGAATTCATAAATTACCTTCGCATCTCTGCAACTTAACTACAGCCAAAATAAGAAATCGCAGTTTTCCCTTTGATCATACAACTGTCCCTACTTCCTCTTTGGTTGGTTTTTTTTTTATTTTTGTTCAGAAGGATTTGAGATTTGTAGATAGTTTCTCTCGATGATTTTTGATTCTAGTGGTTTTATTAATTTTTTCTGAATAACGTTTATCTTGAATAATTTTTGCTTCTGAAGATTTGAGGTGCTCCGTTTTTATTAGTTTGTTTTGATTTACTGCACTAATAAGGAGAGAACATTATAAATTTGTTTCCCCCATTTCCTTTACAAATTTACTAGATCTTTAACCGCGAAAAATTAGATGTCCTTATAAGGTTGTAAATGTATTTGAATTCATATTATTCCAGAGCTATATCTGAAAATTTAGAATATAAACATATAGAAATGTAAAAGGTATGATACAATATTTAAATGTGGTTATAAGGTTGCATTTTCTGTTCAAAGACGGCAAGAAAATAATTGGCAAACTTGAACTTTAGAACGGTGAAAATGTGTTCGATTTAGGAACAAACTTCAAATATATGGAATGTAACTTGGATGAATTTAGATTGGTTTTATTTATTAATAAACATATAAGAGAAGATCTAATTCTTGTATTTTATATATTTTTTATTTTTTATTAACTTCCATTATAACTTATACTTCAGTAATTCTCGAAAAATGCAAAAAAGATAAAATTTTGAACAATAAAGTAATAAAAATGCCACGTTCTATCAGTTTTATCTTTAAGATAAGCTTCGATATTTTTGGAAATTCATACAATTGGTACATAAAACGAATTTGTATCTTCACAAGGGATACAAATGGAGGTAATTGTAAATTAACTACTTACCTAGCATATAACGATTATTTTCCTTTGTCTTCAAAGTTTGATTTGCTGTCAAAAGTAGTATACTTTTGCGTCTAATTGAAATTCAACTCATCAAGTTGGTTGCCAGTTCTGTCTACATTTTGAGTTTAAAATATTAATGTTCTTTCTAAGACACACAAAAAAAATCAACTTCGTAGAAACATAAACGAACTTTCGTAAGGAAAATAGAATCTCGTTTAAATTCATAGTTTATCTTCAGCTGTTCTTAATCTGAAATAAGCGAAGGATGCATGTTATTTGTATTGGTGCATTATTTATATATTTTCATGGAGACCATTAGCAAACCTCAACTGTCTATTCTGAGAGCTTAACCATATTATGGTACTACAGAACCTCATCGAAAATGTTGCATTTTGCAACACTCTTTTGAATTGGATGCCATTTGAAATTTGAAGAAACTCTACGGAATAGGCAAAGTATCGTATTTTGTTTATATTTAAATGTATCTGATGTTGATCAAAAAACGAAATGTTACTTACATAGGCTGTTGATTTTTAAGTCTAGAAGAATTCCATATTAGCAGATAAATAGCGACAGTGTTAGAGATTTATTGCAGAAATCTCAGGGGATAGATACTTTCTTTCCTCAATCTTAATGAACATCAGTTTTACAGTTGTATACAGAATCCTTCGATACACCCAGAAATTTTCCCATGAGAAAAATTTGGTTTCCGAAATAGTCAAATATTAATCTTATAAAGATCTTAAATTCTGCACTTACTGATTTTCTGAATTAAATTGAAACGACTACTATGATTTGCAAATCAATTTATAATATGACTATTTTATCTTGCATTATATCCAGTTTTCTGTATTTTCTTCTGCTAAATTTTCACTTTACATGGTATTGGAAAAATCATTTTTACAAAGACTTTTAGCCCTATAGAAATCTAATTTTCAATGAATCAAATGGAAAATCATTAATAAAATCAAACTTAAAAATTCTTTTCTCTATCATTTACCATATTTTTAAAATAACTTCCCTTATATCAAAGATAATCGTGCTGGCAATACTTTTCTTTCCACTTGAAATTTATTTTGCTTCATCTAATCGAATAGTTTCAGGAATCAAATATCTATTATAAGAGTGTAAAAAAAAAATCCAGATGGTTAATCTATTTATGTAATTTCGGGTTAAATCTTACTGAATTAGATTGATCTAGTTTCGAATTTGTTTATCAGTTGCCCCCAAATAATAAATAGGATACTGGTGCGATTTAGTTTGGAAATTGCCTCTATCTTTATGTCGTCCATGCTTCAGCTATTGATTTAGTAGAGGAGAAAAATGAAATCTAAACTTACATTCAATAACAGACTAAAGTGTTCATTTCAGTATTTTCCCCAGTTTCAGCTCAGAAAACCGATGATCTGACTAGTAGGTTAACAACCATTTTAGAAAAGGTATTAGTTAAGTGACATTTATTAACAAATAAACATTTAAATGAATAAACATAACTTCTAACTACTCTCCTTTCAGATTATAGTTATTCATTGGTCAAACAATCTGACACTCAGAGGATGGGTCCCGAACCGAAAGACAAGGATATATACAAAACTTCTTTAACTGGAGGAAGTGATCCAAAGTCTTACGTTTTGAACTCAGAATTAGACGAATATGGTGGCAAAAGTAACTCTAATGACCATTACAGTTCTAATTATGACTTGGAAAGTTATGAAAATTTAGAGTTGATGTTAAACTCTGAATTTGTGCAGCAAGATCTGCAAAATTCACAGCAAGAAAAGTATGGTGGAAAATTGAATACAGATACCTTGAAATGGAAGGCAAATGACCCCTTAGAAAGTGATCAAGTATTTCTACATCACAAGGAGGATAAAGTGTCAAAATATAAAAATCATAAACAAGATTTGCCTGGAAACAAAGTAGTTCATTCAAAAGGCAAAAAGAAAATCAGAACTTCAATAAGTACGATACAACCAGAAGTGAAAACAGATTTACCCAAAACAAGCCTGCAATCTGCAGTGAAAGCAACGCAACAGTTTGAATTAGGATCAATACCATTAGAACTCATACACGACTCGAGTGAAAGTTTGAAGCTAAACCAAATAAATCTTCCTCCAGAGGATGAATCTGACTTGTTGAATCCTCCAGAGAGTGTCAATTTAAGGGGAGAAGACAAGAGAACACTAGTTGGCGGCAATTTTGCTTCAAGTTTGCATGAAGATCAGCTTTTCGATGAAGACAATTTTAATACGCTAATAAGCAATGAAGATAAAAAGTTATTTAAGACTGGAATCAATCAAATGTTTGAAGCCAATTTTGATTCGTTTGTCTTTAACCCCAGTGCCCAGCCTCTAGAGAAATTCCAGGAATGCAAAACTCCAAGAAATGAGTCGGGATTTTGTAGGTATGTTCAGCATTGTATGCTTCCAAGTATTCTAAATTCAATTCAGCACTTCATGGAAAATGTGTGCGTAATTCAAGAAAGATTTATTGGAGTGTGTTGTCCAGAATTTCCAGTCCAGACAGTTCAGATTAAGTGGGAAGATCAACCAGAAACCTTCAATGATAGAAACAGCTCGGTTGAAACTCCTCAAGGTTTGCTATTTAATAACTTTCAGTTAATTTTAGTTTTTCTGAACTTAAATTCTAATTGCAGTTTTTAAATTATAGATTGTGGAGTAGGAACAAATACAAGGATAGTAGGAGGAAACGATGCCGATAGAAAGGCGTGGCCTTGGATGGCAAGTTCAAATTTTCATTCTTTTGATATGTATTACTTAGATAAACATTGTGCTTATATAAACATTAAAATGCATTTTAGGTGGCTCTCTTAAACAATAAAAAGAAATTCTTTTGTGGCGGTTCCTTAATCAATAATCGGTATGTGCTCACAGCTGCTCATTGTACTTTTGGGTAAGTGTTTTGAGTATTTAAGAACACTCTTTTTGCTTTCCTTTTACTATTTTCTCAGTGAAATGCAAAATTCTCATATTTCAATTGAATAATTGAGTTCATAATAGATTGACTTTGATTTTAGAAATTCTAAGGATCAGATGGTGGCACGTTTGGGAGAATACGACTTTAACGACCCTCGAGAGCCTCATGATGATTACCGTGTAGCTGAGATAAAACGTCATGGACAATATAACAGCATGAGCTTGCGAAACGATATTGCTTTGCTTAAACTAGAAAAACCAGTGGTTTTCAATGAATTCGTAAAAACTATCTGTTTTCCTGAAGTTACAAGCGATTACATTGGCAATGTAACTACTCTTGTAGGTTGGGGCCATTTAAATGGAGGTAATCTTTTTTTTTAAATTCAACCAACTATTCCGGCAAATATTTTTTCCATGCATCATCTTTGAATATCTTTAACCCTATGTTCAATATAGTTAAATTCTCCTTTAGGATGAACTATTCGTTTAATAAATGAAAATGCATCTGTATTACTGTCTGGCGTTAAGAAATCAATGCTGTCAATCAATGTAGAAATTTATTTTTAATGATACCAACCGAATTTATCAGTGAATGGGAATCGACTGACAAATCTTTGAAAGATTCATTCTAAAAATTTAGTTTCTTAACTTTGTTTCATGTTTTAGTTTGATTTATATACAGTGTAATCATGCCGCTTAGACAGAATTTGGGAAATCTAATTTGTGAGGGGTTTAAAGAATCTTATTTGTAGTTCTAAATCAAATCTTGCGAATGCAGAACTCAGTAGTTTGATCAATGATTTTCAGGACCGTCGATGCAATTTTTATCTGCACATAATGAGGTGGTCATATTTTTGTCTTCCAAGACTTGAAATCTACATAATCACTTTTAATATAGTGCCAATTAAATAACTCGTATCACAGTATTGCCGTTTAGAAATGACTTAGTTTTCTCGAAATAGTCTAAAAATGTTATGCAGTTACTTGGAATTGATCATTTCTGAAAGAATAATCTTAATCTAGAAAATCAAATCGGTATTGCGATCTTTTAGGGTATAAATTGTTTTCTATACTTCATTCATTGAAGGTCTGCCAAAATATCATGGCATTTAAGTTACGATGTATAACGCAATGAAATACGAGATAAAATTTAAATTACCTCGATGAATTGTTCTTTTTAATTGGACCCTGACCAGTAGTTACTGACCCTCATATAGTTAGTAAGACTAAATATGGAACTTCGACATCTAGCAAGATTTAGGATTGCCAAATCGGTCCTTCTTGTGGTTTCAAAACAGATCGCTAATTTTTAACCGTCCTGTATAATATTTAATTTTAAATATAAGGTAGATTTAAAGATTTGTCATTTTAAACGACAAATGAAGCGGAATTATTACGACCTTTTAATGCAACAATGATTTAATTGCAACTTAAAGTTAAATCTTCCTGTACATGATTTTTGAAGTTAGTAATTGCCTTTCGTATGCTTTTTTCGAGGTTGTATTAGTATGAAAAGTAGGAATGCGATTTTACAGTCCTGACGCTAAGTTTTCATCAGATAATAGTACGTAACGGGAAGATCTAATCTTCAGATAAGCATTTTAAGTTTTCATTTTCCAGCCAGTGGAGGTGTTAGTGATGTACTTCAAGAAGCAAGTTTCCCTGTGATATCCAACAGTCAATGTAGTACAACGCATGGAATACCTATACCCTCTTCTTTAATATGTGCAGCAGCTGTATCACGTGATAAAGGGGCCTGTAATGTAAGTACATTTGAAATATCAAATTTCTATCGCACCAAATTTACTGTTTATATATGGGGAATTAAGAAAGCGAGATGCAGATTCAATGAATAGTAATCTTTGCAGTTAAGCGAACTTTTTTTACCTTTAGACGCTAGCAAAGAATATTGTAATATACAGATATAGGACAAAATAGGAACACCCATTTAAAAATGTGTCGTACTTCGACCATCCAATAAAAGGTTGCCTCGTGTAGCAACAGTGGCGGTAAAAAGGAAGGTATCAGTCAAGCATTTGGCAGTGAGGAGTTGCACGAGAAAATCCTGTACCGTGCAAAGCATGGTTATATCCGACCACTCCGACGTGAAAAAATGCATAATTGGAGTTCGCCCCTCCTGTAGCGTCCTTGTACAGAGCAACCAACATTGTGGGTGTTTCAAGGACATTTGTGTCAATGGTTATGATAGTCTACACAAACATGGGTAAGTTGTCTTCAGCAGATCACAAGGGATCGAAAGTCGAAGTTGAAGGACCGTGATATACAAGTGTTGAAGAGGAGATTCAGCCCCAAGTCGCAAGACTACACTACCACAGATAACGTCCGAGATGAACTCGCATTCAGAACCCCGTATCCATGAAAAATAATCAACGAGAGTTGCATGCTGTGAACAATTATGGCAGAATAACTATTTCAAAATCGTTAGTATCGGAGAGGAATGCTAAGGAGAGACTGCGGTGGTACCGATGCCACCTAAACTGGGCACAACTACAATAGGAGCAAGTCACCTGGTCTGATGTACCTTTTACATTATTCCAGACCACTGAACATGTATTTGTCTGCCGAATACCGGAATAAGCATTTCATGTTTGACTGCCAAGTTCCAACCATGAAAGCATGGAAAGGTTGGACCTTGAAGTTCTGTGATGATCTGGGGTGAAATACTTTTCCGTGGATTGCGGCCTCTCGTTTTCTTTATGGGGATTATCACAGGCTAGCATTATTGAAGCATTCTCGCAGATCTTAACCCTTTGTTTCATATTCTTTCCAGGGGAACGTCCTGTGTTCCAAAATTACAACGGCCCTGTTTATACGCCTCGTTGTTTTCAAACATGGTTACATGAGCATGAAATGAAACATTTAACCTGGTGTCCTCATTCCCCTGATCTCAATATCATTGAGCCGTTGTGGAGTAATCAAAGTCCGCTCTCGGTTTCCTCCTCCACACACACCATTTGAACTAGAGACTGCCCTGCACGAGGAATGGATGTAAATTCCGATAAACTTTGTTCAAGACCTTTATTTGAAGATCTCGCATCGGATGCAAGATGTCATTCAGGACAAAGGTGGTCCAACACCTTAATTAAAAATCTTCATTTTTCGACAGATTCTCCTATGTTGTCCTGCACCTGTACATGTTCGTTATTAGGCACATCAAAAGATTCTTCCGTGCCATGGGCATGAGCACTACCATGCGAAATGATGAAATTTGCTGAAGACTCCGTCAAAGGATTCTTTTAGGTGTTGTGATCTTTACAAATAAATAACTTGCAGTATACTAATTTTGCAATAAGTTTTGAAGTTTTTTTCAAGACAATTTTTATTCTAAATTCAAATGAATTTTCTCTATCTGCATTTATACGAAATGTCATTCCTTCACGGGAAACGTCAGATAACTCGCACTTATCCATAACATTGTTTCTATCGTAACTGATTGCCTTGAATCTCTCTTCCCGACTGCAAATCGGAACAGTATTGGTCTTTACAAAAACACAATGTGAATTTATCAATCCATTTTGGAGAGAAACTGGATAATGAGTGAATTCCACTATTTTTCATTCATTCATATTCTAATGCATTTTAACAAAAGCCTGTTCTAAAATATCGCTGCTTGTCTCGGATTGTACGCGCTTCTGTTTTGTGCAGGATATATCAAGCTCTTTAATGATGAAATCGAGTAATAATACAGTGATAAACTGTATGAAGGATATAAAATGTATTTGCATGCAATATCCACCATTCTTTATGGAGCCAAATATGGCTTTTGCGCCATAAAACCAAGCCAAACCACCATTCTTTAATACAGAACAAATATCTCGATAAGAATGTCAAGGTTTAGAAACCAGGAGCTTAAGCAGGTCCTAATATGATTAATCAATCAATTCTAATTTTGCATTCATTTCCTATAGCTATGCATTAGATTAAATATACTCAAATTTTTATAAAATTTCTTTTGTATAATTTTAAACTTACTTTTGCTCTGCAGTGGAATATAAAATTGAAAATTTTCAACATGAATTTTTTGCGCTAATTTGTGAAAACGCGACTGATAACTCGTGTACTCAACTCTTCAAATTTTTCTGAAACTCTGAAATATGTAAATATTCTTCTGCATTAGTTTCATTATTTCTTTGACGCAAAAATAGAATAGATATGATACGCAACTGCAGTATTGCTAGTTGTAGAGTCGACCTTCTCTATGAAGGGGCCCGAAGGCAAAAAACCGTTTGAGGCCCTAAATTTTTAGGAAAGTAAAAAAAAAAAAAAAAAAAACATATTTATTTAACGATGCATGATTTTGTTTTTGCTATTAATTACTCTAGAAAAATTACAATTTTTCCAATTCTGTTTTCGGTACTTAGTGTGGCAAAAGCGTTTAAGTATTATACCCGTATGCTTGACCGAAGATAATTCTTTAATTTTAATTTGCTGAAAGAGGGCTCAGCATTTATTGTATTTAGTAACTGGCAATGTTAAGGATTGAAAAGAAATATTATATACAAAAGTAGATAGCTGATGATTTACAAATATATTTAAACCCAGCCTCTGCCACGACTTTAAGTCGCCTCTCCGTCTTAACATGTCTGAACGGTATTTCCTTATCCATAAATTCATTTTCCGCCATTTTATAGATATTACTGCGATGTTTTTCTAATAAAGGCTTCAGCCGATACTCAGTCAGCCCCATGGAAACAAGCTTATATACTTTCAGTATGTGTAGCATTATTCAGAACACTGTTTTAATTCTTTATCACAGTGGGAGGCCCTCAATCGAGGGGCCCAAGTGTATAACACCCTCCGTAATTCCCAGATGGCTGGTGCTGGCTACTTGAAAATAATTTAAGCAACCAACCATAAAGTATCAAGATCAAATACATAAAATTCTAATTAGGCAAAGCTTTTTAATATCAAAATGAGATTTTATTCCGCATCTTTAAATTTCAATGAGCTAGATATAAATGATTTTAAATAATAAACAAATAGTTTAAGATTAGGGGTTATTATGAATCATTTTTATTTCTTCTATAGGGTGATTCTGGTGGACCTCTAATGTTACTCGACCAAAATGATCGCTGGAAGGTTATCGGCGTTGTGTCATGGGGACGAAGAGGGTGCAATCCTAAATTTCCTACTGTTTATACAAGAGTAACCCACTTTATGGACTGGATAAAGAAACACTCAACATAAAATGTTCTTACGTCTTGTATTGCTTTTAACTCTTCGTCTATAAGTTATTTCTCAATGCCTATATTGCTACCATACAAAAGATTGCTGGGCAATCTTCAGATTTTAATGAATACAACTTTTATATGAAATAACATTTATTGGTTTTTAAATAAATCTTTTTACAAGCTGTGGTTTGACTTGACTGTGTTGACTAAAGCGACAAAATGAATTTTAAATACATGGTAAATCATTCCATATTCTCATCTATCCAATCCAAGTATTCAGTAACTCTGGTGTAGACACCAGGATAACCCGGTTGAGCACACTTGCTTCCAAATGATACGACTCCAACAACTGTCCAATGTCTTGTTCGATCTGGTATGACCATTGGACTCCCTGAATCGCCCTGAAAATAAATGGAAGTATTAGTGAAAAAATGTACAAATCTACAATCCAAGGAAATCTATTTTTGATGTATATACAAGACATTTATTATTAATATAAGCCAATTTAAGTGTCTTACAACAAATCTTGTAATATGTTGAATTTAATGTATCTCAAGAACTGGAAATACTACAAAATCAGTTTTCAGTTTCTCAAATTTGATACCGGTAACTAAATCAAGTGGGTATTCCGATATTTTCAGTCTAATGAATTGATCTGAATTTTTGTGATGAAAACTAACCGTGTAGAATACTGACATATCCAGCCAAGAATTTTAAAAGCTTTAAAGAATCGCTTAGCCATAAGATCTGTCTAGCCTTCAATGTATCGAAGTTAGTAACTTTACCTCACTTTTGATAAGGCACAGACTCGTGTAGCTTTAAGGCAAATTTAAACGGAGCTTGTTTGCAAAAATAACAATTTGGAATATCAATTTCTGTTTAAGAAAATAATATGCATTGAAAATTCTAAATTTAATAAGACTGCATAAAGTAAACATTCCATACGTACTGGAATTAAAATCTCACTTACTTGCGTACGCTGTGCATACTATATCGAGATAAAGACATTAGTTGTTGGTACATATTTTTTGAAAAACTAGAATTCACGCTATTGTCTTCTTAATGCACTAAATTCAGGAGTCTGAAATGCGTTACCTATGCCGACAGTGTTCCTGAAAAAAGCTATTGCATATTCTTCGGAGAGATTGATTCGTCAACAGCAATGTTAGACAATCTTTTCGCATTTCTTTAAGCAGGCGTCGGGTAAATGCGACAAAGGAAATCGGTAATAAGATTCGTTCTTCAAACTTTTAGTACAGCAATAGAAATTCTTAAGCATCCTCATGGTAGAAAATATCACTGGATTTGTAGAGCAGTCATGAAAGGGAAAGGCTCGAATTGTGAAATTAAATTCGGGATGGTATACATGTTGCATACCTTTAGAGTATTCACTCGCTGAAGTGAAATAGCTTCCCATTTCAGAGATGTCTAATTAGGCTTGCGTGTAGTTATGTGTGACTCCAATTATTGTGACTTGTTTGAAAATAATCGATTTAAGTTTTTCCAATTTAAGAAATTAAACTAAAAGCTTCACCGAAGTGAGTGAGCGAACGTTCTAAAGGAAAAGGTGGCAAGTTTTTTAGAAGCATCGCGTATGTCAATACCCAGATGATGGGCAGCTCACCAGTTATGTCGCATTAGTCTCGAAGAAGCCTGTAGTTTACAGATTAAATTAACACTAGATTTACGGATGTTTTATTGAAGTGAGTTAATTTGACTCATACAAGAAAATTGCAGTGTTTTGGAAAGAAAATATTTCAAAATCAATTTAAATGAAATGTTCATTATCAAAAAATTCATGGGAAAACATTTTTTACATATAAACTGTGTTTTTGAAATACATTTTCAGCCAACATTTCTTACATTTAGCACAATGGTTTGTACATCTGCTTCTTTTGCATGATTGTTGAACTTGACAATTCTTCCGCGCATCAGTAGCATGAATTTCTGTCATTAGAATGGAAATGTTCTCGACTTCTCTATATTTATTTCTTAGCTCTTCAGCCAATTGGAAAATGAAATCTTTTCATGAAATATTTACTTGAGTCGTCTCTTTATACAGAATCCAAACATTGATAGCTGCTAAATGTAAAATGCGCTTATACTAAATCTAAATGCACATATTACTTCACTGCACTGCTCACACGCGCTGTATAAATCGAAATGACAGAAGTGGGTAATAATGTAGCGGAGTAGCGAAAACAAGTGACAATGACTGACATAAATATTGCATGTGAGGAATGCCAAATGAGAAGAGAAACAAATCACGTGCGACTTGACTGTTGCCCAGGCCTGATAGGACCAATAAATTTCATGTTATGCCATTAACTATCAAACCATTCTGAGTCAAACTGCCTCACAACCGTGAAAATGGGTATACCACATTCGATGAAGGGGTCTGCGGGGAAGAAGAATGAACGTTTACATATATTTCATTACTTAACTAAAAACCAACGCATGTTTTTAAAAAGTAATATTAAAATAGTGATATATATAGTGATCAAATTTTTAATGAGTCAAATTGGCTCGGACCGTAAATCTAGTGTTAATATTGATATTATTTACGATAGGCATTAACTACAATAACTTATTAGTATATAAACTATGCCAGATGTTTAGTTAGCCCAGGTTTGATCTTGAATACGATTTTTGTTAAAAAGGAACTTTCAAATTACGATTTTTAAATACTTTTCAGTTAAGTCATTTTTAAGCAGAGATACATGGTCGTTCATGGAAATTACAATTGAAATTAAATTTCTTAAACGGTAATTATTATAAATTTCAATTGATAATCTAAAAATTTATCTTAAAACTAAGTTTTAAATTATTGAATTTGCAAATTATTGCAACTCTATGACATCGTGTGCTGTGGGGAACAGTTTTTAATTCACTTGATACACTAGTTTATATAAGGGGTTATTCAGTATTGGGCCCTTTCATTGATATTTTTAGCATAATGCGTTGCTCCTAAATTACATAAATTTGAGTCAAGATGCATTTTGTTGTACGATTGTACAATGGGTACTTACTTGACAAGCATCTTTTCCTCCTTCAAAGAATCCTGCACACATGAAACCTTGAGTAATTGGTTGAAAATACCTTCTGTTGCAGTCAGCATTATCCCAAATAGGCATTGTAACTTGTTGCAGCGAGCCACTACCAACACCACCTGGAAAAAGCAGAAAAACCCGCAATTTTAAATTTAATTGGCTTCAAATGTAAGAGACATTTGAAATCTGTCTAAGGTCGATTTTCAACAGTTTAAAATCATTTTATTATAAACTGTGTGTTTTTCTGACAGTTGGAATACAACCCAGTTCTCTCGCAGTGAATATATTGTATGAAATTTAACAAAAAATACTTGAAAGTTGTCAAAGTATACACATAATTTTAATAAAACGCACATACACATACATTTTCCACCTTAGTGTGAGTGTCCTCCAAAGAGTACAAGTGTGAAATGGGGTAATAATCGTAATTATGAAAATAATACATTAGAGATTGCTGATTTCTTATTTTGAAGGCAGTATGTTTTGAATTTGTGCTATGTGTTTGTCAGAAACAAACCAAGCCGAGATCATTAAGGTTTTACTTTGAAAAGAAAATAAACAAATTTATTGTACGAGACGTCCCAAAAAATGTGTCACACTTAATTAGATGACTAGGCACTTTATTTTTGCTACAGATTTAATGGTTGAAAAATAATCCCGTAATCCAGATTAAATTTTAGACTTCGTATTTCTTCATCGTATTCGCCAATACAATTTGAAAGACAATCTGCCTAGAAGACTTACCCCTAAATCGTCTTCTCTTTTGAGGTATTTTGAACTATTGATAATGTTTAAAAACAATATTTCTGAAAGATCAAACTCATTGAGTGATTCAGAAGCAAAATGAAATGTTGAAAATGTATCGTTTCATTGAGTTGCTTTTGAAGTAAAAGCATTATAGTGCCTCATATTTTAAAGTGATTTAAGTGGAAAAATTCCATACCAAGATTGTTACATGTTCTCAGATAAGGTTTAGCTTTCATACTGATATTTGATTAAATGAGTAGATGTATGGTTTTAAAGCCGATGAATTTGGATAAATCAAACTTAAACGGCTGAATATTTTTCTGGTATGCTTGTTAAAGCAAATACAAATGCAGCAACCACTGAATTGACGTAACCATCAAAAAGAGAATACGCTGGAACTTCGAATCTAATACAGATGAGCCGTAAACGCGGTTTCACAATCCAAACTTTTTTTATAAAGAAAAGTTGGTAAATAAAAATTTTAGAATAAAGTTATTAAAACTAGAAAAAAAATATTTTTTTCTGTTTTCTTATTTGACTTTAACAAATCTTAAACAGTTCAAATGTTTTAATTATTTGTACATATTTATTATCAAAACATACTTCATAAAAATTTTCACATTTTTATAAAGACTGAAACACCGATAACTTGTAAGCATCTTATTGTTTCAAATGATGTTGATATGTTTTCTTCTGAAGGTTTTTTGAAAACTTCTTCATTCGCGTTGTTACTCACTGCATATTGTTTTCATTATTTTTTCGTAACACTTCGAAATATGTCATAGGTCATTTAGCCATCACAATGTCTACATTAACTGGAAGAAAAATATTCAGCTTTATATCTTCTATACTAGAGTAAGGGTGGATAAAGTCAGGAGAGTTTATATATATTTATATATATATGAAAACTTCACTAATAAAACTGTTCAGTTTTTTTTTTGTTGTTTTTTTTTTTTTTGAAAAACTGAACAAGTTCCATCAAGTAGAATTACTTTTTGTTTAACAAAGTGTATCGCTCCATCTACCCCCAACTGTTCTTTAAAATATAGAGAATTAATAATTTGCACATTAATAACAGCTAAAAGTTTGCAAAAAGTAACATTAAATAGAAATTCGTTGAATGGAAACTTTATTTTAAATATGTGATTATATACTTGATGACAGTATAGATCCAAACTTTCGAAAGAATTGTTCATTCAAGAACATAGTTCAATGAAAGCAATAAAAGTAAAATGCATGATATTTAATAAACATTTTAGAGACAGTCAAAGCATGAGGTAATGTTTGTTATAAAGCACGTACATGCATGTGTGTGTAATTGTATCTCTTAATCTAAATTAAGTCGTAATAAATTTCCAAATTTTATCTGAATTTAGTTTATATTAACTTTAATCTAAAATGATCTCTTATTTGCTGATCCAATTCCCACTTTTTATTTCTCACACTTCGATTGAAAGGATAAAAATCCTTTATGCTTACAACATTCTTTTACAGTTACCTACATTTCCCTTTCCTAAGACTATACTTGTGAAAGAAATCCCTATCAAAATCTCATAGTAAAAACCACCGAAGGGAAAAATTTCGGTCTCTTCTACTCCTGTATCGCGATATAGTCTGACGTATTTCTTATCACTCATTCTTTGTACATAATTTATGCCTTCCTTGTTGAAATAAATCCAAGTTTTATTTCAAAAGTAATAAATAAGTCATAATTTATAAAATATTTTTAACTACACAACATATGACAATTACTTATATTTATTGGTGACTACAAGCATATATATGAATTGCGCAATGTTTCTGTATAATTTATAACATTTTTTCTAACTAATCATCGTATGACAAGGTTTCTGTATAATTTAATAATTTATAATTTAAGTATAATTAAGTTTCTGTATAATTTAAGTTGCCAATAACTTATACTTATTGGTAACTAGCTGTATATTTATGAATTGCGCAATGTTTCTGTATAATTTATAACATATTTTTTAACTACTCACCGTATGACAATGTACCCCATCCAGTTACGGTTCCCATGTATCCAACTAAAGTGTTGGCTTTCAATCCTGGAGTTGGTAAGCAGACAGGACTTATGTATTCGGAGTAGGTCACAGGATGACGAAGTTTCAGTAATGCAATGTCGTTGTAGAAGCCACTTCTAGAAAACTTAGGATGTGGAATCGTGGCAGCTACTTTGAATTCAATTGGATTCATGAAGTCGTCTGTTCGGAACAAATGATGATCTCCTAATCGTACTGTTAATTGTTCTTTCCTGTATCTGTGGAAAAAGTAAAACTGCCAATAATATCTAAATCACATTTAAAAAGTATAAAAGTTTTTTTAATTCTATTCTACTTACGTGATCAAAGAAAAAAACTTATTTTAGCAACTTTTGATTAAATAATAATCAAAAAAAAATTACTGGTTTTCGCACGAATTTAACTCGCATTCTTCCCCTTCACGAGAAAAGTATTGAAATCCTTGCATTTTACAGATTGAGTTTCTGCCTGTCGATTTCAATTTTCATTACAAACTGCTAAAACTCCATTAAAAATTAATTCAATTTAATTTAAGAATTTATATTTGAAAAACTGTATTAACATCGTGTCGCCCACTACAAGTTTAAAAAATGTATTTGAACTTGAGTGGATGAATAAAAAGTATTTAATTAACGACTGTAAATTTGAACAAGAGATATAAATAATTTGAAATAAATAATAATAAATGAATTGAAATAAAGTGTATTGAGCTTGGCGACGAATTTAGCGACACTATTTAAAGTATTAAAATTGTTTTAATTTAATTAATGGATTAATATTTGAATAAAAAAAACTGTATTAACATCATGTGTCATCCACTACAAATTTAAAAAATGTATTTGAATTTGAGTGGATGAATAAAAAGTATTTTATTAAGATTGAAAATTTCAACAAGATTTATTTCTACAATTTTTAAAAATGTATTTGAACTTGAGTGGATAAATAAAAAGTATTTTTATTAACTATTGAAAATTTGAACAAGATATATAAATAAATTGAAATAGATGAATAAATAATAATAAATGAGTTGAAATAAAGTATATTGAGCTTGGCGACAAATTTGAAGACTCTATTTAAAGTGTTAAAAATTAATTAAATTTAATTAATGAATTAATATTTAAATAAAAAAACTGCATGAAGAGTGATTATCCACTACAGGTTTAAAAAATGTATTTGAACTAGAGTGGATGAATAAAAAGTATTTTATTAACGATTGAACATTTGAACAAGATATTTAAATAAATGAAAATAAATGAATAAATAATAATATCTGATTTGAAATAAAGTGTATTGAGCTTGGCAACGGATGTGGAGACTCTATGTAAAGTATTAAAAATTAATTAAATTTAATTAATGAACAAATATTTGAATAAAAAACTGCATTAACATCAAGTGTCATCCACTACAAGTTTTAAAAAATGTATTTGAACTTGAGTGGATGAATAAAAAGTATTTTATTTACGATTGAAAATTTG
>JAPMOQ010024920.1:731825-747841 GCA_026543055.1 Argiope trifasciata | reverse complement strand
ATATATATATATATATATATATATATTTGGTTTCTTAGAAATATAATTTTTCGTACTTCCTTCCTCTTTGATCCGACAGACAATGAGCTGCTGTTAGAATGTACCACGTTCCTACTAGTGCTCCTCCACACCAATATTCTCGTCCTCGGTAGCTATCTAAGAAAATGGCTGCCTAAAAAAGAGAGAAATTTAAGGGCAGTTTGATTTCTTATAAAGAACTTCTAAATGTTTGTGCCTGCCTACAATATACCGAGAAATTCCAATCCTAAAAGTTAAGTTTTGGAAGAATTTTTCTGTTTGATTTGATTTGACTTTGTGATATTATATACTTAATTTTTTTCTTTCTTTTTACCTTTATTATCTTTATTCTACGTACAATATATTTATAGCATTGCGATTTTTTAGAATATAATGGGTGAGTTCTATTGATTATATTTGAAGACTTCTTACACGATCAGATTTATCAAACTGATCGTGAATAATCATCAGAATAACATTAAAACAGTTTGCTGAAATTAAAATAATTTAGAAAATAAATTTAATTTATGTTGGGAATTTTTTAACATCCTCAAAATTAATATTTTATAGCTTTAGTAAGCGATATTTATTGAAACTGCGTTTTCTCACAAAATACTTAAATCATCAAGTTTATAAAAAAAAATTAAAATCCTATAAAAAAAGTTGCAAATAACAACGTCAGTATCAGTTTCAATCTCATAATTCATAAGGTCCTTTACTCCTTGTACAGATTTTTTGTTGTATTTTTGTCCTCTTTACAATCATAATTTTAGGATATGTTTAGTATTCTTAACTTCAGAAAGTTTTTGGGCTATTCGAAACTGAGCATCCTCAATGACAGGCCTTAATGCCTTAATGAATTTTTTAAATCATGTCACCAGAATCACCTACCGTCTTTACCTACCATCCAAGGCCACTGTCCAGGATTTGCTTCATATCCTCCAACGATGCGTCCATCTCGTCCAGCGGTGCCGCATCCTTATTAAAGAAATATGACTAAATTATTCTCAGGATTCAATTGCACAAGAGTTAATAGTACTGTCATAAGGAAAGAGAAGTACGCCCAGTTAGATTAAATTTATCCATATAAATAAAAATGAATGTCTGTCTGAATGTCTCTTATGCCTTCTTAAGTCGTTCATCCTATTACGATGAAACTTGGTCAGCTTATTGTTTACATCTACAGGAGGATTATAGGCATATTAAAAAAATCTTAATTTTTTTTAAAAATTTGAATTTCAATCGCATCTATTTACCAAGGACAAATCCCCAAATAATTCGCCGAGGAGACAATAGATTATGTAGAAATGCTAAATCCAAATCAAAGGTTAATATTTTGTAGCTATAATACATAAATGTTATACAAGTCATTTTCAGAGGTAACAACTTTATTACAGATTATGCGAAAAAGTTTTGGGGAGACCAACAATGTAAATTTTAGATTTCAATTAAATTTTAGCGTTTTTCGCTGTAACTACCAAAAATATATTGTAGTACAAATAATGTTGCATCGTCTTAATTTTCAAAATTTATCTTTTCAACTACATTAACGATTTTATGGTATAAATATATTTTCTATGTTTAATCAATTTTAAAAGAAAATATTTTAATCGCCTTTCTTAAAATTAAATTTGAGAATTCTGAACGAATAATAAATGAATCACGAGATACAATAAATAATTTATTTCATTGTCATTCTGAAAGAACACCAAGTTTTATAATTCTAAAAGAATACACAAATTTACTATATAAAATTGTTTAAGTTTGAATGGTTTAAGTTTGAATGGTTTAAGTTCAATGATAGGATTAGGGGGGCACCTGTCCTTGGAATAGGACTGTTACCTTAATGACGGAAACTGCAGAAATGATATGATTTTTGCGTAGAATACCATGACTGGGAGAGCTCTTGATAGAGTGAAGGTTGGAGCTAAAAATTGAATATTTGTTTGTTCGTATTTTATATACTGTCATACCATTCATCCGTTTTCAATGAAAAGTTGCCAAATTATTGATTGATTTCACTTAACATTATTTTTTTCGGCGGCAGCAACGTGTGGGGTACCAGCTAGTTTATTATAATTCTTATAATTCTTCTTCACGTACTTTTGTAATTTCAAATAATCCTATAAACTTTTGTTAAATAAAAAAATACAACGGGTATTCAGAGGAAAAGTTACGAAACGTCGTAACAACGTAACCGTCAACTTATTTGTCTATGTCGCTATGGGCCGCTACGTAGCGAGACATCTATGGGGGTGATTGTAGTCCGGCGTAGATCGGAGTATGCGCATTAGAGAGCAGTTTCTCTTGTAAAGAGAGCCGTCCAACTGACTATCTTGTTGAATTCCTCAAGTACAGAAGAACCATTAACTCCGATGTGTATAATGAGACACTCCGAAGACTTCACTTGTCCATCAAGAACAAAAGACCGGGGTTACTCAAGGAGATTGTGGTTCTATTCCATGATGACGCACGTCGACACGTCTCATGGGTCACGATCTCGGAATTAGCCAAGTTGAAGTAGGAGCAACTTGGCCATCCGCCCTACAGCCCGGACATGTCACCCTGTGATTTTTATGTGTTTGGTTCCCTGAAAAAAAACATCTGAAAGGGAAGCTTTTCAAACTCGGACGGCGAACTCGAGAATGCTGTGAAGGACTGGATCTCGTCGTGGCTACAGGAGCTCTGGGAACAAGAAATCTTTCAACTCGTTAATCAATGGGATCACTGTGCTCAGGCCTATACTCTATACTTTGAATAAAGCCTTCATTTATACCCACAGTGTCGTTTCGTACCTTTTCATTTGAATACAATTGTTCAATCGCCAAGTTCTAAGTTCAAGGCTAAAATAATTACTAATAGATAAACAGAGGCTCGTTTTCTTTTGAATGAAAAAAGTTAGTTTCATTTGGAAAATATTTCAACAGTCAGATGTGGAAATGCTTTAACCATATTAATGGAAGCAGATACAATTTCATTCTTGATAATCCTAATGGAGAGTATTACAAATGCAATAATCAAATTTGCGTTGGTGAAATTCCGAATTTTTTTTTTTGTCTGGTGTACATTCCATTGATAATCGATTATAGGAATTTTTAATACGAATTGATTTAATTGTTTTAGAAATACATGTGCATAAAAAAAGGAAATTAAAACAATACACAAGTGTTGTTATTACTTAAGGCACTTTACAAGCCCGCTGATGAGCAGTTAGTGATTTAAGCCGCTACAGAAGCTTCTGGGGACAAAGGCCCCTGAGGACCCAAGGGTAGAAATCTGACTTCTAGCTCATATGAAGATTACATACACATTCACTTGCACAGCCCCTTTTTACAGGTGGGAACACCTCACAAATAGAACACAGGGAAGGGAACAAGCATGCTCGAGACAGCACCCGAACCAGGGACGCCCAGAGCAGGGGAAGACGAGCTACTCTATGGCCTACGCGATTCACAATTCACATGTGAAAAATGCTAAAAATAATGCGTATAAAAATGTAAAAATAAATTTATAAATTCCTAGGGAAAATCTAAAATATAATTAAATTTCTATTAAAAATTAATTCTCAGTTCGATATTTTCAGATTTTTTTCGATTTTTCTTTGTTGATTTTTAATCGGGCATCGTTTTCTCGATCATTGATCATTTCTATATTCTTTTCTACTTCCAGAAAATATGGCAGATATTTCAACATATGAATAACTTACTGGCGTTTTTCAACTTATTTGCTTAATATCAGCTTTATTTACATGCGAGGAAAAGCATGATGAAATGTGTCGAAATTCAATAGTCCAAGCGATGGTTACCAACTGTTTTTATGCGTTTCATTCCTTTGTGTGATTTGCAGATTATTTTATATGTATTGTCAGGACCAATTGCAGATAAAATGCCACTTAATTACTGCAGCGAAAGTCGAGCTTAATCAATTTTCCTAAGATAATTTTGGTTAAAATAAAAATAGATCTTTATATCCTGCCTAATAAAATATAATATGCATTTCTATAACAAACCTTTACGAACATAATTGCTAACTTGGAGTTTAATCATACATAAACGAACATTTTTAAATTGAAAATAAGTGTGTGAAAAAATTATAGACTTACTGAATTCTGAAGAATAAGTGAAATTCTGTGTTGATTCTTCTGTGGCTAAAATATAAGGTTCTTCAGTAGTCTCTGGAGTTGTGAAAATTTCAATGCCCTTGATTGTAGTTGTGGTGGGTTTAGAAGTGGTGTGAGCTATAACAGTTGAAGTGAAAAATGGCTTTTTCGTCCCTTTTTGGCTCAGTCTTTTGACTTTTGCTGTTGTCAGGTTAGGACGTTCTGTAGTAGTTGTGGTAGTTGTAGTAGTGGTGGTGCTGGTGGTACTGTCGATGGTACTCGTAGTCGTTGCTTCTGTTGTGGTTGATTCGGTGGTTTCTTGAAGTAGCGTTGCATTTGGTGTACTTATTTCTGTAGTGGTGGAGGACTTTATAATGCAAAAAATAATGGAGATTATTAATCGCTTGTACAAAATCTTTTTAGCTTGATTTTTTTTAAATAAATATTTACACTTAAAGGAAGGAATGGTTTGTATTAAGTTTTTATAAGTAATTGATACTCTGGCGTGTTTAATTTTGTTTACAAAACTTAAATTTGCTAATTGTAAACGTTTTCATTTAAATATTAAAGAATGCAATAAGAAAAATTATCGTTTTCTCCTTTCAGAACAGTATAGATTTCTCTGTTTTATTGACTTATTTTTTTATTTATATTTGAATTTATAATCTTCCAATCCGTTTTTAGTTACCAATGTGTAAGAATGTGCCTTAAGTTTTATGAATCTAAAAAGAATGATATTTCTGAAACTGACTGAAATATATAAAGCTTTAAATATTAAAATTTATTTTTATCATTATTTTAAACTCCTGTTTGCATATAAGCTACTGAAAATTGTATCTACTATTTTTATGAATATTCATAAATGATCTTTAAAGTAATCTGTGGTATCTAGAAAGAGACAGTAACCTGCTTCCTTAAATTTAGAGGTAAACGACATTATTTAATCCTTATAACTTTAAAATAAAAAAATTACTGGTTGTCATAGAAACGAGCAGGAAACACAAAGAATTTTGAAAAAAAATTTAGTTCGATAACTGATAAAATTATTTATAAATAATTAAATATTCATTGACTTTTGTCCTTTTTCCAAGCTCATAAAAATTCATTTTATAATAAATACTACTTTCAGCTTATTACTTTTTAGCTAAACGTTAAAATTATTTAACAAAGAAGCATAAAAGGATTTTAATAATAAAATAATATTTCATTCATCCTTTTAATAAAAAGTACTTAAAATTAGAAAAAATTTCTTAAAATCCAAACCATATTTGACAAACCGTACTTGAGAGGTAATTTAATAATTTCTTTTACAAACTTTTCCTAAGAATTTCTTATTCTTCGAATCAGTTTGCCATTAAAGAAAATACATCTTAACTTGGATTTAAAAATTCTGCAGTTTAATCTACCTATTCGTTAAAAAAACAGTTGAAAATCCGGAAAACTTATGTGTTATTTTACTGCTGTGCTTTTAGGAGAAATTTTCAAACCGTTGTCCTAATATCCGTACCATATTTGATAAACTGATACACGAACCGTACTTGAAAGGAAATTCAATAATCTCTTTTATAAACTTTTTCTAAGAATTTCTTACTCTTCGAATCAGTTTGTCATTAAATAAAATACATCTTAACTTGGATTTAAAAATTTTACAGTTTAATCAACTACCTATTAGTTAAAAAAAACAATTGAGACATCTGAAAAGTTATTGATGTATTATTTTACTGTTGTGCTTTTGGACGAAATTTTCTTACCGTAGTCCCTGGACAGCATATTCCCACCATAAATAAATTTCTGAAGCAAACTGATCTTCTTAAGCGGACCATATCGAATATGAGATAGATGCATCTGCTGAGCTCCCCACATTCTCCGGGAAGTCCATCAGGAGTCCGGCAGTGGTTTACTGTTGTTAAAGAAGGAAGACCAAGCTCGCTAAACAGACCCACTGCAAAAAAATCGAATGGTAAAGTATACATTATTTAATAAAAATGAGTGATGTCGTGCTTTAGTAAAAAATGTGTTAAAAAATCAAATGTAAATAAATAGAATAAATATCTTTTTACAACGGATTCTAAAACCCATCGCACTTTTGCGCATGCGTTAGGATGATTTTAATTTATCAAAATAGGGGTGAAAGGAAAGATGAAAGGAGATGTTTACATTTAATTATATAGTTAACTCTGATTACTCGTGGATTTATGAGATCTAAATATTGCAAATCATCCGTAATACTGACGGAAAAAGTTGCTGATGCTCTTTTGTTCGAAGATCTGACTCTACCTACCAAAGGCCATATCATGTTGTTTATATTGATTTTTTTTTTTTTTTTGTCATTTAAGTGGATACGCGTAGCAAGACTATGTCCATCGATAAATTGCTTCCTTACATACATATGAAAGATAGCCATTCTAAATTATCTTCATCTCCAGATATAATCATACCTTTTAGGTAATTTGCTAAGACTAAAGATCAAGTTCCTGGATTCAAATTCCTGAAGATTCGAAGTAGGATGTCATTACCAGGTCAGTATGACTTGTGCGTTGGAGGACATCCGTTGTTCTTTTCCCGCCTAACCTATTGATTGAAAAGCTATGTTGCGATCTATATAATAAACGTTATAGTCTTTCGCTTCTGCTTCAACGCCTATCTGGGAAGTTGTTATTATGCATATCTGAGAAGTGGCTCATACTAACATAACAAATGAAAATATTATATTTATGGCATAGAAAAGCTATGCTGCGATTTATATAATAAGCATTATCTTCTTTCGCTTTGGTCTCTAAGCATATATGACAAGTTATTGTTATTGTTATTGTTTTAGGCATTTTGGCGCAAGGGCACGCATATTTGGGAAGCTGCTCATACTAACATAACAAATGAAAATATTGTGTTTATCACATCTTTCCTCATTTTAAAGCTTATTGTATCACTGTTATGTTTTGCTCTTCTGGGTTTTAGTTTTCATTAAGATTTAATTATGTCAAATAAAGTTGCTTAGTTAACTTTTCTACTGTTGAATTCATTGGTAATGGTTGGGAAAGAGGTTAGTACAGTGATTCACCATCAACATCAAAAAACTGATGCTGCTATAACCGAAACGCAAAACTTTTTAAAAAAGCTTTTCCTGGCAAGTAAACAGCTTAGATTAGATTTTCTTCCCTAAAAACTTCTAGTAGAGCCCATATACATTATGTCATGAAGTACAGAATTCCTCTATCTTCCTAAGAAGATACCCAACTTTATGGCATGTCATATATAAATTCATTTTGATTTCTTTGGGACTTACAGTTTTTACGAATTCATCCAGATAGGACTGCCGAACTGCCTTTGAATTTCAACCACGCAGATAATATACTAGAATTCATGTTTTACGGGGAGATACGGACAATGGCGTATAGCGTATTTAGGGAAGCAATTTAAAATCTATAAAGAAAACAATTTGCGTTCACTCAGTTTTGCAGAAAACCAACAATGATTTGTAACTTTCATCATTATTGTTTCATTGTTTTGTTTACTGTGCCCAATACTTGTATTTAACTTTTGAAAAAATAGAAGTACATTTGAGAGAATAGACACAGTTTCTTGAAACAATTTTTTCAGCCTGTTTATCGTTAATAACAAATAATTTTCAATCATATTATATCACAAGATACGTGATAAAAGGCCAATGTAAGTATTATATTAAAATTTCAGGAAAATATTTTGAATATTCTAGAAAATATAAATAAATGTATTAAATAATCTTTAAAGGCGCATGGGTGAAACTTAGTATTTTTCTTTCTAATTTCAAAGTGGAATATCTAAGTCAGCTTATAAAACAAATTCGAGTTGAATGCCATCAAAATTCAGAAAGATCTATTTCACTTTTAGCTCTCAAAAAGAATCTAAATGATATAGATTTTTCCTTGAATTGACATTTTTAAAACTTGAATATAAGAATAATTCTACTGAATTGAATAAAGATTAGAAATAGGCTAAATATTTCTGTATAGTTCATGAAAATGCATCAATTGATAACATGAAATGGGGCCACCTTTTGCGGCAATGACAGCTACAACACTAGGAGAAAGATTATGCTCTAGTTAATGGAGTGTCTGCAGAAATTGCAGAATTCCACGTTAGAAATTGTCACTATGTCAGGCGCAGGAGTCTTATTCGAATTGGACACTCTGCAGCCGCTGTAAAAACAGCTGAAATCTTTGACCTTGTAATTTGTTTCAGTTGTTTCACAGAATTAAAGCGTTCTTTCTTGTTTCATCCAGGTACCTCGACTCTATTAATTATTATATCTGCATTTGTAAATTTTATAACTAATTTAACCTTTTCGAATTGTTGCTGCAACAAATGAGTAATCATCAAAAAGTGTCATCACTTTTTACATCTTTATTTCTCTATACGGTTTTATATATCGCAGACCAAAATTTTTAAAAGAAAATAAAATGATCAAGCAACATAATTTCAGTTATTCATCTGCCCTTAACATGTCTTTGAAAATAACACACTATCGAAAGTTAAAATAACGAAGAAACTGTCGAGTAATTCTCAGTTAATATTTTTGTCTCTCTCATCCTTGACAGAATATGAATTGCAATCTTCGTATATTACAACAAATAAAAAACAATTTTAAAGTAGTTTTAAAAAAGCACAGTTTAAGCTACTATTTTTTAAATAAAATGAGCAGTTTGAATCTTCTTTCTTCATAAAATAAAAAAGATTTTGCTTTTAGTTTCGAGTTAGTAGCTGGCTGATAAGTTAAAACACGCTCCAACGGAAAGAAAATCAAGAATCTCATTCTTATATTTTTTTTTACTAAGAAAAAAAAACATGACTGTAGATGGATGATGGGAGTGCTAGCGTTGGGTATACAAAATCAATATTTATTAATGGGAAGTTTTGAAATAATATAAATTTTATTGTTCCTTAATTATGTTCGTAATGCCATACAAGTGAAATTACTTTTTTAATTAATTAAAATAATTTTCGATGCAAAAATAATTCTTCATCAAGCAATACCGGGGCATCAAGCTAATCTCACACTGATAAAGAGATTCATCATCTTCGTCTCCTTTTCACCTGTATATGTGCGTTCAGTCTACCAGTTACACTTCCTGCACTGAGTTAATCTATCGATAGTTTGTGAGTAAAAACAGTCATAATAAAAACTCTGAGCATCATCCCCTACTAAATTTTTTTAAACTTAGCTTGAGAGCAATAGCATTTTCATCGGTTCCGGATCCTACTCCTTCAGATCCGTCATCACCTTCGTCTCCTTTCCACCTTTATATGTGTGCTTAGTCCATTAGTTACCCTTCCTGCACTGAATCAAGCCCCCGGTAGGCTGCGAGAATAAGCAATCATAGTAAAAACTCTGAGCATCATCCCTGACTAAGTTTACTTAAACATAGCTAGGGAACGATAGCATTTTCATCCCTAACTAAGTTTTCTTATACTTAGATGGGGAGCAACAGCATTTTCATCGATTCCGGATCCTATTCCTTTAGATCAGTCTTAGTTTTATACGGTTGAACCGTTCTCGTTAATCTACATAGGAAAAAGTACTACTTAGCAAAGTGGAATTGGGTCGGACATGTTCTAGGAAAATCTTTTTCCACCGATGCGTTAAAGTGGGATTAATGCTCGTTGTTAGTTAGGTTTTAAAGAAAGAGAGCTTATAAACTATGCAAAATGGTCGTTGAAACTACGATTTTCCTGTGAAATCATAAGTAAACCAAAACAAACCACTTTCATTTTTTGTCATTTTGTTTGGAAAGATGTAAATAAAATATTCCAGAGAAACCAAAGTGTTTTTTTTTAAATTCCTCTACACAAACTAAATGGTCAAATCAAAATAGCTTCGGGCTATCTTTCTCCGATTCTGTTATTAGTGTAAATGTTGTCAGCCCGATAGCAACACCACTTAAATCAATAGCTCAACTATCTAGACAATAGCTCAACTATCTAGACAATAGCTCAACTATCTAGACAGTAAAATAATTAATACGGAAAGCATTTTTCAAAAGATTTCAACGTTTTATTTAATACGACTAAAAAATATCTTGACTTCAATGATGATTTGAATCAGTCTAATACAAATTACTGAGTAGTAAAATATAAAAGCTTATATACTAAGAATTAAAAGCGGAAGTTAAAATCCTGCTTCAAAGGTTAATTTCTAAAGAAAGCAAACTTTTTTTAATCTTAATTAACACTGCCAAAAGCCCGTGCTTGTGTATTTTGTGGATGAATTTGAATTTCAACATAATGTTCCATATTGAAACCAGAGTAAATTTTTCAAAAAGTATTACAAGTGAAGATATAAAAAATACACGGAAATGAAATTGATATCATTAAAATATAATTTTTTTGGAATTTTAAGATAAAGCAAAAAACAATTTGAGATATTATATTTTTTGAAAATTCTACTTCACTAGTTTTCATTGTCAATTCATAATTATTATCCATCTGGCGATTGTTAAATCTCTTTTTCACGCTCAATTAAACTTTGCTTGATGCTTGTTTTTAACATCTTGACTTCTTTTACATATTCTTTTCTCTGAATGAATTGAGTTTTTCATGATATGGCAAGCCCATGTCTGAAAAATTATTATTATATTTTAAAGCTATATTAATAATTTAAACGAAGCTTAAATTAAATGCAAACTAAGTGCAGCAGTAAAAATTTCAATGAAGCAATCTGAAATGCTTAATTAATTGATTGAATTGAAAATTTTGGAATTTTTAGCAATAAAGGCCATTTTTTTAATGCCAGAGAGCCTGACATGCTTGTATGATATTTTGTTTTCATTGGACGGTTGCCATCCGACAATATGTAATAACAACGATATCTTTATCATGTACCTTAGCGTTTCGTGTAAATAGATATCAAACAAAAACTAAAATGTACGTGCCAAATGGCAAGAAAGGATGCATTTGTGTATAAAAAGTTGCATCTCCACCACGTTTTGACTTAAAAAAAAGCTAAATATTAAAAAAATCTTTCAGAAATGGTTGAAAAGTTTAAATCCATTATGAAGGCAAAAAATACCCGTATTATTATGATTATCTTTTCTTACCAGAGACTTAGCTATTATAAATCTCCTCGACAACAATTACAATAAAATCGAAAAGAACTTCCCTTTTTTGTTGCCCCGGTAGCTAAAACCGAAAATTCGTTGCCCTGGCATCCATCCATTCAGCAGTCTTCAACTCTTTATTTACCGAATTATGTTTCCATCAATTTTTCAACTTCATTTTTGCACTAGTAGTTTCGTTTCCTTTGCAGAATAATTCCAGGGAACCCAATAAAAAATGTAATTTACAGAAATATCCTAATTAATTTAATTATTAATTAAATATTTTTAATTCCAACTTTTATCTTATATTAACTTCATGTTATTTGGGTTCTCCGTATTCTTTAAAATACAATCAGCAAAAATAGTCATACAGTAAAGATAGAAGCTAGATTTAAATAGTGCTTTCAAGTACCGTCTGTAAATAAAGGGTTAAAGGGTGCTCGTAAAACATTTTTCCTTACCGTGAATTACACTGCGCAGGAAAGCAATCCTACATTTCAGTTATATTAACAATTTTAAAGCAACGCTCTGGCTATTCTAGGACGGACGCAATTTTGAACCGCGGTCAGCAGATGAGGATTAGCAACCCCTTTCAAGTTTAGTTTAGTTTAGTTATATATTAACGTCCCGTTGTAAAGCAACACTAGGACTATTTTGGGACGGACCTCGTCATTTTGAACCACGGTCAGATGATGAGAACGACACCTAAACCCCTCCCTCTTCACGCCACACCACACCAGAGGGAGGACGTTTGGCCTGACAGATTTAACGTGCAAAAGACCCCCTCACAAGACGGTTCTTCGGTGGAATCGAGTCTCGAACCGAAAACCCTCCTGTTCCGAAGCCGAGATCTTACCACCAGGCCACCGCCGTCCCACAACCTCTCTCGAAATTCCACACCAACATGAGGATATTTGGCCCCGATTGATTTAACGTGCACCAGATCCGCTTATATGGTGATTCTTCGGTGGAATCCGGTCTCTAATCTGAAACCGTCCTGTTTCGAAGCCGAACCCATTTCACCACGCACTGAGCAATTTTAAGACTCGCATCAGTATATTTTTAATATGAAATACAAATCATATTTGGAATGAATAATATGAACAAAAGCAAATAACCATTTACTGCTCTTCGGTAATGCAAACATTCATATTCATCAGGAAATCTCCGGGATTTCAGCAATTGAAATTTCAAATAAACTGTAGACCATATTTCAAATTAATTAATAAAATAAATGTTGAGATTGTAAGATGCATTAAGAAAAAATAATCTTTCAAAACTTCCAAAAAGAAAAAGATTGTTTTATTTACTTATTTATTTATCCTCCTAGAGGTTTTGAAATTATAACACAGAGTTCATTACTATTTTTAAAAACGCTCTTGTGGTTTTACAATAATATTTTAAATTCCTTAAACGTAACTTATTTTTAGAATTAATTTAGTCCTTTTTATATAATGGAAATTTTGCAGATTTAACAATTTTTAGCACTATTATCCTTTCTAAGCAATGTCAGACAAATAACTTTTTCCTTTAAAAGTAAATAGCCATGATCTGTTTATTTACATTTGGCGCGAATTAATTGATTGCTAAAATATTTCAATAAAAATGTTCATTCATTTATTCAAAACCCTTAGACTTGGTTTTTGAAGATAATACATTTAAAAAATTCAAGTAACATTTTATAGTATATCTTAAAATATTAAGATAAAAATTCTTTAAAAATCTTATGAGTAATGTATCTCGTGGTATAATTTTTAAATGGTCTTATGTTTCTTAATCCCATTTAAAGATTTTTAATGAATTTATAAAAATGGAAATAAGATAACCATATCTATCTTCGAAGACAGGAAAATCAAATAGATTTCGAAATAGTTGAGATTAATTAAATACAAATAACCCCTATCTGTTAGCACAACTTTATCTCACTGAGGTATCTTCCGATCCATTTAATTTTTTCAAGTGCATTCGAATCACTACCTACATTCATTTCAGAAAACTCGTCGATTGATTCTGATAATATTGCATCAAATACAAACACTGACAAATGCGAATAATTTAATATATAAAAATGACTTTTTTTTTTGTATTTTATGCGCTGCTGTACCTTCCATCTGATTGCGCAGAAACTTTGCCAACTTATTGCTTGCACTTGCGCAACAGTTATGGGCATAGTACAATTATTATCTCTAAAGTAAAGAAAAAGAAAAATATATTATTTATACTTTCCGCTTATATATCATTCAATTTCAATGAATGTATTCATCTTCGACAGGAAAATAAACATCATTATTTTTATCATTATTAATTAAACTAGACAGTTATTTCAAATTTCAAACGATGTTTCCAAAATTATTTCTTCTGCGGCGGCAACGCCTCTGGTAAAAGCAAGTAATTTATAAAAATGTTTTTGGATCTAACTTCCTTGTTTCGCAACAGTAGTTACAGGCATGAATCTTGCATAACCACTTCAAATGATAATAAATTAGTCTATTGATAAAGAAATATTTATTTTTTTACAAATGTTTATTAAGGACACTTTGTCAAGCTTTGCTTTTATGGCATTCACATTCATTGTAACCAGCCCTCAACTTATAGCTTCGAGAGCAACTGGCATTATCTAATTCCAAAAACTTTTCAAATGGATAATTGTTTTCGTTCCAATTGAACGATTTCTGAGAATGCTGGCTAGAATGAGCCGTCTTCAAAAAAATTCTAAAATAGCAATCATACGCATTTAATGTTTCTTTTTTGACATCGAATTCCATTACTTTTACCATTTAACATAATTAATTTCATTAAAGGCAAAATTCAAGTCTTTTTTCTTGATAGAGATGGAATAGGTCATTTCCTTTAAAAACCTTTTCGAATTTTTATGGAAGTAGGGCTCATATATTTTATTGATATCTTAAAATAGAACAATCAAATCTTTAAAAAATCAAATTGCATCAACTAGAGTCAGTTTACATTGTTTAGTTATGGCGATTTAAAATGCAAAAGTATTAAATAATAACAACATCGAGAGGATTTTTTAAATAAATCAAAACGGATATTTTTTAACTGCCCTTTTCCAGTCAAAATAGTTTTTTATGAATAAAATATCTTGGAAATCTAATAAATATCTTGAAAAACATTCAGAAATACTTCATGTTCAAAATTTTTAATTCCATCTAGACTAATTAATGAAAATTAATCATTTATTATTCATTTACATTCAGCTTATATTTCCAGATAAAAGCATTAAATGCAGTGTTAAAAAATGAAATTATTTTCGATAAGTAAATTCGAATTGCGTTGCTGCATGAAACTAATTCTAAATAGCATCTATCTACATTTATTTGAAGCAAATCTTTTTTTTTATTAGAAAGGGTGTAGAATTTCCGCGTTTTTAAAGAAAATTAGATCATTACTAAAAATGTATTTCCTTATAATAATATGTAGAAACTAAATAAAACAACAATTACTTGGAAGAATTTTGCAAAAAAAAAAAAAATTAAAAAAGCTTCCTTTCTTTAGTAACATTATTTCAAAACAATACAGATATAAAAAGATACAAGACTATAAACAAGGGCATTTTTTAATGAGATGAGTATTGGAAAGTAAACTTTAATTTTTTTTCATTTGTTTGTTATTCATAAACATAATTTGGTTACGTGCGTAAAAAAAATGGTGGAGGTTTTCGATTAGTTTACAGGTGTAAAAATATATTTAAAAAATATATGTTAGGTTCTTTTTTTTCATTGTTGATATAGGAAAAGTTCAAATTATTCAAATAGCTTTTCTTTTGAGAATATTAAGGGACATTCATATCTTTCCTACTGATGGTTTGAGCGTTTCGTTAGATACTTCTTCCTGACACGCTGCCGCATTATTTCTAAAACTTTTGGCATCTGGATGTTGCGGAATAAAGACAATTTTCTATTTTAATATTAAAAACATGTGACTTAAATTGCGAACTTATATGGACCTAAGATCACAATGATATCCCATTCAAAATTTAAATTTTTATATTTTCTTAAAGAGAACTTGGATTGCAAATCTATATTTAAAAAATGAATGTTTGTCTGTATGTCTCTTATGCGCTGCCGTACCGCTCGTCTGATTCATATAAATTTCGACATCCTATTACATTTACAACACTTAAGCGAAGATTATAAGCTTAATACAATCATTTAAAGTATAAAAGATATTTTCGGATCAATTTACCGCATCTATTAACCCAAGTTAACCTCCAAATAACTCGCCAAGGAGACACAGCAGATTCAATAAAGATGCTAAATTCAAGTTAGACGTTAATGTTTCGTAGGTATTGCACGTAAAGGCAATGTAAGTCTTTTTCTGAAGTAATAGTTTATTAGAGAGTATGCGAGAAAGTTTTAGGGTAACTAATCCTACAGGTGTGAAATTTTAACTAGACATTTAATAATATTTTAGCGTTTTTTGCAGTAACTTCCGAAAATATTATAGTACAAATAATTTTGCACCAACTGTATTAAAGATTTCATGGTACAAATATATTTTCTATATTTAATCAAATTTTAAAGGAAAATATTTAATCACATTTTTTTAACATTAAACTTGAGAATTCTGAACGAATATGAAACGAATCACTAGATACAATAAATAGTTTCTTCCATTACCATTCTAAAAGAACACCTAGCTTTACAATTCTTAAAGAATACACACATCTAATTCTTAAAAATGAATATTTATTGGAATAACAGAATGATAAAAATAGCACAAATACTATTTATACTTCTGTTTTATATATCCTTCAATTTTAATGAATATATTCATTGCCGGCAAGAATATAAATATCATTTTTCCTATTA
>JAPMOQ010024920.1:686774-724873 GCA_026543055.1 Argiope trifasciata | reverse complement strand
GTTCTACTAATCGTATCTTTACTACTTCGTTCTACTAATCGTATCTTCGTGCAACTTATCGTAGTTTAGATAGGTAAAAATTAAAAACAACGCACCCGTTTGCACGTACATGACGTGCGAGATTGAAAGAAATAAGAACATGTATGGGATAAGAGACTGAAACAGTGTATCTTAATCAAGAAGTTAATTTTCCTTTAAAATGCTCTGATATACGAATTTCACTCTATTCATTTCTTTATTCCTCATTAAGATCTGCCAAAAAAATCTGTTTCTTTTTTTGTCACTTACTGCGAAAAAATTACGAAATAGTAAAATAAATACTGTGGAAAAAAAATTAATCAAATTGACTGAGATCTTCGTTCCTGTAGAGTGCTTAACAAACGGCTCAAATGACTGTTTTTCATTACTTATCAAAATTTCCCTGCTTAATACTCTATTTGGTGTCATGTGCTCAACATCGCAAGAGTCATCATGTTTATTTCATCACCATAAGTTTATATTTTCCGGTTTTATATTATCCTTGCAAAGTAATCAAAAGCAGATGGAAATACTTCAGTATTTAATTTATGTATTGTTATTGTTATTTCTGATAGCACTTGTTATAGACAAGGCCGCTTGACTAAGTTAGCCTAAGTTTTTACATCTCTTGCTTTTCAATACCGCCATCTAGGACCAGGAATGCGATTTAGCTACTCACGCATCACATTCACTTGCACAACCCCTTTTTACAGGGAGGCACATTCACAAATCTCACAGACAGAACAGATGAAGAATAATCTTGTCCGAATCCGGGATATTCAGATCACGGAGAAGACACGCTACCACTATGCAGGAAGCCGGCTAATTTATATATGTAATGCTTAATCTTTATTCATCATATTGTCGTAGAATTACAATATTTCTTTATATATGCATAGCAAAGGGTCATTTAAGTCAATGCATTTACATATATGTGCGAAATTTGTTTATTTTCTTTATTTTTAGTAGCGCATTGAATTGCTACGCTCCAAAATTAGAATATTATTCGCTAGAATAGTATGAATCACAATAATACAGAAAGTAGCTATACACTTTACAATTACACTTCAATTTTTTTTAAAGTATAACACATTAAAAATTTTTAATGGCCTCAAAATTTGAAATTTAAAAAAACATATTTCCACCTCTTGTTATGGCTACAAGTCCCATGTGGTAACCAAAGAAATCAATTTTATTAATATTTCCACATAATATTTCTCTCAATTCATCATTTTTTCGCATCATAGCGGCATGAAAAAAAACGCATAGCTTTATTCGCTTGTAGCTTTATTTCAATATATTGATTCGTAATATTTTTAGTAAAATAATATATATGGCTCGATAGAAATAAAGTTAAAAATAAACAAATTTGCATTATCATAAAGCTAATTTTCCTATATATGAATTACTTTTAAAATAATGTTAATTCCTAAGCAAGTGCTTCTTTAAATGTTCTGTTTTACATTTAAAAAAAACTCAATTTCTTTGCAATATTAAAAGTGAAACGAGATTTCAATTCACAATTCAATTTTCAATACAATTTACTTACGTTGTCTGTTTTCTGCTGCATCTGGGCCCTGATGCGTTTGCCCTTGGACTAGATGAAGAAGGATGAGTGAGGTTGAAATAATGCATGACAGGCGACTGTAAGAAGAAAATGTTTTATTACAAATCTGCAGAAAAGTAAACAAAAATTTTCTACAATTAGAAAAGCAATATGAGGTTATTATATCAATCAGGATCTGGCCTCTTTTTCTTATATTACACATAACAATGCCATATTAGCTTCAATCAAATTTGGACGAGGTTAAGTACTTGACGTGAACACAAAAAATTATTTATTTATTTATTTTAGAAGAATTCACGAAAATTTTTGTCCTCATTAACAAATCGTGATAAAATTATGCTCTTTCTATCGTACCATCATAGATAGTTTGTTATCTTCCCTTCGAGGTTCTTAACCTTTATTTTAGATATTGGCCTTTTTACATCCATCAATGCGGAGACCAAGTGGTAAGGTCTCAGCTTCGGAAACGGAGGGCTTCAGGTTCAAGATCTGACTCCACTGAAGAAACGTCGTGTAAGCGGGTCTAATGCACCCGAAATCCGTCGGAGCCAAAGGTCCTCTTGCTGGTGGGGTATGAAAATTTGGAGAGGGGTTGTCAGCTTAGGGGCCGTTCATATCATGTGACTGCGATTAAAAATTATGTAGTTTATCCCAAATTAGCCCTACCGTTATGTTAAAATGGGACGCTAATATAAGTAAACTAAACCTTAGAAACATGAAGACGTTTCGCCCATGACAACTGATTTAGGATGCGCTGGGTTCATATACATTCTGTATTTTCAATGGTACTGAGGTTAGAACATCATAATAGTTGGAGCCAAAAACTTTCATTTAGATCTTTTAAGTGAGTGTAAATAACAAAATTTTACGGTGGTCGGTGTGAGATAAAACGGTGCAGCATAATTAGATAGTTGAGCTATTGATTCAAGTAGTGTTGTTATCAGGCTGACAACATTTACACTAAAAACAGAGGCGGAGAAAGAAAATCCGGAGCAATTTTTATTTGGCCTTTTAGATTTTGTAGTGGTTTTTTTAAAGAAATAGTCTGGTTTCTCTGGAGTAGTTTATTAACGTCTTTACAGTCGAAATGACACAAAATGAAAGTGATTTGTTCTTGTTTACTTATGATTTCATAGCAAAATTATTGTTTCAACGACCATTTTGCTTAGTTCATAAGCTCTACTCCAAAAGCCCTAACTAACAACGAGCATTAATTCCATTTTAGCCATCAATTCGATCATAAAAAATTCTTCGTATGTCACTGAGTTAGAATAAACCATCGTTCCTATTGGATACCCAAGATGAAAAACTTCAGTTTTCGTATTTGATGAGAGTTAAGATCGACTTCCTATGAAGTTCGACTTTATGTATGGGCTGTATGTATAATAATCCGCTCCCTAGAATGCTGCGGAGCCTTCGAGCTAAGAGGACAATATCACAATTTCCCTGCAATTTAAAAATTCTCAACAATATTTATTTGAATGGTCAAAAGGTCCCCTTTGGTAAAAGTAGGTACACTATATACATTCCTCCGAAACAAGAAAATGCTAAATTTTGCTATTATCTTATATAAATAAAAATGAATGTTAGTCTATGTCTCTTATGCGCTGCCGTACCATTTATCCGAAAGCTATAAAACTTTGAATACTTATTACTTGCACATATAGGATGGTTATAGGCATAGTAAAATCATGTAATAAATATAAATAAAAATGAATATTTGTCACTCTTATGCGCTGCCGTACCGCTCATCTGATTCTATACAGGTCTATGCTGTATAGAATATATATATATATACCGGGTGGCCAGAAATAAAACACCCCTACTCTGACCTCCCTGGATATCGAACTACTCAGTGTAAAGGCTTGAAAATTTGTGGACATACTATTCAAAAAATGGGGAAACGGATTTCACGAAAAAAAAATTTAGTTCCAGAAATCACCGATAGGTGGCGCTGTACCACTGGACGTATGCTGAAAAGACACAAAAACACGTTTTAAACACATTTTATTTGAAAGTACCAAGCATACATGAAACAAGGACGTTATCGATGCAGGGAATGCTGCTCAATATGGTTCCCTTCCTGAAGATGTAAAATGTGAAGTCTGTGGACAGCTTGTTCAACTGCGGATCGTAACTGGTCATCTGAGATGCTTCTCACATGCAGACTGATACTCTCTTTCAAATCTGCCAAGGTTATCAGACGTTCTCGATAAACAAGGTTTTTTAAGTGTCCCCAAAGCCAAAAATCACACGGATTAAGATCCGGTGAACGAGATGGCCAAGTTGTCGGAAACGCGCGACTGATTATTCTGTCAGTGGTGAAATGTTGGCGAAGAAACTGTTGCACAGGGAGTCCAATGTGTGGAGGTGCTCCATCTTGCATAAAAGTAATGGTGTCAAGGCATTGGCGCTGCTGCAAATGGGGTACAACAAATGTTTCGAGCATCCTTTTGTACCTGTTGGCCGTCACGGTACATGTCTCAAGGCCATTGGAAGTAACCTCTTCGAAAAAGAACGGTCCAAGGATGAATGTGGCTGTGAATCCACACCAAACTGTAACTTTCGGTGAGTGGAGTGGAATCTCTTGGAAGGTACGGGGGTTTGTCGTGTCCCATATGCGACAGTTATGGGTGTTCACTGTTCCACTGAGGTGGAAATGGGCCTCATCGCTCCACAGAATCTGCCACGGCCACGATGCATCCACTTCAACTCTAGCAAGAAATGTCAATGCAAAGGTCAGTCGCATCTCCCTGTCTGTGGCCAGCAATTGTTGATTAGGGCGGATTTTGTACGGGAAACAATGCACCATTTTTCTGAGTACGTTCCACACTGTGCTATAGGGAACACCCAAGTGTCGTGACACTGCACGTGCACTACTGCAGCCTAAAACATTATCCATTGACTGTTCAACAATACCGGTGGCAACATCTTCAACGACATCTGAACGAACCGGTTTGCGTCCTCGACCAGGCTGAACTCCAAGATGTCCAGTTTCCTCGAATCGAGCGATCATTCTCCTGAGAGCTTGTGGAAGCAATGGTCCCTTACGCAAATCCTTAAGTCGGCGAAACTCTCGAAGTGCTGCTGGAGCATTTCCTTTATTCTCGTAAAACAACTTCACAAGCAAAGCGCGTTCTGGCAGCGTGACAGCCATCACTAATAAGAATGACATTCCCCACCTTTTAACTTCTTTTATACCCAGAACATGGCTTCTAACCATGCTTTATGCAAATTTTTCTGGTTACAGTATGAAATTGCAGTTACAACGGGAGTTCTAGCTTCTTTACTATTTTTATTTTCCATAAGGGGCAGAAAAATTAAAAAGGAAGCATGGAAGCATTCCATTCCGCATAAACATTTTAATTTTTATTATTATTTGTGTCTTTTGATCATAGTTCCAGTTGTGCAGCGCCACCTATCGGTGATTTCAGGAACTAATTTTTTTTTCGTGAAATCCGTTTCCCCATATTTTGAATAGTATGTGTACAAAATTTTGAGCCTTTACACTGAGTAGTTCGATATCCATGGAGGTCAGAGTAGGGGTGTTTTATTTCTGGCCACCTTGTATATATATGGTCTCTTCGTAAACCTAGAGTTCAATATTTTTGGATTAATATCCTCTTCCTAAATAGTAATAATATTTGTATTTCAGATTAACAGAAGAATCAAAATATTACACACAAAAAAGATACACCAAGTATATTTATACAAAATGATTGAAATAAAAGAGTGAAAATTAATTAAATTCACATAAGCTTTTTTTATTACAATTACTTTTAAAGGCTATGAAGACAAATATCACACATCAAAGTTCTTAGGATGAATTCAAAAAATTTAACCTGAATACCTAACAAAGAAATTACAAGGAAAATCATTCGTACCTGTTCATCTCCGAGCAAATAAACGAGGAAGAAAGGTGTTGCCAAATAAGAAAGAGGAAAGTTTTTGGTTTGAGTTCTAAAAATGAACCCTTTAGTAAAAATAAATTAGTTCAATCGTTTAATTGACTGTCGCTTCGTGCTTGACTAGATGACGAAATATTTAAATAAAAGTTTTTATTTTGCAATGAAAGAAAGAGGAACTCCCAACTCATTGCATTCGTTACTCTTCTGGTTAGTTTAGAAATTCCACCTGTGTTTTGAAATTTTTCCTCATTAAAATATCTGTGGGAACTTTTTATTGCTTAACATCAGCATAGCACACTAATTTAACATTTTTAGTTTGCTAATGATTGAAATAATTCTAAACATTGCGACAATCCTAATTTTTTCTCAATATTCAATATACAAGGGTTTACTCAAAATGAGCAAAAGAATAATTATTCAATTTTTCAAAGCTTATTTGATTAAAATTGCTGAGAAGAAGAATTTCAAGGGTTTTTCTCATTTGTTTTGAAAGGGTTTTGATGACGCTAATGATGTTGTTATTTCTAATGGCTCTTGTCATTGACAAGCTCGTTGACTAGAAAGTCAGCGATATTGTCGAAATTTTTTTGCTTCTCTTGTTTTATAATAGCGCCATCTAGGTTCAAGAGTACGAGTTAGATACTCACACGTCTCAACCTTTTTTTTACGGAGCAGGCTTCATTTAGGAATTTCATTCACAGATCATAAATTAGACCTGGATCAGAGAACGATCACTTCTGAATCAGTGCCCCCAATGGTATAACTCTCGACATGCAGGATTTTGTGACCACGACAAATTTATTCGTGCGTCAGCGATGCCACACATGAAGGTCTTCGGCCGGCAGGTTTCGAATACACAGCCCTACCACTTAGGCTACCCCTAAAAACCCTTAATGATGCTAATGTAAGTTGCATTTTTTCAAAGATCTAAATGTTTACAATCTTTTAGTAATATCCACCGAAAAGGTTTTGCTTTCGCAAACGCAAATCCACCAAGTGATGCAAGAAAGGAACTACCCTAAAGCTCCGAAATGGAATGCAGTGTAAATTCATGAACGGTAGATTTTATAACGTTGGGAAAATAATTAATGAATTTCGTGTAATTTTGCTAATTAGAGCAAACAATTCACAAAAGCACATCCTTAATAAATTTTGCTGAAACCACAGATTCTCTTTCGATGTCATGAAAGATAAGTTCACAGTAAAAATTCCCTCTTTTTCTTCGAGTCATTGAGTAGATGTTTACTGTTAAGACTTGTTTTGATACTTTGAAATGAAGCTAAGTAAATTTAAAACGGATCAAGTCTGGAACACTTTTTTCAGAAAATTAACGTTATGATATATTGTAAAGAAATGAAACCGAAGCCTAAGATTCATACAAGTTTTGTATCCAATTACAATGGGTTTTGAATTGATTCTTACAAAGGCTTTTAAAAAGTACTCAAAAACACAGCTTTATATCGGCAGATTTAAAAATCACAGAAAGGGTTAAAATTTCGGTCATAGTCAATTTCGGAACCGATTAAGACTAAAAAGTGGAATTATTCACAGCGAAAAGGTACTGATAATTTAATAACATTGAGTTAATTTTAATAATTCATCACAGGTATCTAAGGTATAAGTCGATCAAACTGTAAGAGCATCAAGAGTATCAAATATGAAATTCTCGCATCTTGTTTCTTAGAAAATGCTAATTTCATCCAATTTCTTACTTTTCCCTCTCGGCATTTTCCTTTCAAACTTCTAGTTGAAATAGGCACCTTCAACATCATATAATAATTGCTTTTTCCTTTCATATTGCTCCCATCTTTTCAAAGAATCTACAATATCTCAATTTTTGGAAAAAACATGCTCAACTCAATTATTTCATTTTGTAGTACTACATGCGATAACTTACTCACTACTTCTATTGCACTAATTAAAATGATGAACTAAATTCTTATTTTTTTTTTATTCTAAACATTGCGACGATCCTTTTTTTTTTTCACAATATGAAGAGCACAAGGGTTAACTCAAAATGAGCAAAATAATTATTCAATGCAATTCATCAAAGCATTGTATGAAAAAAAGAATTTTAAAGTTATCTAATTAAATTAAATTTATTATCAAGCTTTGGAAGTAATCGCCAAACTAATTTACTTCTAATCAAGACACTAAAGGGAGGATGAACATAAAAAATTGTGATCCGTGGATTATGTTTAAAAATAATTTTTACAAAAAAAGTGTTCATATCAATGAAATTATTTCTTTTTTGATATACTCAACATTTTAAATAAAGGCTTATTTTCTTTTTTCTTTTCTTTCTTTCTTCCTCTTTTTTTTTTTTTTTTTTTTTTTTGTATTATCGGAATAATTGGCGAAACTTCTTTGGTGATCTCATCACAAGGCTTTTAAATAAAATGACAAATATTACATAGGAAATCTGAAAAAATATTTCCATTCTCTTTTTACGTCCAAGAGAAATCACTAATATATCCTGCACTTTTAAATTCCATAAACATATGTTCTGCACACAAAAAATCTGTACAACTCAGTTACAGAATTGTTCAAAGCAGAGATAATATAGTTATTTAGCCGATAAAACTGATAGGTTGATTTAGTTTAATTGTATTGACATCCCACTTTAAAGCAACACTGCGATTATTTGGCGACGGGCTTCTTCATTTTTAACAGCGATCAGATGACGAGGACTGCACCTGAGCAGGCATTCCCTCTCCAAACTTCTGCACCACACCAGAGGGAGGATGTTTGACACCGACGAATTTGACGTGCACTAGAACCACTTACACGGCATTTTTTCGGTGGAATCGGGTCTGGTACCTGAAAAGCTCCGGTTCTGTAACCGATACCTTACCACAAAGCTACCACGGAGCAATAGAGTCGATAACCTCTTCGTTATATAACTCTTTGATGGAAGAAAGAGTGCATGTTTTTTTAGAAATATTTTAGCCGTATATTGGTATTGTTAATCCATTGATGATCTATGATCATTTATTGTACATTTGAAATAGATCTTTCATTTCTTGCGGTAGTCCATAAGCAAAGATGAAAAGAAACTTATAAGTTATCTTTAAGAATCGCTTTCTGATTAGGCGCTTTTTGTCCCTTGAATTAGTTCTTATAAAATTTGGATTTTTTAAAACTATTTCTCATATATTTGTCCCTAGATATAATGCCGAGATCAGATGGCAATATCTCAACCTAACAAAATTCATAATCTGCAACTTATGTTTAGTTATATTAACATCTCGTTGTAAAGCAACACTAGGGCTATTTTGGGACGGACCTCGTAATTTTGAACTACTGTCAGATGACGGGGACGACACCTGAACTGGTATCCCCCTCTCCAAGCCACACCAGAGGGAGGACGTTTGACCTGACAGATTTAACGTACAAGAAACCCCGTCACACGACAGTTCTTCGGTGGAATCGAGTCTCGAACCTGAACCATCCGGTTCCGAAGCCGAGACCTGACCATCAAACCACCACGGCCCCTGCAACACATGATCATTCATTACACATAGGATCAAGACCTTTCATTTCGTGTTGTAAGTACTTTCTCAGTAACAATAGTAAACATGTTTTCTCTTAATTGGTTACGTTTTTTTTTTTTAAATCCTTTATTAAGTCATATACGCCAGGACTTGTCTCACCTTTATTTAAATTTCAGTTATAGTTATAGACTATACGAAATAAAACGGTTGAACAAGTGTAAAATACTGAACAGAATATAAAATTTAGGTTCTACAGCAAGATTCCTTCAAATTTTTTCCGTCTGTGCATCATCTCCTACAATAAGCAACTTCAAAAAAATATATAAATAGATTTTCTAGTAACTTCTGAAAAGTTTTGGGTTATAAAGGCTTTTATCAGTCAAGGTAAAATCCTTCCCTTACGAGGCACGTCTCGTCATCGGTAGGGGGCATTCATACCCACATCATTTCTGTATCCACCAGAACGACAGGAATCACTCCTCATACTGGAAGCTTTTCATCTCCATTTTCGAGATGTCCCCGTGGAAATAAGAATATTATGTAAGATTATTATATCATAATATATGTAGTTTTTATGAATAAAGGTAGGATTTCTTTTAATAATATTTAGCTACTTAAAATATAACAGTGAAATAAAATTTCTAAATAAACATTATAATACATAACTAATATATTGTACAAAAATTTAAAGAAAAGATACATTTTTATTGCTTTTTCAATTAAATATATTGTACAGCCATTAATAGCTTTGTTCATTTTCACTATGTTTGAATTAGCTTTACGTGTATGGGTGAGAAAGAAAAGACTTACATTAAATTCTTCTTTCCTTCCATTTTTACATTATTCCGATAATTCATTTTTTTCCTTTTAATGCTTTACAATGAATGTTGAATTTTATGAGCATTCATCTATTGATAATTTATTATTCGAAAAAACGTCAAAAACCCATTTTCGAATACGTTTCTTCAAAAATGGGGGTTTTGCTTCAATTTCGAACAACAAAATTCACAGAAGCATAACTTCCTCTAATATCTCCTCAAATCTCTTCAATTTGATAAAAATTATTTCATAAACATTTAAATATTTTTAATTATTAGAATAAACTCAATAAAAGTTTTATCTACTAAAAAGTTTTAAAAAATCTATTTTATTCCCTTCCTTAAAATCTCCACCAATCCAATTAAGTTAAATATTCATGCTTATACAGCACAATATGAGTATCGTCTCAAAATATGATATAGTATAGGGTACAAAAATTTACATTAACGTGTTAAGTGATTTAAATTTTTTTTAATTCATCAATGAGTGATAATTCAATTAATTACAGAAAGATGTTTTTTACTGGTGAAGAACTGTATATAAACAATCTAAATATCCGAGAAAATTGAGAAACATTTTATTTTTTAAAAGGATAAAATTAAAAAATATGTTTGCAAATTCTGTAAAGAGTTCAAAAAGGAACAAAATTCTTATGAATCAAAATGAATGTTGACAAAGTTCCAGTTAAAATCAATAGCCTCATAGAAGCTGTAATGCTTCGTCTTGAATACAAAATGATTAATTTATATAATTTTCTTAAAATTTTACCATGTGATGGAAGCATAATCAATTTTAATATTAAAGCAACTTAAAATCTATGATTAATATAAATAATGATTTTATAATAAAGATTACTGAAAGTTGCGAAAGAACGATTTATGAATTCGAATCTCTTTAGAAGATAAAATTTCATTCTTTTGAAAGCAATGCTGAGAAGAAAAATTTCGAATTAAGCCTAACAGAACCTCATTTCCCTTGGGTTAATTTTTTTAAATTCCAACAATTTTCCTAGAGCAATTTTTCGCATGAAAAAGGATAGATCAATTTATTTGGGAGCAAATAAATATCTTACTTATAGACACAAAGAATTACCATGTTTTATACGCGTCAACAGCTTGAAATATTTTTGAAAATGGCAATTATTAATAACGAATCAAATGAAACTCACTCGGAATTTAAACATAGCAGTTTAGAGATAAAGCGAAATATTAGTTTTCGTCAACCTACGTCTTTTCCATCCTATTGTTACGTCACAAGCTGAAGTGGCCGGGTTATAAAGTCCCGAATTCTATGTTCGAGATCGATTCCGAAGCTATTCCGATTTCTATTCATTTCTATGCTGAGTGCTTACGAGTCGGATACTTAAGAAATTTATTTGTGTTAGCTGAAGATGGAAAAATATTGAAAAAAATGTTGCCTATCCGAAAGCTCTTGAATCATAAAGTTATATATATATTATTTACGCTTCTCCTTTATATACTATTCAATTTCAATGAATGTATTCGTTTCGGTTATGAAAAAGAAATATTCTATCAATCCTAATTGCAATTATTTTAAATTTCAAACGATATTTTTTTAATTATTTCTTCTGTGGCAGCAACGCGCCGGTATTAGCTAGAACTGAATAAAAATATACTGTAATGAAAATGCATTTTTTCTTACGGAAATAATACAAACTTGTTCGAAGTTTGTTCAAAATTCTCCGAATAAATTTATCTATTAGTAAAAAAGTCTCACAGTATGATGAGAATGGTAAGAAGAGTTGCTGAATTTCAAAAGAGTTCTACTTTCTGATTTCTTTTAGACATCAAACTATGCCTGTAACTATGTGCTAAAAATATTTCAGTAGTAACAATGCATTGACACCTTAAGCATTTAGTTATCAATAATTGCTAACATTCAGAAAAAAAGATTGTAAATCTGTTATTCAGCATTTCCCATTAAAATAGCAAGATCTAAAATCAGAGAGAAAAATTCCAAATATTTATGTCAGTGAATTGCGAATATAAAACAGAAATTTGACCAAGCATGCTCTTTCCATTTTTATGATAGAAAAATAAAATTTTGATAGTAAAAACAAATTCTTTCATGCATGGATTCCTTCAATGATTTGGTGTAGTAAAAATTAAGCTTGCTTTCAACTGTTTTCTCAGTCATAAATATGCAGTTGTAGCCTTGCAGAGCCTTTTTTTTTTTTTTGCATATTATTTTTTCCCGATTCCAAAATTTAATTTTAAATTTATTTTTTTCCATGACTGTTTTTCTTCTGAGAGAATTTGTGACTTTTTCCTGAAGAACAGCAATAAAAAATTTAGACACATAGCTTTTCGAAGTTTATTTAGGGAACTCTATTATGCACTTAGGATTCTCTTATGGCTAGGAATTTTTTATATATATATTTATTAAAATAAGTATGCCAAATTTCTTTTTTTTAAATTAACGAAATATAATATTTTTAAAGAAATTAAAAGATACATAATATTTATTAAAAAAAATTATATTTCTGACGATTTAATTTTGTTATATTATTTTTCCTTATTACCAGATATAAATTTATTTTGAACAATACTGTGATTGATTTTTTAACTCTAATTAAATGCTAATTATTTAGATTCTTACTCACACATACTGAATTTTCCTAAGAATTTCACGTTTTACTTAACTTAAATTGACTTTTTATAATCTAAAAAACTGAAATTATAAAGTGCATACCCTATTTTCTTTTGATGTTTTACCGAAATCTTTACTATCAATTTTATTTAATCTTTTCAAAAATTAAGTTATCAGCAACATTTCAAAAACAGTTAAATCTAATTATAATATCATTTTGTGAAAATTCATTTAAATGTACTTTTTTTACTCTAGGCACTTCAAATTTTCCTTTTATTTAAAAATACATTTTAAAATACTGTTTTAGTTAAAAATAAACATATATTTTGATGATGAAACGATAAAAATAAAATGTCATGTTTTCCTCCATTTTTGCTTATTTGAAAATCCACTGCCCCTTAATGCTCATTATCATTTCCTTCAAAAATAGTCCTCCAAAATCGATTGAAAAAGAATATACTGTAATAAAACTTGATTTCATTTCTAGCTGATCATGCTATTAACTGTTTGTGAAAAAAATTCTTGCATTTTCATTTATACATAAAACCATGCTAACAAGTAACGTACTTTCTTCTTTTTGATAGATACAAGCAATTAATTTCAATCTTATATTGACATCGTAATAATTTCTTAAACTTTTAATTGAAAAGTATAATTATGGACAGTTATTCTATTTCTCAAAAATTCCTAATTTTCTTTTTCTATATCATATATTTTCTTTAATACTCGATTAAATTAATGGAAGAAATATACCGTACAAGGAAATATTTGTCAAAGTAAAGCAATTTTAATAGGAATCCGAACTTCGGTTCATTGACTTTATTGGAAGGCTAAATTATTGAACGCATCATTGAATACATATCAGAAAATGAAAGGAAAGGAGTAGACTTTTGATTTTTTATGACCAAAACAAAATATTTTATTTTTTTACTATATGATTATGATTACTTTGCAACACGCAATAATAGAGGAATATACTGAAAAAATTAATTTATTTCATAAGAATTGTATTCATAGAGTTCGTATTTCATAGAATTATGAAATTCATTTTATCTTTAACAGTTTAGTTTAAAGTAAAAATTATATTTCCCATTTTGCTCCTTTGTACTTTCTTCAAATAATTAGTACAACAATCTTCATTTTATAAAGCTGTAAAGGCGATTCAGATCCACTTCAAACCAACACCAAACTACTTTGCAACACTCAATATTAGAGGAATATATTGGAAAAAATTAATCGATGTGTTTTGCACAGAAATATGAATATTTTTTTATCTCCAACAGTTTATTTTAAAGTAAAAATTATCTTTCTCATTCTTTCCTTTAAAATTTCTTTAAATATTGACTACTATTATCTTTATTTTTTAAAGTTCTAAAAATGATTCAGACCAGTCTTCGAAGAAAAACAGTAACTTCAGCGGCATCTTGATTTTGATTTTTAGTTCACCAATTACCTACATTTTCCTGACATACTGAGAAATAAAAATAAATAAGGCCTCATTTGTTGAATACTTTAATTAATAAAATCTTCCCATTTCATAACAAAGTTCACTGCGTCTGCCATAGTGCAATTATTTGCCAATGCTATTTACATTTATATTGTATGGAAAATTGGGCAGGAAACAGCAACCTGAATTAGCTGAGTTAAAAAGAATGTGATTCATTCTTATCGGCTGTTCAATATGAAGGAGACCTATCATTATTTGAAGTTAAAAGATCTTATTCAAGCGAATCTCCATCTATTGTTTCGAATCGAACCACCTTAATCGCGAGAGAAGCTAAGCGTGAATTCAGTGATAAATCTTTCAAACGTAGGTCAAATATTCACCAATTTAGTTTATGGTCTGTACTTAATATTTTTCTTCCGTGTCTTTTTAGAGAAAGTTTCTAGTGCATTCCATTTTTTGAATTATCTTCCGTGACGACAGAAATGTACTGTACCACATATTTAGTCACTGTTACTATTTATTTATTTACTAGCTGGTACCCGACGCGTTGCTGCCGCAGAAGAAATAATTTTAGAAATATCGTTTGAAATTTAAAATAACTGTCTTATTTAATTAGGAATGATAGAAAGTACAATACTTATTTTCGTATCGGAAATGAATGCATTCATTGAAATTGAGTTGTATATAAAGGAGAAGTTTAAATAATATTAATTCTATTTTTTTTTAACTTTATTATTCAAGACTTTAGGGTCGGCAATGTTTTTTGTTTTGTTTTTCCATCTTCAGCAGAAACAAATAAGTGCAAGAAATAACTATTCAAAGTTTCATCGCAATCGAATGAGCGGTACGGCACTGCATAAGACCATACAGACAAACATTCATTTTTATTTATATAGATTTATTAAATCTTCTTATGTGAAGATAGAAATGTACTGTACCTTATATTTAGTTATTGTTACTATTTATTTATTGAATTTTCTTCAGTTCAGATAGAAATGTACTGTGCCTCAAATTTAGTTATTGATACTATTTATTTATTTATTCAGACAAGTAAATTATTGAATACTTCAAAAAGTAATGCAACATGTTAAACATCGAAACATGTACAGAAGCTTCATGATGTTAAGATAAAAAAATATTCTGAATGAAATACTTTGTCATTTATATCTCGAAATATTTTTCATGTATTTTAGGTATTGATTGTAGTTTGAATTAACTTCAGCTGCGTTTAATTAACTTCAACTTTCTTAATTCAACTGCGTTTTGTTTGGAAGAATATGTTTTTCAATAGAACTAAAAACATATTGCATATGTAAGTATAATTGTTACATGCATTCGTTTATTCATTCTTTTTGCAATATAAAAGAATCTTTATTAAGATAAAGATAAGTCGAATTTCATATATGTATGAGATTTGCTTTAGTAGGCTATAATACTTTTTGGTGCATCGTAATATATTCTTATAGTAATGAAAAAAATATCTTTTTTAAGCGAAGCGCCATAAGATTTAAATTTAATGCATTAATTAAAAGTAGGGATTTTTGTTTTTACATAAATATTAAAATGGTTTTGTTTGCATTTATTCAAATTCATAATTTAAAATCACTTTTAATATAGATTTATAAATTATAAATCTATATTATTATTAGTATTTAAAAATTAATATAATCCACAACAAGTATGCTGTAAACCCTCTGAGTCTTTCATCAGAAAAATAAGGTTCGAATCATAAATATGTGTCCACATTTTTTTCAGCATTTGACTACAAATGGTTCATCAGAACATAATTCTGTAAGTGGTACTTACTCAATACGAAATCAGAAATAGCTTTGCATATATTTTCGTTTGGCCACATATTTAGATATTGCGTTTAGGATTTTATGAATTTCAAGAGCAAATTCCAGAAACCATACACAATTTTTTTAACAAAACATAATTCAGTAATTGGTACGAATTCAATACGATATCAGAAATCGATTTGCATACATTTTCGTTTGGCCACATATTTAGATATTGCGTTTAGAATTTTATGAATTGCAGAGACAAACTTCCGAAAGCATACACTACTCTTTTTTTAACAAAACTCGTTAAGAAATAATGACTAAAAGGTAAAGAAAGTTTATTGAACGTGATCTACTTTGGAAAACTTTTCTTTACATCCTGTTTTATAGTGTCAGACTCTGTGCAATCCTCACTGTTGGAAACATGTCATCACCTAGAAACTTTTACTTGGAATTCACTCCGTGAAGAGAAGGTCAAAGAGAAAACAGAGACTCGCCCTTTTGCTAACCTGTCTAAATTTCGAACGTGAGTCATCAAAAGAAGAGAGAGAAAAAAATAATAATAACTTGTCTGACCTCAAAAGTTCCTGCTTTCTCGAAGTTCAAGACAAGAAGAGAAAATTGATGGTAGTTTCTAATTTACTGTAATAAAGAGACTGATGGTTCTAATTACATCATTAAGAGGCTCAGATCAGTGACAGCAAAAACAAAAGAGAAAAGATCTAAAGTAAAAATAAGTAATATGTTTCAAAAAGAAACACAGAATACTGTAAACAACTCTTCTTATCTCGAAAATTCTGATTTTTGAACGAAAACACACTTTACCTCAATAAAATGTGTTTGCACAGACGTAATGTTAAAAAATAAATGCCATCTATTTAATTTTCATATTGATTAAATTTTCATCATCAGTGCTATTTTATGAAAATTGAATTTAAATACTTAAATTTTAAGATTGAATTCAGTGGCATATTTTTTTCTCACAAAATAATTTCTAATAAAGTCCTTCAAGGATTTGAAAGCAATTGCATTGAATCATGATGTTATTGATACAGTAATACATTAGAGGGAAAAAACTTTTAATTTGAATAGCTTCTTATCGTAATCCAAGACTATATTTGCATAAAAATGCATTAGAGGATTCTTGAATATCTAATGTAGCTTAAAAATAGTATGTCAAGAAAATATTCAAAAGAGCAGTTTTATGTCAATAAATCCAAAGAAGGCCATTGAGCAATCTTGAATATCTAAAGTAGTTTAAAAATAGTATGTCAAGAAAATAATCAAAGGAGAAGTTTTAAGTTAAGAGTATCCAAAAAATGCATTAGAGGAATCTTGAATATCCAACGTCGCATAAAAATAGTATGTCAAGAAAATAATCAAAAGAGCAGTTTTAAGTTAAGAGCATCCACTAAGTAATTTTTGCAGAATTTTGAAGTTCCTGGAGATTTAGATCTAAATAGTTAGAATAGGATCGTTTTCTTTAAATCGATCTTGACTTCACTTTATTAAAAAACAGCGTGAAACTCCTTCTGATATAGAAGGATCGGGATATACAAATGTCAAAAAGACATCAGTCGCAACTTTGTTGAGGAAATAGAGAACAGGAAACGGATACACTACCGTCTCCACTCCCACTCCAACAAAAAATAAATGTAGGTAAAATTTGAATGGGATTAGCAGCTCGTTTAACCCTTGATGATTGGATCATCACTCTTTTGTGATTTTAAAATCTCCACTTATTTCATTAATAGTAGATAAAGAGTAAAATAAAAATTATAAAGCTTTGGCAAGAAAACTGTACATGACTTATTGCTCATGTTATGATATGCAATAAAAACGATAGTAAAAATTATGTTACAATCTCTACAAACTCTTAGAAATAAATATATACCGAAAATAATCGGTGTCACATTATGAAAGTTTGAGAAAAGAAAATAAGCATCCAATTAAAAAATTGTATTAAAAAATTAAAACTGAGATTAAAATTTTGACTGAAGACCCCCATTTTAGAAAATATAGCAAAATTTCTTTTCTTATAGAAGGTGGACCAGTAAAATTACTTTTTTGTTGATTCGAAAATTAACAGTCTTGTATCATAATGTTATTAATTTAAATATAATCTTCCAATGAAAGTATCTGAGTTTTGAATTCAATCGGACAAAGATATAATTTTTTCAAGAAAAAAAATTGGTGGTTCATAAAATTAAATACAAAAGTTAATATCATTTAAAGGATATGGAGAAACTAAATTCAGTCATGAGAAATTAAATTCAGCTAATGGATATAGAATTATAATCATGTTATTTTCACGGTTGAATGTCAAATCGGATAACTTCTGTAAAAAATAAAAAATAAAAATTCTATTATATCTAAAAATAAACTGCATTAGCTCAAATTCGGTAATTTCTTAAAGTAATGTTCAGAATATTCTTGACTGTCATATCTATGGAACAAATAGTAAGACAAAACAAGTTTAATGAATATTACTGCAATAGAACTAGCAGTAATATTTATTAAACTAAATATTACTGCCGAAAGAAACGTTTGTTGACAACTTAAATTTTCAACAGATTTTTTGATAAAAAACGTCTGATAACTTTAGTTATAAAAGGAAAGGAAATTTACTACCTGATGTTAAGGTAGTGGCACACTTTGAAATGTTTTAAAGAAACTGGGAAATATTGAGTAAGCTTCTAATCTTTTTAAATGAAAAATAAAGCATATATATCATTTAACAGTTATAGTCTCATTGCTTAATGTAATCATCTCATTGCTCACTTATGTAAAAGTGGAACAAGATATTAAAAAAATACACACAAAGTATCTCTTTGTAATCAATGCACAAACATGTCGATTAATCTCATTTCGTTCAATATTTCCTTTATTTGAAGCTTGAGTAGTTGCGAGAGAAATCGCCTAATTCGTGATCTAACTGATTTATAATCGAAATCACTGTTGATTAATTCTGTTCAATTTTAAACAAATTATAAGATAAACGAGAAAATAAACTACAAATTTATTTAATAAATTAAAAGATAAAGAAAGAAACCAAAGAGTAATTTAAAGGTGATGATGACTACAAAGATGCACCGTGGCATTTGAAGCAAAATTTTCATTTGAAATTTCTTTTTCTTCCATCACGGTTAAAAATAAATAAAATAGTATTCCAAATATGAATATGAGCATTTAATTACTTAAGGATTCACAAAATCCCATGACCTATTCTGAAGTATATTTCTTTACAGTTATGTAAATAAGGAATTGAGCGATAAGGACTTTTGAGATTACGTGTTTTCTGGTCGAAGATTATTCTCATTTCCATAAAAGATAACCGCATGTGCAGATATGGCGGAAATCAATTTATCCGCCTATCAAAAGCTCTCTTATTCATACAAAAATAAATATCAAGAATAGGTTGCCAGCCCACATCTTCGCCATCTGAAGGTGGTCTTAATTGATGAGAATTGTTGATCTCGCATGGATTCAAAATATTGATAAAAACAATTAAAGAAGGAAACTGCTAAAAACGATTCCAGCTCACAAAACGACACAAGACAGAAAGTAATTGTTCTAAAAGTCCGTTCTAAAGTTTCAGGTTAAATCAACTTGATTTCATTTGCTTAAAACATTATTTCAATATAAAATAACTCTTATTGAGTTTTATTTTGAAACAATATTATGCTAATTTACATCGTTTACGATTTAGTCAATACGTTTCCAGGAATTTTCTAGATCATTTTAAAAATTATCAATTTTATTTGGAAAAAAATCTCTGACGAATAGGAAATTTTAAAACTGCTGCATTTAGCTTAAAAGCGATTTTATGTCCATGTGCTTTTCCAATTGCTCTGAGCACTAAAAGACGGATGCTTCAAATCTGGAAGTCTCTAAAAACACTAAGAATCTATGCGTATGTAATTGTTCATTAATATTAATCTCAAATATGATTGCCTTTTATTAACTAAAGAGCATGATTAATCGATACTCACCACATAATATCAACAAAAAATGCAGTGAAATAAAACTTCTATATAATGAAAAATAAATACTCAATACGAAAATTGACTAGTCTTATTTTTTAAAAAAGGACTGTGTTAAACCATATTCATATTAAAGAACGTAAGCTTCAAGAAATGTCTGGAAGATAAGAGCAGGAAGTTTTTAGTCGGCAACTCAGATATCCATCCTCTTTAAATCGGAAAGTAAACTTCCTATATGCTCCTTCTAATAGTAACTATGGCAACTGTATACTCATTAATTAGTACTATCAATCATACTGAGAGAATGCGTGCAAAACATGGTACAATTCCTCTTATTTACTTTCTCTATCCACAACACTTTGATGCTGGTATTAAATTCAAAATAAATGATTACAAAGACCAATGACCTCCAAGCGTACAGAGGAAAGGATTCACCGGGAACAAGCACGATGAGAAGAGATTCAATGTTGTTAAAATATTCCCTCCGCAAATAGTATCATTTCCACATCCAAAAAATATTTACGATTATGTTATCAAAATATGATTTATAAATCACTGATAATATTAGATAATCAAAATAATATTTTTCAAAAATTGCTCGAATTCTTTTTGTTTTCCTGCATTCCAAAATATCACAATTTTAAAAAAGAAAACTCATCTAATTATTAAACAAAGATAAAGCTTCACATTTGTATAATTGAAAATCTGTATAGTATTCCTCTGAATCAATGATAAAAGCATATATATTTCTATTTTATGCAAGTGGAAGTTTATTAACCCCTTCGTATACAACAACGAATCTGACTCGAGCTTCAAAATTCTGAATTTTTCATTTTAAATCTGGAATTAAATGAAAATATTAAGTAACTGAAACTACAAAAATTACTTAGAAAGCCCTTCAGTATATCAAATATTCCTTACATTTTATAGAAATTAAAATTACAGTAAATATCCTTAATAGTATGTGTACAGTGATAGTTACAATAATTTATAAGTTCTAGAAAGTTCTACGAAATTCTATACTCGTATTTCCAAATTTGTGTGTTATTTCCGCTTGTTTACGAAATATATTATCAAGACCAAATGTCGCACACTGAAATATATTCAACAAACAACGATAAAAATAAATGCATAAAAATAATACTCTATTGGCAAGCAACTAAAATGCAATCCACTTTCTTTTTCGTTTTAAAACAGAAAAACAAATGGAGTTACACTCTAAAGCTAAATCGTGTAAAAAGTTCCTTAAAAAATATCAACAAAAGTATGTTTTTAGATTCCAATAAATAAATTCTCATCGACGCAAAATATTATTACAATATATTGTAAATATTTATTACAATGCATGAATAAAAACTACTCACCTCATAGTCCGTTAATCATCCGATGATCATTTACAAGTAAGACACCAAACAAAACTATCCCACAGAAACGTCCATATCGTTTCGGAATAACGTTCACTTCTTTTTGCCGGAGTGTTTGAAATAACGATCAAAGAAGGAAAAACCCGCTCACGACTTAAAGAAGTATAAACGGGAACACATCCGTATGCAAGAAAGACAAGAGCTAAAAACACTGGCGTAGGTTTTGACACGCTTTATAATCTAGGTCGTCTTCGAACTTTTCCCTCCTACAGTAACCCAATTTCGACCCTAGCTAAAATTGACATTTTACTTGGATGGAACGAATTTTATTAATCAAGACTTTCCACTAGACCAAAATTGATCCTTCTGTTTAGTCATGGGAAGCTCCGCTTTTTTTACTCACTTCAATCACTGGAGAAAGCACATTTCTCCTCTTCCTTGCAATTGTCTAAGGGGTAATGATCTTCTTTTAACCGGATATATGATTATTTAGTGGTTTCATTTCATATTCACGTTTAATTCAGTCATTTAGATTACAGGAAAACTGCTTAAAATGCCCTAGATAAGGACTCTTTGCATTTTGTATTCTGTCTGCTATAACTGAAAAAATTAAAATATCAACTATGAATGCTTTATTAAATTATTATAATTACAAATGATTACTAATAATCAGACAATGAAAAAAATATCCTAAATATTATGCATCATGTAATTAATAAATTACGAAAATTTATACGCCAAGGGATATATATATATATATATATATATATATATATATATATACAAATTTTTTTGTTATTTCCGCTTGTGTACGAAATATCCTGTCAAGAACAAATGTGGCTGTTGTTGTTGTTGTTTATTGGGTTTTATTGGCGCAAGAGCCATATCTTGGCTAAACTGCGCCAGACATATGGTTTAAATCTTTTAAACAGTGTGTTAAAATTGATATAAAAAGCAAATTTCTCTAATCACTGTTTCAAAATGTAACATTTGAAATTGGAAGTTAAAACAGCAAAATATTTCAAAGGACTTTAAAAAGGCAATAAAATTTAAATAGAATTATAAAATCCAATGATTTTAAAGAAGTTAAAATTATTTTTATGGGGATATTCGCCCTCTAAATCTGGTAGTGTTAATGCTGGTGACAAAGAAAACAACTGATTGCGATGATAATTAAAAGAGGGACATTGAATTAAAATGTGTAAAACGGTAAAGTCTACACGGCAAGTCGGACATATCGGTGCTTCATTTCCGAACAATAAATGTTTGTGGGTAAAACGCGTGTGTCCTATACGAAGACGAGACAGTTTCACATAAATCTCTCGCATAGGTAGATCAGGCCACAAATTGACAAAGGTTTTAATTGAATGAAGCTTATTATGGACCTGTGTATCCCAATCATTCTGTCACAGCTGTTTAATAAAGTCGGAAATTGATTTCACATCCGTATAAACAAGAGATTGCTGCAGAAAAGTAGAAGCTTCTTTGACAGCTTTATCCGCTAACTCATTTCCAAAGACACCAACATGGCTAGGAATCCAACAGAAATTATATTAAAACCATTATTACGAAGAGTATTTAAAGAGGATAAAATATCAACAGCAACTGGGTGAATTCGATTATGAAAATTAGAAAGGGTTTTCAAAGCACTCATGCTATCAGAATATATACAAAATTTACGTTGGGCAGAAAGGGAAATCTTCTGAAGTGCACATAAAATGGCTGTTAGTTCAGCAGTAAAGATTGAGCAACAGTTATGCAGACGATAACTGTGAATAGCAGATCCTAAAACTATTCCGCATCTAACATGTTCATCTGCTTTGGAACCATCGGTATAAATCGTTGTACAGGAATGATAATGATTGCGATGAAAATTAAAAATTTGTTGGAAAACGATCGGAACTGTTGTGGATTTTTCAAAACAGGAAAAAGGATTCAAAAAGGAAAAAAGTGGGGTATCCCAAGGCGGAAAAACCATCGTCGCGCTCACTAATACACCGAAAACAAATGTGGCATACTGAAATACATTCAACAAACAACGATAAAAATAACAATCTATTGGCAAGCAACTAAAATGCAATCCACTTTCTTTTTCGTTTTAAAACAGAAAACCAAATGGAATAACTCTCTTAAGCTAAATCGTGTAAAAAGTTTATAAAAAAATATCAACAAAAGCCTGTTTTTAAATTCTAATAAATAAGTTTTCATCGACATAATAAATAAATTTTCATTTGAATTCATAGAGCCACAGGTTTTCGTTTCTCTTAATAAGACGATATGTCAGACATTGGATTTCAAATGCTTACTTATTACAAGAACGCAAGCACAGGTTACAAAAAAAATAAATTACTGCAGAGGTATTAATATTTACTGTAATTACTGTAGTATTATTTACTGAAATTACTGTAGAGAATTAATTACTGTGTACAGAAAATAATTAATTTCCAACATTCATGTGTAGATCTATTTCGAAAAATGCATCATCCATCAATTTTTTTAAGAAGCTTAAAAAAGCAGATATAAAGACAAAATTTTGAAGGGAATAAATCTTTGTAATATAATTTTTGTTCTCATATTCCTTAAATAATACAGAAAAATGAGGAAAAATGAAAACCAATTTATTTTAAATTACGTTAAACTAAATTCAATCTTATATTATTTAGTCTTTTCTAATAAATTTAAATAATATAATTTTTTTAATTTTTTTTCTAGCATGATGCACAGCACACAATGTAGTGAGTAGATAAGGTAAAAATCTAACTGCAATCTTAGAAACTTATCTAGCAATAACACCAATTAGTTAACTATTTTATAATAGCCGACTGAGTTGGTGGGTCGTTCGATATCTGTTGCCGCAGTATGAGTGGTAGAAACAGGCTTTTATCACAATTGAAGAAAAAATTCCATAAAGAAACATTTGGAGAAATAAAACGGCTGTTATATTGAGGTGTCTAAATGATGGAAGAAGTTCATTTAAACGTTTGCTCGAATATTTCAAACCTGATTTCAAGAAAGGATAGCCTTCAATAGACAACAAAGATGAAAATAGATAGAATAAAATCAATTGAATCAATATAGATCACTCTCATTTATCTATAAAGCGTTTGCCTCAATTCGAAAGAATGACGATTATTTGATAAATATCAAAATGTTCTGTAAATACACATGCCGTCCTCAAAAATATTTTATTGGATCAAATGAAAGGAGAGCACCGATGACAACAGTCAGCCAGTGAAGAGCTGACATTTGCTGCATTGAATCACAGAACTACTGAAAACACGATATCGCTATGATGATTTTTAAAAAAAATCACAGTAATTAAATTATCTAACCGGAGAATCAATTATTTTCTCTGAAGTATCTGAATTGTAATGCAAAGTTGCAAGGCTTAATATATCACACCATTTTGATGCAAATATTTAAAATAAATGTTATGAATTAGGGCTAAAGGCGCCTAAGAGTTAATATCCAAATAGGATTGGGATGGCTCTTAAGAATCGCAATTGAGGCAAAAGCTTTATAGATAAATGACAGTGATACAAAAATCTTTCAAAATGTCTATGCAGCTATAAAAATAATTACTGGTGTAAATGAAAAGAAAATCATGTGGCAAAACTCAACCCTTGTCTGCAGATCTATCTGCGTCCCTTTTATACATGAAACATCAGATGCTATAAATAAATTTCATTGCCTTAAGGGCCAAATAAACATGTTGAACAAGTATTAATATTGACTGTTGATGCAGTACAATATTTATCTACTGACATTGATTGACGAGGGGAAAATGCAACACGGGAACAAGAACAACATTAATGAAGTACGATATGTGTGAATCAACAGACTTAATAAAATTGTTTTCCAGAAAATCTTGATGCTTTGAAAATTAGTCTTTCAATTTTAAATACACACATACGAGTATGCTTTTCATTTATTATACAAATTTATAAATTCCATCCTTAAATACTTTCCACTTATAAATTTTAACCAGAGGGTGGGGTCTTCCCAAAACTTTTCCACATACTTGCTAATAAAGGTATTATCCCTTCTCTCCACAAGCAAAATTATACTTAGGATAAGACCATGAACGCCACGAGTACTCATATTTTTATTTTGAGACTCCCATATAGGAGCCTTTTGTTCTTCGTAATGTAGCAAAGAAAATGAATTTGCATTTTCGAATTTTTTTTAATCGATTAAAAGAAATTGGAGAAATTTGCCCCTTCAAAAAAATTGATTTTTCTATTGTAGTCTAATAAAATACGAGGAATTTTATTGGTTACAGAATTATATATGTATAGTTTTGAAAAGACAGAAACTTATTAATTATCTTTTGACAATGAACCTGAAATGAGATTTTATGACAGAAAGAGGATGGTGTTTTTGTGAAACTCAGTCTCGAAATAAGTTTTCTTCAAATTCCAATAAGCACAAAACATACTTCATGCTTTACAATTACTTGAAACTTCACACAACAATATTTACAAACTATATGCATTTACTATACCTTTTTTTGCCTATCAGTATTAATTTTTTGATGTTATTTATCACGCAAATTATATATCTTTTTTATATTTTCAAGTTAAACGATGTGCATCAATTTTTCAAACTTTTGTTATTAACATATTAAAATTAAAATTCACAGTGATTATTATGCTAATAATTACAGTTCATATATTATGCTAATTTTGGAGTTATTTTACAAAGAACTATTCTCCTCAGCGTACTGATCTGTGATTATGAACTTGAAATTCATCGCATCTCAAAACATAGGATGAGTCTAAAATCATGGGACAAACTTTGAGGGGTGGTAGAGCTCTACAACAAACAATTATTGTATGGGAATATATGACCGGAAGTGACGCGTTTCTGCACAAATACAAAAATAACACATGAAATGAGAAACATTGTTTATTTACAACGTCGTAGCTAAATGATATTTTTACAGCAATGTCTACAAAAAAAATGCTCAATATTGTGGCCGCAGACAGTAATGCAAGCTTGATAGCGTCGGTGGAGTGATTGGAGAATAGATTCCCATACTCCGGTTATTTCACGGACATATACAGAATGGAGCAACGTGTTCTTCAATGTAGTCAACTGGAGTAAGTGAGGGCTTTGAAATGTCCTCATAGGAAAAAAGAAATCGAGACTGGATAAATGTGCCAATTTCAAGCAGCTGTTTTAACATTTTCTGTACGGCATCACTGGTTAAATTTCCTGTTAATGAGCATTTTATGATTCCGTTAATGTATTATTTTTTGTTTGCACCTCAACGCGTAACTTCCGGTTCTCTATTCCTATACAACAGTTGTTAGTTATAGTGGGTTCTACCACCCCTCAAATTTGTCCCTTGATTTTAGACTCGCCCTGTATATTCGATTTACCATTGAAAAAAAATTATCCTGTTTTATGATAAAATAAAACATTTATTCTACAAGTTCTAATTTTTTTAATTGGATATAAAATTTACTTGCGAAATACACCCCTGTTTTTATATCTAAGATTTTCCCAATTTCCACCTTCAAGTGTGTCTCGCTTCCCTGAAATCAAAATTTAAGAAACTACAATTTTTCTTCTTAAGATCACTTACAAAATTTCATTTATCTAAGTTTAAAGCTTTTAAATTACCTCGTTTGCAAGCACTCAAATGTAGAGATTGACTAACGTCAACCCTTTAATGAATTGATCTCATCATTTATTACGGATTTATACTTTAGATGCTAAAAACTCAGTATCATTGTCTACTTACCAAATTCTTTACTTTAAATATTTATGTTCACTTTACTTGGACAAACTTTCTGCATTTTTTCAATTACAAAAATCTAAAAATATCAATCAAAATTTGATAGAAATCTACAAATTTGGTGGAAGTACATCAATTTTCTTCCATTTAGATAAAAACTTTTTTTTATTTTCGAATGTCTCATTTTGATTTAACATGTTCACGGACACACGCATAGAGTGACAGATTTAATATCCCTTCCTAAACAACAAACAAGCATACATAATTCCAAAAATGGGTTTTACAGATCCAGAGGGGTCTGAAACATAGAGATTCGTCAAAATCTCTAATTTTTTGATGTTTAAAACAATTTCTCCTTGTATACTTTGTATAGGAAATACTAAAAAATTAAGTGAATTTTGCATTTTTTTTCTTATAAACACTGCATTACAGGAATTATTTAAGTTTATTTACTCATACAAAGCAAATGAAAAATCAATTGCGATGATTTTAACTTGAAAACAAACACAAAAATTTTAAACCAAAATTCTGCTACAAATATTCCGCAGTGCGGCGTTTTGGAATACAATGCACATATTACAAAATATCCCGTTTAATTACGTTATGTTATTGTGGTATTATTTTTTAAAAATTTCTAAGGACAAGCAAATGTTTGGTTTATAATTGATACACGATTTTTTTCCAGAAAAATCTGAAGTATTTTTATTGTCCGAGAATGCGAGTGAAAATATTAAAAAATCCGTTAACACTCAGAATGACGTTATGGTTATTTTATGATTAAACTTAAAATGATGATTAAATCATGCGAGTTTTGTCATGGAAGTATTGCTGCAAAATAATTTTAAAATTAGGTGAAAATTAATTATTCCAAACACGGTACTCTGGAAGCAAAATGTAAGAACTTTTTTATTGAGAATATGTGTATATACAAGAGATGAAGATGACTAGTAATACTAGGAATGATTGTGATTTGGATATATAGAGTATTTATACATTTTTAGTATGATTTAGATTAAGAAATTTTTTAAATGGCAACATGTCTTTATTATAAAAAAGGCTGGTAATAAATTTTTATTTTAAATAATATTATAGCAAATAATATTTACTAAAATATCGTTTGCTATTTTTAAATTTGAGAATCTTTTGATTATTTGAAATAATATTATTGCAAACGATATTTTAATATCGCTTGCTACTTTTAAATTTATTCGTTTTTCAAAAGTCACGTAAGAAAGCTGTGGATTGAAGAAGATGATTTTTCACTTTGCTTCCTTTTACACGATTCAAAAACGTTGTGGAATGCATGGTATTAATATTTCTGAATGAATAATAAACAGCATTATTAATCGGAAACCGAAAATCATCTATCATTACTTCTACAAGGATTACAACTCCAAGTGAATATCAGAAAAGGGTGTTTCAAAGATTTCTAAGGTGAAATCGTTGGTAACAAGAGGAAGTTCGCCTACGCAGAAATCAATCATTCAGTCTTTAAATGCATCTGTGACAAAAGTAAATAAAATAATAACAAAATCAGTTTTTAAAAAAGCTAAACAGCATAATGTTGATCAGCTTTTTTTCGAGACTGAGGGCTCAAAGCAGAACAGTTTGCAGAACCCGATCTGAAAACTATTTAATCTATATAAATAAAAATGAATGTTTGTCTGTATGTCTTTTATGCCTTCCTAAACCGTTCATCCGACTGCGATGAAACTTTATCAGATTATTATTTACACCTACGGGATGGTTATAGAGATAGTACAATTATCTAAAATATATTTAAAAAAATTCGAATCTCAACCACATTTATTTACCAAGGATTAATCTCCAAATAACTCTCCAAGAAGATAATAGATTCTGTAGAAATGTTAAATCCAAGTTAAAGGTTAATATTTTGTAGTTAATAGTATGCAAATTTCATGCTAGTCATTCTCAGAGGTAATAACTTTATTACAGATTATGCGAGAAACTTTTGTTAGACTAACCATGGGTTTTTTTAATTTTAATTAAATTTTAGCGTTTTTTGGAGTAACTACCAAAAATATTATAGCACAACTAATTTCGCTCCATCTTAATTTAGAAAACTATATTAATGATTTCATAGTATAAATATAATTTCTGTGTTTAATCAATTTTAAAGGAAAATATTTTAATCACGTTTTCTAAAATTAAATTCGAGAATACTGAATGAATATTAAAGGAAACACGAGATACACGAATAACAATAAATAGTTACTTTCATTACCATTCTGAAAGAATACCAAGTTTTGATAATTCTATAAGAATACATGAGTCTAATATATAAAAATGAATTTTTGTATGTTCGTATTTTTTATATTGTCATCCTATTTCAATAAAACATTGCCATATTATTGATCGATTGCACTTAATATTATTTTTTTCGGCGGCAGCAACGTGCCGGGTACCAGCTAGTATGAGATAAATCCAAACACACCGTGACACTTGATGAAAAATGGGTTCACCTACAGGTTTTAGTATTAGACAAAAATCATCTAATTTCGAAAACGAGGAGAAAAAAATTGTTAAAGCCAGGTTCCAACAGTACAAAGAGAATTTCAGTAAGGGTTTTTCCCACAATAGGAAATTAAATTCTTTTAATTTTTAATTTTATGTTATGGTAGTATTGGGATTTTAACATTTTTTACACTCTACTGAGTGAAAAATAAATTTTTAAAATCAACTTAATATACTATCAATAGAAAATATTTAAAATTATTCATAGTAGAAACCCCATTTATTTATTCAGATGGCTTTCTAACAGTGAAAACTTAATCAACAAACTCCGAGATGTGTCACTGCATTGCTTTAAAAAAATAAAGATTGATGTAGGTATTGCAAATGTACCTTTTCAGTATTTTCCCGCTAAGTACCAAGACGTTAGCTCGTGGTCTATTAAAACTCTCTACGCTCAAAAGCCTTCACAATTGATGGTTCAGATAAATTATATGAACATCTCGTTTGAAAGCAATAACAGAGCTATTTCGGGACGGATCTCGTCAATTTAAACCTCCGCCAGAGGATTCAAGACAGCATCAGAGCCGGCTCTACATCTCTAAATTTCCCCAACACGCCAACGGAAGGGCGCTTGGTCCATTTAAAGCATCCATACTCAATCTTTTTTTTATAGGGGCCACAAACACGTTTCAGTCATGGTAGCCCGGGCCGCAAGTAAAAAATAATTAGGTGTATAAATGAAAAAGTAATATCAACCTAATGAATTATTTAGTTTAATGTAAAAAAGAACTTTTAACAAAGATGCTTACTTACTTATATGTATATCTAATGAGACTTTTGGAACTGAGAGCATTTTTTTAAAACTTTATCAATATCTGGCTTGTCGTTGCATGCTACTCTTATTATATCATCCAAATGGGAATCTGTCAGTTTATTTCTATATACACTCTTTGTGTATTTCATCTTTGAAAAAGATGATTCGCACACAAACGTTGACCCAAAAAATGTTAGCATTATTTGGGCACATCTGTGCACGCTTTTATATTTTTGGGGAACAATGCTCCAAAATTCCACATATTCCCTTTTTTCTTTGAAAATTACTTCCAGGTTGGTGTCATTTTTGAAATCAATAAATTCATCAAACAACTCCGAGTAATTACAATTTAAAACTGAAGCCAACTCAGAAATAGTTGGTGTCTTTAAATGCCATGGATTTTCTACAAGTAACAAACAATTTTTTATTTTTCTGAGATCTTGAAACCTTTTTTGAAATTCGTTTAATAGTGCAGTTATAAAATTTGAAATTATGGAGCAGTTTTCTTCTGAAATGTTAATACCGTCCTCTCTGGTTTTTATAATAGTTGGAAAATTGTGCAGCTGTTTGTTTTGTATTTCATTATAATAAATACTTAGCTTTTCCTCAAATGCAAACACTTTATTTGCCATATTGGACACTATGTTATTTTCGCCTTGTAGACTCTGATTGAGATTGTTTAGTTTTTCAGTAATATCACATAGAAAACCTAAAAGACACCACCATTCATCGTTTTGTAATTCTGGGTACCCTTTATTATTTTGCTCTAAAAATAGGATTATTTCATGGCGTAATGAAAAAAACCTTTCCAAAATCTTTCCTCTACTAAGCCATCGCACCGAGGTATGCAAAAGAACGTCGCTGTGCTCACTTCCCAGTTCTTCAAGAAGGGTTTTAAATTTTCTGTGGTTCAGTTCTTTTGCTCGTATATAATTGACAATATTGATAACTGTTTTCATTACAGCTTCTATTTCTGGTTGTACAGCACGGGCCACCAAGTTTTCTTGATGGATAATACAATGGAATGTTATTAAATTGCTGCAATTATATTTTTTCTTAAATAATGAAATGAAGCCATTTTCGGATCCAGTCATTGAAGGACAACCATCTGTACACAAACACACGATTTTTTGCACATCAATTTCATGATGTTCTAAAAAATTACAAATAGTATCAAGGTAATCCGTGCCTCGGGTTTGACCTTTCATTGGCAGTAATTTTAAAAAGTTTTCACGAATTTCATTGTTTTCTGTACAATATCTAGCAAACACCGAGCACTGCGATGTTGCTGAAATATCGGTGCTGGCATCAAATGCTAAACTGAAAAACTTGCATATTCTTAGGTTTTTTAATATATCATCGGAAATAAATTTAGAAATGTCTTCAATACGCCTGGTGCAGGTTGAATCCGAAAGCTGTATTTTTTATATCAGATACTATTTGTTTTTTGTTACTGTATTTATCAAAAAGTATATTAGCAGCACTAATAAAGCATTCCTTTACAATTTCCGCATCGGTAAATGGTTTCATATGCTTACCAAGAATGTAAGAAATTTCATATGATGCTTTTGTTACCGCCGAGTCTCGTGATAATGCCGCGAACATAACATTTTGTTGCTCATGCAATGATCTCTTAAAAAAACTCAATTTCTCATTTCTCAAAGACGATCCGGGAGGAAACGTTTCGTCGAAATCTTTATGTTTTGAAGTGAAATGACGAGAAATATTGTATTTCTTCAATGTGATACTTTCCCGACATATCAAACAAGTAGCTGCGTTGTTTTTATTCGGCACAACAAAATAATCAGATTCCCACTCATCTTGAAACAATCTATTTTCACTTGATATTTTTCTTTTATACTTCGACGACACTCCTGACATTATTTTGAAAATAATAGGTATACTTAATTTACAAAACAAAACTATTATTTGGCAGAGGACGCGGGTACGTACACAAATTTAGTTTAATAATTTAGATTAAATTTATAACAAGTTTAGTTTCGATCGACAATCAAAGCGACACGCACTTAGGTCCATGGATCTTACGGTCTGGCCACGCGCAAACACGAGCGGCGGGGAGACTTGCCAATTAGTAAAACACACGTCTCATTACACATGACAAGCAATGTTTAGCTTCGCAAGTCGCCCCGCCGTCCGCGTTTGCGCGTGACAAGACCTTTAAGGGGATTCCCGCGCCGCGTATTCCGTATCGTTTGCGCAACCATAGATTAGGATAGTTTGCGTTTCCAATTTAAGCAAATTATTGATATCGCTCACATTCCCATACTTCCCGTTCAATTACCAACTCTTTGAAGGGCGCGAAATTTGAAGTTGTTTACAAATAAGTTGTAAGTACCTAGTTTAATAATTGGGCCAACCAAAAAGCCTCCGCGGGCCACATGCGGCCCGCGGGCCGCAGGTTGAGTATAGCGGATTTAAAGCATAGTAGATCAGCATGCACAGCAGATTATTAGTGGAATCAGATTTCGAACTTTTAGCTCTTTGATTTCGATGTGAAAACCTTACCACTGATGGACTGTGGGAATTAGTAAAAGTAGAATGGGAACCTTACTGATAGACTGTGGGAATTAGTAACAATAGAATGGGAATCAGTACCAATGGAAATTTGACAAAACCTTCTTCTATCACAGAAAATTTATAGTCCAGAAAAAAAGTTATCAGATAAAACATTTTAAAAAATACTTTACGTTTACATTTATTATTATTTAGATTTAAACATTAATTAAATGATCCCGAAATATTTTTAAAAATTTGTAAATACTCTCTGTTGAGGTAATACCAGATTCTTTTTAATGTCTTAATTCCAAAATTGGGGAGAATCAGTGAATTAATAATGCATTCTCTTAAAATTTAATTCTGTTGATATGCAATTCATTTTGTCGATATGCAATTTGCAAGACAATTCATGCTCACGTGACACGCATCAAAGGTTCCATTGCAATGTTATCTTTCATCGGTTTTTGCTAGGAGGAAAGACACAGCACAGTTTGACGTTAAACAATGTGCGTCTATCGTGATATCCCATTAGTGAACTCTGTGTTAAGAAATGAAAAATATAAGTACAGAAAGAATCCTCAACAAAAAAGTAATTTAAACAAGTGTAAAAACACTTCTATTTTCAACAAATTTTTTAAAAATGAATGTATTAACTCACTAACTGAATTTTTTTTTAAATACATGTGTACATACGCGTAAGCAACTTCTTCTACGGGCAAAAAAAAAATCCATAAAGCAATTATATATATATTTTTATTTTTTTAATTATATAATTTAATATCAAGAATATTTTTAATTTTGTATCGCTAACCTCATTCGCAATGGACAGAAAAGGGAGTTGCAATGCAAACCCAGATAGCATAATCCGTTGCACTATATTATACAATATTATGCGACATTATATGATGTTAAACAATATTAAGCAATATTGCGAACATTTATAAATGTTATACAAAATTTGTGGGCTACTAGGGAATTGATTACTTATTATTTTAATGTATTTATGACAAATAATAACAATATTGGCTGCAAATAACTTATGTGCAAAGAAAAAAATTAATACACTCTACAGTGCTTATTAACATATTCAACTTATCTAAATTAAAACTCTGGCTCATAAAGGCCTTTGCTGTTTATTCCTAGAAGAGAATAGGACCGCGGTGGCCTTGTGGTAAGGTCTCGGCTTTGGAACCGAAGGGTTTCAGGTTCGAGACTCGATTCCACCAAAGATCCGTCGCGTGAGGGGGTCTCTTGGACGTTAAATCTGTCAGGCCAAACGTCCTCCCGCTGGTGTGGTGCGGTGTGGAGAGGGGGGTGCCAGTTCAGGTGTCGTCCTCGCCATCTGGTCATGGTTCAAAATTACGAGGTCCGTCCCAAAATAGCCCTCGTGTTGCTTTACAACTGGACATTAATATAACTAAACTAAACCTAGAAGAGAATATGTAAATTTCACTAGTTTCGGTAAAAGGACTCTCCGAAAATTCCGTCCATGCGTTTGTTGGGCAAAAATAGTTTTATATTCACTAAAAATGGACATGGGGAAGCGAAAACTATTATAATGCTCTTTGTTATTTTATTTATGCTATTTATAGTGACTATCTTCGAGTAAACAGTGTCGCAAGCCGCTTTAAAACCACATGCTTTTTTTAATAGCAATGCTATACAGTAAAAGCTCCTTATTCGCGTTTCTTTCATTCGCGTTTTCACTATTCGCGGATTACAAAAATGCGACAAAATTCCTATATTCGCGGCTAAAAATTCCTTTATTCGCGGATCTAATAAGTACATACATAATAATAAAGAGATTCCAATAGGTATCCAACACAATATCCTTTGCAAATGCCGTCAAATGGACTAATAAAAGAGTAAAATAGATCTTATTACAACTTTGCCTAAATTATGTTGTTAAATGATATCGCCGAGGACTTTGACATAAACCGCCTTCGCGGCGATCGGTATTTTTGAGAATGTAAACAAACAGAATGAAAGCAACCTGATTATTCAATTAAAAGTATATTTGTAGAATTAACGACTAAGAAATAAGCTAGGACTAACGATTAAGAAATGAAAATTTACTCATTTCATTCCGAAGATTAATTTGAATCTGAAGCAAAGAAGGCAGATCTTAAAGACTATTTTAACAATTTTAATGTAACGATTAAAGACTGGAGCAAATTATACGAATACAGAATGGACGACTCAATTGAATTTGGGATTTCTATATGAGCATTGATCCGTCTATGGAACGAAGTCTTATTTTTAAGATGCAAATTGCTAATGCGACTGCTGCGTATCAGTCTGAATTGAAGGAGCTTTTAAAAACTGCCAAGCAAGAGAAAATTACAAAATTCTTCAAACATTGCCTAAGCTTTAAGATAATTAATCAAAACGTTCAAAAACTTCAATTAAATTGATTTTTTATATATTTGTTTACTTTTATTTTGCCACCTAGGAACATATCCCCTGTAATCCCATATAAATTATCATTCCGTATTCACGGTTTTTGTATTCGTTGCATATTTATGGAACATATACCCAGCGAATAAAGAGCTTTTACTGTATATTGAACTGAAATTACCTCTTTCTGTTTGTCTTCTTTTTATGCTTCGCTTTTGATGTATTTTCCTTTCTTCTGATGAGCAAGTGGGAATATATATATTGAAATCTGCATAATTTGTCTTAAAATTATATAACTCTATTGTGAAATATGCATAACCAATGTAATCTGCTTAGGAAGTAAAGCAGAAATATTTTTTTTCATCCCTGCTTTATTTAAAATGTGAAATCACTGCTAAAAACTTTTGAAAAATCACATGCATTTCTAAGAATGCATTCATGTTGTCATTCGAAAATAGAAATTAGAACAATTATTCCTTTATAGTCCTTCAAATGTATACTAGATGTAAAAGATTGATTCCATTCAGTTTAATAAGTAAAACTTGTCTCATTAACTTGTAGAGTTTCAATATTTAATTGTAAAAATTTAAACAAAGAATTATTCTTGGGATTTCATAGATTATAGTAATCTGGTGATAAAGTTTTCTAGGTAAGAAAGTCGTTGGAACCAAAGAACTACCATGGAAGCGTGGCTGGAACAAGTTAAATCAATTGAAGTCAAATATTATCCTCTTGAAAGAAAGTGTGGACAGAAGGTGACGGTTCAGGTGTCATTCAAAAATCTCGATAACCTGTTATTGTACCAAGAACCGATTAAACATCGATTGCCTTATTCATACATATATTGTCTTCTTTATTCACATATTCAAGCCTATCCAAGTTTTTCTAGCTCTTCAGTGCATATATGTATGTACATAAGTTTCACATCTCCTCCTAAACATCTCACCCGAATTCAACCAAATGCTGAACACGTATTAAAAATTTTTTAAAAAAGAGAAGAATACCCTTGAATTTTTAAAGTACAAAAATTAATTAAATACTCAGGTAGAAATAAACCAAGAATTTGTCTTTTTACCACATTGAACTACTTTACCATTGTCTTTTTTTTTCTTTTAATTTCTCTTTTATTTAAATACATATCTCTTAGCAATACTTGCACTGCTTTAAAAAATGATTTAAGAATACTTCAACACAAGTTTAAGTCAATTAATCAAACTCAAATGAAGGCAAGCAAAGCAAACCTATTGTGAGCAAATGAAGCTGATGTTTGATGCATTATCGATTTCATCACGAACGGAGAAATCGGTAGACCAATGATAATGCAGCCTAGGTTCTTTGCTTGCTACAAAGCGGGTACAATGCGGGAACCTTTTCAATACCAGATTCATTTCTGGGGGATTTTTTTTTTTCATTTTTATTATTTTTTCAAAATTTATGAAAATAATTGCACAATTGCAAACGATTTTGAATTAAGAAATTTATAGATGTTCTTTTAATAAGCGACGGTAAAGCTTTGAACAACATTTTCTTTTATTTGCTGATATTTCTTTTTCATTTTTTGAAAATATTTTTCAATTTTAAAAAATACATATTTTTTGACTGGATTAAAGAATTGCCACCACTAAAATTGACTATAGAATTTAATACGGTTCAATTTCTAATTTAATTTTAACTAAAAGATGATAAAAGCATTTTGAATATAACATTTTATGCAAAAGCAGATTTTAGGTTAAAAATATCATGCATGTCAGAATTTTATTTCCGAGCAACGTCAAATACATCAACTACCAATGTTTTAAAAAACAGAAAACGAAATGTATTTTTAGATCATCTTTAAAACTAATATCCCTTAATATACAGAGTTCCAAATCAAAACCAGATAAACACTGCACATTCACATTCTTTGTTTGGGATTTATAATAAATGCCCAAGGAACTGTACATCTATGATTCATAGTTTTCGAGAAAATGAATGATCTCATACCCCATTTGCGAAGGGGGGACATTTATTAGGAACAGAAACATTGGTACTTACATAATTTTAAATAGGAAAATGTTCTAAATGGAGTGCATGTAGTTGAATGCTTAATTGCACACGTTCCATCAACAAAGTGTACACAAAAGTGCAGGGATAATGGAGGTGAGCAGTGAAGTATTTCTCTAAAGTAACTTGGTCTCAATAAATCAATTCTTTCCTTCAATAAATCATCTCCTTCAATCCATTCAATCTCATATGAAGAAACCTAAAGGAGTCAGATCTGAATATCGTTGTGGCCATAAAACAGGATCGCCATGTCCAATACAGCGGCCCGAGTATTCTATATCTAATAAATGAAGCACAAGATAGCTGTAATGTACCAGAACTCCATCATTCAGAAACTATTACCCAAATATTGAGGCTAAGGGTATGTCTTTTAGGATATTGCTTAATACATAAAGAAAAAATATCAAGTACGAATATTTCATGAGTCTTTTGGACAGCAGATATGGTCCAATTATTCGACTGCCTAGTATGGCAACCAGCATATCTACAGACTAGCGGTCCTGATGTATCTGCTGCTGGGCGGCATGAGGATTGTTTCATAATCACATGAGACTAATGTGACTGTTGAAAACCTCATCATGTGAGCTTCATTAGTCCTCAAGATACGCGCAATGAAAGCATTATGTTGCCCATGTTGTGGCAATAATCATTCATGTTTTTGTAACAACCATTCACAAAAATAAATGAGCCACTGAAAGTCATCTGGATGAAGCCTCTAATGGTTGTGTAACGATATGGGTATAGTCTATCTACCCGTAATAACAACTGCGCACAGTACTACTATTCGCATTCATCTTCCTGGCATGTGAGCGTTCACTCAACTCAGTCCATTCTTTCATCAGTAGAAGTACTGCATCTACCTGTGCTGGCGTAAGTTTTCTTTCTTCCACCAACATCGCAGAGATCGTTTACCAAGTAGATGCTTCTAGTACATTGGTTCCAGTTCATTCCGCAGTCTACCATCCAACCTGCAGATGACATTGACATTGGGAGGACACACTGTGTAGTATTTATTAAGGAAAAGGAATCGAGTAACAGTATCAATGCATACAACAATCAACTCAATGACACATTATATATATATATATATATATATATATATATATATATATATATATA
>JAPMOQ010024920.1:638361-682895 GCA_026543055.1 Argiope trifasciata | reverse complement strand
TGTGTGTGTGTGTGTGTGTGTGTGTGTGTGTGTGTGTGTGTGTGTGTAATGATATTTTAAAATCTAATTTCAATTCTAATTAATTTAAAAACTTTATCTTCGTTTAGCCCATGTTAACTTCATTCTAAAATATTCGCTTATTTCCTGATCCCATTCCACTTTTTCTATTAAATTATTACAACAGAAAACTCTATAATCAGTGGTTCCCATGCTCTGGGTGAAGGGGTAAAAAACTGTCAGCCAAGAAAACTCTTTTTAAAAGGTCCCAATAATTCCGTACCTGGGTCGACACGTGTAAAGAAATCCCAGTCAGAATATCACAATATATAGGCAATGGGGAAAATATTTCCCCCTCTTTTAACTTTTCCTCATTTCAAAATTTCAGTTTCTTTCGTTCTTGGATCCCAATGTAAACTGATGCATCGTCTTATCGCTTCTTCCCTGTACATAATACGGCTCTCAAATTTCAAACGTTTCTTCTTTTTGACCACACATCTGCAAAATTATGTATATACATATATATATATATATATATATATATATATATATATATATAAATCCCAACACTAGGAAGGAGCTGTGCTAGATAAACGAAATTTGGTAGGCGTGTTTATACATCTGAAAGATGACGTCGATTCAAATTTCGAGCTACGCGTGTAAGTGTGGCGCTAGTAGCTACACTATGAACAAACAAATGAGGTTTGCTTTAAATAAGCGCTGTAAGGTTCGTGATCGTTATTTACAGTTGAGATTTGACGTAGTGGGTTAATGTTAGTCAAGGATGCCTCTGAGAAGACGAAGGAGCCATTATCAACAGCTCACTGAGTTTGAACGAGGTCGTGTTGTAGGGCTACGAGAAGATGGGTTTTCTTTCCGAGATATTGCTGAAAGACTTGTCAGGAATGTATCCACTGTGCATGAGTATTGGCGGCAGTGGTCAAGGGAAGGTACGGCCTCAAGAAGACCAGGTTCCGGGCGGCCACGTGGTACTACTGAGAGGGAAGACCATCGTATTCGGCGTGTGGCTGTGGCTAATCGTACTGCGTCTGCAGCTGAAATTCGAGCTGCAGTTGGCACCACAGTGACACAGCGAACTGTTACAAATCGGTTACTTCAAGGACAGCTCCGAGCCAGACGCCCTGTACAGTGCATTCCACTGACTCCAAACCACTGCCGTTTGCGACGTGAGTGGTGTCAAGCTAGAGCTCATTGGAGGACGGAATGGAGATCTGTTGTGTTTTCTGATGAAAGCCGGCTCTGCCTTGGTCGCAGTGATAGCCGTTTGTTGGTTAGAAGGAGGCCAGATGAACGCCTGCTAGTGACTTGTCTGCGACCTAGACACACAGGGCCTACTCCTGGAGTTATGGTTTGGGGAGCCATTTCGTATGACAGCAGGAGCACTCTCGTGGTTATCCCACGCACCTTGACTGCAAATTTGTACGTCAGTCTATGATACAACCTGTTGTGCTGCCATTCATGACCAGCATTTAAGGGGGTGTTTTCCAACAGGATAATGCTCGCCCTCATACCGCTGTTGTAACCCAACATGCTCTGCAGAGTGTCGACATGTTGCCTTGGCCTGCTAGATAACCAGATCTTTCTCCAATCGAGCACGTATGGGAAATCATTGGACGACAACTCCTGCGTCATCCACAACCAGCATTAACCGTCCCTGCATTGACCGCCCAAGTGCAAAAGGCATGGAACTCCATCCCACAAACCGATATCCGACACCTGTACGACACAATGCATGCACGTTTGCATGCTTGCATTCGAAATTCTGGCGGTTACACAGGTTACTAATGCACCAACATTTCACATTTGAAATGGCTCCTCTTGCCAATGGCTCTACCTGTGATCTTAAAACTTTAATCAATTAAATATGTTACCTAGACAAATGTATTCCTAAAATTTCATTACTGTACAATAATTTTTTCTTCGTGTTGAGATTTTTTTTTCCATCAGTGTATGTTTTGTATTCCGAAATATTTTAAGATGACACATTCCTTATTATTAACAACAACAATTTGGTATAATATATTTTACTTGCCTAAAACTAATATATTTTTATACAAACCTTACATTTTGTATCTTACAGAGTATAATTCTTTGGCAACACAACTTCCTAATTTTAGACACTAAAATCAGGTGATATGCTGTGCATAATTCAAAAACCAATGGCAATGACCGGATATAACAACTCATTTCAACTGAATAGGCTGAAAATAATGAATGCAATTTGCAAGCTGGCTCAGCGGCAGAAGACGCGATAGACGTCTGTTATGGAAACAAGTTGCACACTTAAGCATTCTTTTTCAAATCACTCTAACTCAATTCATTCACTTGAGGTTGAATATTTTTGTTTATCAAATAGATAATACCTTCTAATAATTACTTATACATTGTACCCTTATTGCTATTCTCATGAATTATTGAACAAAATTATTTACTTTAAATATAATTTTCGTCTGCATTAGCTATTGTCTGATCAATTAAAATATATGGTAAAATTAAAAAATATGCTTTTTTTAATTATTTAATCGCCATATGCTATTGATTTTCAATATGTGAAAATTAAGGGAATTTAAAAAATTATTTTTATCTAAAATATGTCATATGAGTATTGCATCCTTTTATAAGAGTCGTTTCACACTCATTAAAAATTTGTAAAAGAAATCCAAAATCAAGCAGGATCATTATTAAAGATTCATTCATTTTCAAAACGCTATATATTCAAAAGTATTTGCAAGCATAGATATCAATGAAAATAGCAAGCATAAAATATGAAAATAACCGCAAACTCGCCAATAATTCACAAGAACAGAAAGAATATCTTTCATTTTGCTATAGCAGGAATATGCTTATTTAGACATTATCCACAAACATAAATAATTAGAATACAGACTCGATTCATCGGTAATTGTGGAGAAATGGATGAGTTCTTATATCTTCAGTCTAAACAATTAGAATTCATACACGATTCATCAGTAATTGTGGAGAGATGGATGAATTCTATTATCTTCAATCTAAACAATTAAAATTCATACTCGATTCATCAGTAATTGTGGAGAGATGGATGAATTCTAATACCTGCAGCGCCTTCCTCCAAAATTGTATTAAGCTAATGATTTGTCTATTTGCGTTCGTTTCCAATTGAAAGATTCCTATAACTTTTTTTATTAATATACGGAACTAATATTTCTAGAAATTTGTTTATATAAGAAAAAAAAGTAAAGAAAAAATCTCATTTGGGCATCGTTCAGGAACCAAAAGTTTTTAGCATTTATAGTAAGGAACGAAGTTTCCCTTTCCTACATTGAGAAGGGGATAATTATTTTCGATTTGATTTCCGTAATTACTTTGAGTATATACTAGCGCAGTCCTTAAAAATTTATTTATGAAATTTCAATGGGGTACCCTCTCATTTAGTTCTATGACCCAAAAAATTTCTGATTTAAGAAACATATTTTAGGGATGACTACCAAGTTTCAAAGTTTAAAAAGAAGAATAAACTTTCCAAAAGCTGGCTTGTATTAATATTAAACAGGTTAAGTATATAAATAATAATTAATAAAAACTGCTAAATATAGAATAATACATTTGCCCTTACTCTTATTTCCATTACAAATTCACTTTCAGGCAGACATAGTCAAACAATTATGTTCATGGCAGACACGTTGACATACGTTTCTATCAAACTTATAGAGTGAAGCTAACTCAAAAAGATAATTTCATTATTAGCTATTGTACTGAAGGCAACATACTTTTCAGGGTGTCTTTTTCGCAGTAGGCCTTAAGTCATCGTAGTCACTTAAGTATCATTTTAGTGAAATAGTATTATATAATTGACATTAATAATTTAGTTTATAACATTTTTTACTAATGACATCAAATAGTTAAAAGTCTATTTTAACTAGAAAATATGCAAATATGTGACTTATCGATCAAATGATCATCACAGTTGCGAGCAAGTTTTCATCGAAAAGAAATGTTCTCAGTATTTCCTTTCTAGTTTAAAAAAAAAATAAACGAACTACATTGAAATATTCGGGATTCCGTTCACTGTGCTGTTAGTGTTGTTCTTCTTGTTAAAAAAACTACTATGATACTCATCAAATAAAATTTGATATGAGTTTTGATATAACATCTATTAGCACTGGGTTACGAATAGAAGCCTGTACCCTAACTAATCAAAGATTAACAAATAAATGTTCTGGGTGGCTTGCCGCTATTAGTCCACAAAATTATGCTTGCAGCAGTTACTTTTAAATCAAATTGGGTTTCAAAAATACTTGACATACTGATATTTAAAAGATTTCAGAATTTTTATAAGCTTGGTCAATTAAATCTTTTTTCATACTACAATATTTGGTATTTCTATTCATGAAAAAGTGATCAACAATAACTCAAATATCGTGTTTGCCCCACACCCCCCAAAAAAATCAACTTGGGGAGTTTCAGTCTCGAGATGATTTTAAAGAAATTTTATGGCTTTCCATCTATGTTCTTGCTGTAATTCTCAAAAAAAGAAATATGCAGAGGAATAGCATCGTACCCGATGGATGGGAATGGCAATTTATTCATTCAAAATATATTCATTTAAAAATTAATTTAAATTGTCCAAACAAGAATATGGATTTCTTGATATTTGTTCTTTAACTATAAAATATTAAGTCATCTGGTTTCAAGCATCAACTTTTTGTTTTGTCCCAAGATATGATTTGCAGCTCTTGATAATCCCAAAAGAGTATGCGTATGTCAGTTATAAAATTTCAATGTGTACAATAAACAAGTTTCTTGAAAACTTGTGTATATATCACAGGAATTTTTGCCTTTTAATTTTTTAGCGCTATGTTTCACAAGAAACGAAAAAGAAAATTATTAAATTCTTGGAAAACAAAGAAATGATAAACTTTGAATTGAACCCGAACTGATCCAGGTGTAATAATTAAAAAAGATCGACATGGTTTTGTATCAACCAGTTGAGATATGTTTATAATCATAGATATGCTATCAGATTTCCTACAAAAAGATTTGACAGAATTGAAAGAAAACGAATTCTATAAGAAATTCAAAGCAATACTTGATTCATTGAGATTGGCAAGTGAGGTAATATAACGTGGAATGGCATTTATGGAAGAAAACGACAAACTTCACATCAAAGACGATGAGCAAAACAATAAACGTTATTAGTAAAATAATTAGAAACAATATTCAGTCGCTAACAAATCTACTTTAATGTCTTAAAAGTAAGTATATAAATAATTTGTTATTATTTTTAAGCTTCAATGGCTTGATAATGTGTGAATTCTGAAATTCTTTTAAACTGTAATGAAATTATTGACAAATAAAATTAATTTAATTAAAGTTGGTTCAAATCTAATTTTCGCTCAAATTCAAAAACATTGAGTTAGGCAGAAACCAGTAAAACTTACTAACAATCTGGAACAATGTTTCGTATTTTTGTAAATAATTAAATTTAATTTCTAAATTACTTAATGTGTGACCAAAAACTTTTTTACTACTTTTCACCATTTGTCAATTAAAAAATGAACTTAAAAAACTTATTAAAAACTAAGAGAACCAGATATTTAAGTGTGTGTGTGTGTGCGTGTAATTATCGAAAATTCAGTAACTGAATGCACTTGTAACATGCACGATTTTGTGATCACATTTTACATGATTTAGAAATGTACAGCAAGAAACAGATAAAGCAAAAATGGAAAAAATTCTTTATTGTAACGAATAATACATGATAAACACAGTCAAATGTGAATACGTCATGTAAATGGAATCTAAATTAATCAAAACAAACATTTGCCTACCTTTTACAAAATATACTCTTAATTGTAGGTATTAAATTCAAGACTGGAATGTTTTTTTTCTTTCGATACAATGGAACGATATTATTTATAGTCTTTAAGCAAAAAAAAAAATTAATTCTAAAAGTTACAATCAATATTGTTTGAGATATCAAAAATATGTCTCTTACACAATAAATTTGATACAAATATGATATTAATAACTAAATACATTGAAAAATGATAATAGTTAAAGATGGGATACAAGTGCCTATAATTAGAATCTTATATTTTAAAGAATCTTTCTTCTTTCCATATTAGTAAAAACTGCTGAAAGTCATCGCATTTTTTTTTTTAAAAAAAAGATAATTAAAATGAAAGCCTTCCAAAAATAAATTTGATTTTTTTTTTTTGTCACGTATCGGCTTGCTAATACAATTGTAAATTTTTTGTCAATAAGAAAGTTAACCTATTTTACAGAATGATTTATGAGAAATGCATGATTTTTTTTTTATATTTATTGCTTAGTCAACAAGAAAAGGGGAAGGAGTATAACAGCACCATCTGTCATGCCACTTCGGACTCCAGAGCAGCTCAAGTATCCACTTTAGATTCATTTCTTCAAAGTAGTAAGAAATGTGAAGAGATAAAGCCCATTTTTTAAAAAATTAATTCAATAAAAGAAACCATAGCTTCAAATTAGTTCAGATTTTATAATATAAGAACCAGATTTTGTAAAACGAAATTGTGGCTATTAAGCATAGAAATTGCAACAAAGGTAACTACACTAATATGGAAATTGCAATAAAAATAACTACACTAATATGGAAAGTGAGAGACCTTTATCCCATTCTTTCATAAGATACTGTTAATTCCAACTTATAAGAATAACATATTTCAAACATTTTTTCTAATCAGAAATTTGACAATGAGTTATGTAATAGATAGGATTTGAGCAATAGTGAACAACAGTTCATAAGGCAAAAATTTGTTACAAAATTATTCGGGATTTATTCTTCTATTGGGTAATTTCTTCCATAGGTTTTATTCAGTGATATCCTCGATCCTCAGAGCTCTTTATACAAGGCTTTTAAATCTTTAAATATACCTGATTTCAAACGCACATGAAATGATTGACGTCTTTTATAAAAGTCGAATTATAAAAATACAAAAGAAATACTAAACAAATTGAAGTAAAATTTCGAAAAAGTTCGTATGAAAATTTTTATCATCAGTAAGACAATTTATGTACTTAATTATTTGAAAATTGTATGCTATAACTATAATTCTTACAGTAAATAATTCCAATCAAAATTGATAGAATATTTGTAAAGTGCTTCCATTTTGCATAAAACTTTTCAAATAGTTTAAACATAATTCCAACAGTTTAAAGCATAATTTTATCCATGTAAGAACCTAAAAATCAAGCGCATTTGGAAATATCATAAATGAATTAGAAACATTAGAAACTAGTACAAAAAACATAACAAACAAAATAGGAATTTGCTAATCATTCATCCTTGTAGGTTTTATAAACAAAATCCTTAAAATACTGTTATTCATATTATTCGGCAATGCAAAGCATGCGTTAAAACTAGAATGTCATAACATAAAAATTAAATGTGGTTTTATTTTTAATGAATAAAAACGATCATAAAATCAACCAAATAAATAAAATCACCCTGCATTTAAAAGAAGCAAAATGACCGGTAAATTCAGAGTAAACATCCACTCGAAAAATGTAAAATTGTTCAGACACCATTGATAAGAATAAGGTACATGTGTCAAAAGGATTTAATACCTTTAAAATGAAAAATACTGAAAACAAATCACACTGATGCACAGTTGACACATTAATGACTAGTAACAAGAAATTTACACAATATTTTTAATAACACAAGCAATAAATGCCTTAATTTTAACATTTACATTTCACATAAAATATAAAATAGTAACTGATAAATAAAGGCATAAACATTAATAAGAGAAAAATGTATTATGCTGAAACACTATAAAATTAGGATTTTTTTTTTTTCTTATGGAATCACAATAATCAAACTGCAGGAATTTAAAAAGTTGGCAAAGGATATACTCATCAATTTTATTATTAAAATAAAAGAGTCAGATGATGAAAGTATGAACTTTGCAAGAAGAAATAAAAAGTATTGAGACATTAGATTGCATATAGGAACTTACATTTTCAATACAACAATATTATTATAACTCAGTGACATGAAGTTGTATCAATTGAGGATATATATATTTTAGAGAGAATATTTATTTACAAATTTTACAATCCATTTTCTTTAATAGTTAGAAAAACAGAACATAAATCTAAGGAACACCTAACTGACATTAATATACTGTATTATCAATCATAAAAATAATTCTAGATTTTAAACAGCTACAACCAGTATCAATGAGCAAACAAGGCAAATAAATGGAATGCATAAATTTTAATATACATGACTAAACAAAATATACGAAAAGCTCTGGAATTTTTATTTATTTTTAAGATTAGCAGGCCATATATAATTATCTTTAAAATATTTTGTATAAAAGCAATTTTATGTGAAGAAATAATTACGTTACTTATATTTTTGTTTCCACAAATGGCATTTCAAAATATGATTTAATACAAAATAAGCTTCAGATGATATAGTTTATTATTAGTTCAGAAATCAGCAATATATTATATAAATATATATATACTAAATTCCTGAAGAAATTTGTTGCATACTTTATTTGTAAATAAAATCAATGAAAATCTATTTTAAAAACATTAGTATGCTCTTAATGTTTGTTTCAGGGATTTGGTAATAGAAATGATTTTTTAAAAAAACAAAAAATCATGTTTTTATGTTAGAAAATTTACATAAGATATACAATTCAGATAATATGTAAATCTCTCAGGAAATAAAATGGTAAATTGTTTCAAAGCACAAAAAAAATGAAATGCTATCACAATTTAAAGAATGTTTGAAAACTGAAAAGAGGAAATAAGTTAGAATTAGTTTTTGTAAATGATTTTAAAAAACAGATAAAAAATATTTTTGAAATAAAAATACCAGTGTCAACACAATAAAATGTTAACTCCTAATTTTATTCAAGAGACGTAATAAGGCCTTAACATGTACTGCGTATTAAAAATTTGCAAACTATTCTATGACAACAATAATAAAATTTCTATGCACTTAACAAATGCATTATCTTTAATTCCTAAAGGCACACGATTTTTAAATAAAATAAAAACCCTAGTTCCACAGAATTTTTCTCAGTATAAAAAAATGAGAAAAACATTTCGATTTTTTAACATAAAACATTACTCAAAATAAGAAAAACACTAACATTTCAATAAGTCTTTTTTACAGGGTAGAATATATATAATCCCATCATTCCATAGCTTCAAATTGAGTATGAAACATCAGATAACACTTTTTTTACTATAAAACAATTTACTCACTTATAATAAAACAACACATACCATTATCAACATTAAAAATTCACTGCATGACATAATATAATCACTTAATACCAACAGCACAAACAACTTAGTGAGGCGTTTAATTTATATGATTTTGACATTTATGCATTCACCATTGGTGAATATCTTTCTCTACCGAATAAAAAACATTAAAAAAAGATAAGGCCGTATGACCATGAACAACTTCAACTTTTCGATGCGGGTTAAAATATATCCCAATACGCACAAAAAGCTGAGCAAAAATTGGGAGCTTTAACAGTTAAAATTAGTTTTAAAAAGTAAACATATTTCAAAAGGTAGAATTTACCTTGGAAATAAAAGGCATAACAAATCAGCATTGCACGATTGCCTAACGAATATAAATGCGAATTCAATACAAATGTATTAAGATTTCATAGAGTTAGTTCGATATTTTTTTGTTCATCTCCAACAAAACATTAAAAAAAATTGTACAGTCGCCAGATTTATTAACTAAGTTATAAACACTACGAAAAAGACTTACATATAAATCAACCGTTCTTTATTAGTCATTTCTTTACACCTCATTCACTCACATTTCATAATATATTCCAAATCATATTTTTTTTGCAACATGCAAAACTGATTTATACAGACATTTATAAAAATGTGCTGTATACTTATGAAGATATTTTAGCTTGTTTCCAGGCAGAATATAGTTTCATTGTAGAAATTATTTAAGAGAAATTGTTCAAACGAAATATCGGATCCTTACTATTCTGAACTCAATGCCTGTTCAAATTCTTTTTTTATTATTTGCATCGCAATGTTTCCCGAATGCATTCTTCTACTACTTTAATCGACTTTTCCAAATTATACATGTTACTTAGATTGAAATCAATCAACAGTCTAGAAGAAAGACCAATGCAGCTGAAATTTCACAAACTTAAGCTATTACTTTATTTTTCCTTATGATAAATTAATTCTTTTGAATAGGGGAAAATAACAACATTAGTCTGAAACTCAATTCCATTCATACAACCAAATTCTGAAATTTGAGAGTCCTTTTTCTTCCATACTCATTGAAATTTAAAACATACCTATAATCACTAAAAGAAAGTTTAAAAATTTCAGGAGATTTCGTTTGACTAACTACATTTATCAAACTTGAACTACATTCATCAAACCGATTCCTTAAAAAAACACAAAAAAGTATACTTAAGATTTGTATTTTCTATCTCGCAGATTCATTTTACAACAAAACAAAAAGCAGCAACAAAATAGAATCTTTTTCTCCTTAATTATTACAAAAAATTTTAATTACTCTGAAATATATATTTATAGAAAAATTGGGCGCCAGTATCGTGAACTGAAGGCTTGTCGGATATGATAGTTTTTATCAAGTTTCTTTGTTTTTGAATAATAAAAAATCTTATATATCCTCGTTAGAATTTCAAATATAAAACAGTTCTTTCAAAAATTCTAATCAGCAATTTTCGACTTTTTTCCAAAGTTTCTTTTGTTATATTCATCATTTTGTTATATTCATTCTTTTCAAAGTTATATTTATCAATAGCAAAACAAATTTTGGAAACAGTATTCAATATAGGTTTTTTTCCATTGATTTGCATACTTTTTTCAATGCTTATAATTTACAGTATGCATAAAATATAAAATTATGATAAACATATAAGAAATTTTACATTTTTATGATAGATATTATCATTAAACAAACAAGGAAAAACAAACTTTTATATGCAATTTTAAAATATAAATTAAAATTCAAGCACATACTCAATAAATAGACGGTTTTGTTGAATGCATCATAAAAAGTTTCCAAACATGAGAATAGATTCATTCACTAAATGTTACGAAACAAAGTGAAAAGAAGATATCGTCAATGCTAAGTCAGCAGCGAATCTATCACAATAATTTATAGCAATTTTAACATAAAATTATGTAAGAAAGCATTTGCAATGCAATTTGATGCACACAACCTTACATAATGTTGTTGGTAATCGATTTCATAAAATATCTCAATAAACAAGTATCGCTAGTTACAAATTTAAAATGTTATCAAAAATGATGCTACCAAGATATTAATACATTCCAAATTCTAATTCAAGACGGATTAAATCAATAGCTTCTCCTATGCTATATCAGATCATACATCAGCTGTATAAATGTATTCCGTCTATACTAAAAAAAAAAACAATGACCTGTATAATATTTTGAAACGAATATAATGCATTATGAAAATTGAGTTATTATTTAGAAATGATGGTTTAATGCAGAATTTAATTGTATTTCATTCATGCTTCCCATTCTTATTAACTCTGTTTTAAATAAATTAGAATTGGAAGGGTGAATGAAATTGCACAAAAGAGCATATTAATTTTTGAAAAACATGAACATAATTATAACATGATTTCATTAGTTAAAATGAAGTTCTTGGTAACAGCTAATTACAACTGATTAACTCATAAACAATTTTTCAGAGTGAAACTTAAATTTTCTTGATAGCAGAAAAAGATACACATTTTAAGACTTACAATGCGACTAAAATAAATTATGAGAGTGAATAAGTTTAAAGTAGGAATGATATAATTACCAAATTTTTTAAAAAAACTAGTAACTGAGAAATTGCACGGTGATTTGTATAATAAAAATCATAAATATTTTAAATGCAGTCAGAAAGGAAAACATTTTAAGTTTCAATTGAAATATTTTTGATAACTAATTTTAAGTTCGTTTCTAGGAATTTTAAATTACATTTTTGAATGTCATTTCATAAACATAAGAACTTCAGTTCCTTATTTTAAAGTGTGACAAATCATATAAAACAAAAAATTTCACAATTTTGTCAAATATTTTTTGATTCATGAATAAATCAATATCAATGGCATAATAAAAATTAACAGCCAACGTCGCTCAAGAGCGACGAAGCTCAGACGACAGAATCGATCTTTCTTCAAGATATTTCATAACAGTTATTTTAAAAATTCCAAAAATTGAATTTTGTATATTCAATGCATATTCGCATATCAACAGAAAATTTTTCATCTTTAAAAAACAGTTTATCTGAAAGCATATAAAAATACATTTGATTAAATTAATAGAGTATAAAATGTATACAAGATATGAAAATAATGAGATATCAAGGTAGAAAATACAGCCAGCAGCAACTTGTCAATGAGATTCATGGTAGAACACAGGAATCTGAAGGAGGAAAGAAATCATATTTACAATGATATGTATTCAATTTTATAACATAAATCAATTCATTCACCTTATGTTTTTATTAAAATACAAACTGATCTCAATTTTGCTCATGGTTCAAATTATTTCATACCGAATGTTTTTAATGTAAAAATTATTTTTGCCCGAATCATAGTAAAAAAATTGCTTTTATCATTTGAATTCTTTTTAAACTAAAAATATCAACTGAACTAGAAAAATCTCAATCCTGTTATTCTGTTCATCTATACATAGCATAAAATGAAGTCTGAAAGCGTTTGCTTATTTGAACCACAAAAATCGGGAAATAATTAATGAATATTGGAGATATTTATACAATTTTGCAGAGCCTTTATTGAGGAAGGTTTTAGTACATTGAAGTCATATAAATAAAAACGGGAGTTTAATAAATGTGACTTTAATTATTTCGTGCATGCACGAAAACCTCAAACCCTCCTACTGCGCATGTGCAAATAGCAGGAGCTCTAGTAAGCATATGCGATACGTTTCTTTGTTTACGTATGATTTTAAACAGCGATTCAAATCTCATTATGACCAAAAGAAGGAAATCCAACCTTGGCCGGAATACATTAAATGCCAAAAAGTTTCATTTGTTGCGTGATAAGAAAAATAAAGAGGAGAGAAACGTCCGGTTAAAGAATATCAAAGAAAGAATGTCCAGACTTAAGGGAAGGAGAGAAATAACCATATGTCTTTAAATCACATTGAAATTGAATTGGGGAGACAGAATGTATCTGATTTATGAGCTCCCGAGGAGCAAAATTATCACCTGTCTGTTGACAGAGACATTTAAATTTAAGACAGAAGAGAAATGAAAAAAAAATTAAAAAAGCTTTTCTATTGTATATTTTTAGTGGATTGTTTTGTTCTTTGGACATATCATATTTTTGCCTTCTTAACAGCCTAAATATTTTTGAATGTGTTCCATAAAAATTTGTTTGTTAGCTATTTTAGATAATTTTTAAATTTATTTTATGTTTCTTTGATGTTGCGTAACATGCCTATGTCATATCGAGAAGAGGCTAAAGTTTAAAGCTAATTTTTCTTCTTGGATGCTATACCACGGGTAACGCCGAAAGGGCACTGCTAGTGTTTATTATATAAATGTAATATCCAGGTCAATGGACCCGAACATTCAATAATAACTTTGAAAACCTATGCTCTCCTTGCTTTCGCAAAATTATAATACTTTTGAGATTAATATGACTTGATTTAATAGAATAAACGTGATAAAATTAAATGATAATACAATAAATATCAAAACATACAGATTAAGTATTCAAAATTTTAAAAGTGAATTAAGAGTACATTTTTTTAATCTTATCCCTTTTGTATTTTCTATTTAAACAAAAATATGCTACATGGAATTAGTAGCTATGTTTTATATTTATAGCACAGTTTATTTCATTCATCATAGGTCCAGTTTGAAACTTCCACATCTATTACTCAATTATAAATTAATATGGGAAGATAGTAATAAATCGTTTCTTTTTAACATGAATCTTTTCAATTATATTAAGCAACTCTACATTTCTATTGAGGTATTGTTTTATCTGTTTCTTTTATTTGTTTAATTTTTCTAAAAACAGTCATCTTTTCGTCTACTCTTAATCTCTTTAGAATTTATTGATGTCTAAAAAATAAATGCATAGCAAAACTATGAAAAGTTATAAACTATATCTTATGTCAACTATCTGTTTTCCATTTATAAGTATATCTATTCAACAAAACAGAAGGAATATAAAAATAGAAGGAAGGAGAGAAAAAATATATAAATAGAAGAGAAAAAAATATTGATTTTTATTATACTAAAGGCGTGCCTCAAGGATCAATCTCGGATACGACCTTGTGATAAGTTGTAATAGATAAATTACTTAGAAAGATACAATCATTACCAAATTGCCCAATTACAGTATTTGATGATGACATCTTATTATTTTTATCCAAAATGCTTCTTACAAATTTGCTGAAAATTTAAGGGAACACCAATTCAAATTATAGAAAACTGGACAGAAGAATATAAAATAAAGATTAATCCGAATTTAAAATTATTTTCTTTCCAGTAAAAGAAAGTAACCGGAAAATAAATGGTGTTAATATTACGCATGTGAGAACCTTAAAATATCTTAGTTTGATACTTGATTAAAAATTAATATGGACATGACATCTTTCTCACGCACAAGAAAAAGTACTGACTTAACAAAATAAAATAGAAAAACCACCGAGAGAATAATTAAACGAAATGAAATAAGGGATTTTGGCACTGATAAATAAACCATCTAAGGAAATTTACTCATTTCCCAGGTCAATCGTTGATATTTCGGAATGCATGGATCAGAGGATCTTCAGAGATTGCATTTTGCATTGAAAAGCGAGTTAGATTAAAAGTGATCTGTTATGATTATAAAGGTAAAATTTTATGAGACGTTACAAAAGAAACTGTAAACGATGCAACAGTTTTCGTGGCAAAGATAATGGCTACATTTGAAGCTATAAGTAAAATGAGATAATGAAACAATGAGTAAATGAAGTACAGTAAGAGCTCCTTATTCACGCTTCCTTCATTCGCGTTTTCACTATTCGCGGCTAAAAATTTCTTTATTCACGGATCTAATAAGTACATACATAATAATAAAAGCATTCCAATAGGTATCCAACCCAATATGCTTTTGTAAATGCTGTCAAATGGGCTAATAAAAAAAGTAAAATAGATCTTATTACAACTTTGTCTAAAGTATGTTGTTAAATGCAAACTGCAAACATTGCCGAAATCGCGAATGGAATAGGACGAGATGGGTTTGAACAGATAGAATCAAGTGACATACAGGAATTGCTTGAGTTGCAAGATGAAGATTTGACTGAAACTGACTTGGAGAAAATGTTAAATTCACAGCCCGTTGAAGAAGAGGCTTCAATAAGCACTGGAAATGTGACATTTAATTAGAAATATCTTAGTAACGGCTTAAGAATGGCAAATGAGCTTTGCAATTTCTTAATGAACATTGATCTGTCTATGGAACGATTGGAACGAAGTCGTATTTTTAAGAGGTAAATTGCTAATGCGACTGCTGCGTATCAGTCTGAATTGAAAGAGCTTTTAAAAACTGCCAAGCAAGACAAAATTACAAAATTCTTCAAACCATTGCCTAAGAATTAAGATAATTAATCAAAATAGTCAAAAACTTCAATTAAATTGATTATATATATATTGTCATCTAGGAACGTATCCCTATAATCCCATATAAATTACCATTCCGTATTCACGGTTTCTGTATTCGCCGCATATTCATGGAACATATACCCCGCGAATAAAGATAAAGATAATTTTTTTGTTTTTTACTATAAATGAAACACATTTTTACGAATTCGAGTTCAGTACTTAGAGCTTTGGGATCATTTAAAGATGACCACAAAGTAATATTATTCATCAGGAGAGTTTTAAAGGATTGTCCTTAGATTTTCCTACATGGGTTAAAGTCCATGAGGAAATTCAGAGAAATGTATAAGCAGATGTTCTAGTCATGCAAGTTATGCATAAAGAAAACACAGATATCTATACTCAACATCCACAATCCTGGATACAAAGTAAATTAAGAGAAGATAAGTGCCAAGGGCAAGAATGATGGCAATCTTCCCAAAACAGCCAGAAATTTATTAGGTTCTTTTTTAATCTAGTTGTGATGTTAAAATATTGTTTAGGAAATTTTTATCTGAATTTACTGTTGACATCACATGGAGGTTTTCCCATTCGTCAACTCAGATTTTTTGGAAAGAAACATTTAATGCTGTAACTTAGACGGAACACTTGTGCACTGTATGTTTAGCTGGCATCACTATAAAGAAACAAGAGAAAATTTTGCCTTTTTCGCCTTTGCAATGCAGGTCTTCTGTATCTCATGACAAATAAAAAGGCACATCACGAATTCAGACTCGTTGTCCAGGAAATTGTAATAAGATCTCTTGAAACCCGATATTTTTATTTGCAAAGAATCACATTATATTGCACATTTATTTATTTATTTATTTTGCGACTTAACTTATTGTTATATTAGAATCATAGAAATCTATGACTTTCAGTAAATTTTCAGATTTTGTTGATCGTAGTAAAACTGTCAGTTGTTAAGGGATTGTTCTGATAAGAAAAACTGGGTGATGTTTTTGATTTCAGTAAAGATGGATTTTGGTTGGGTGGAGACTTTGATTATGATATTTGGTTAGTTTTTGATCAACTGACTAAATGTTATAGATTTAGTTCTGTAAATAACATTCGATTTAAGTCAAAGTTATTTAATTGTAGCAGGTAGATTTTTGAAGCTTGATTGGTATCGTTATTTTGGTATCATTATATAAGGTGTATTCAAGATTTGGAGTGATGAAGATTTGAGTTTCCTGAAGGCAGCTCTACCTTTACCTGCTTACTTTGTACAGGCACTTTATTGCTCAGTGGGTCTCATATGTTTTGGCAAGGTGTGATAAATTCTATATGAATGTCACAGTCTTGAAAATCTCGAACTTATAAATATGCAAAACACTCATATATAAATATGTATATGAGTGTTTTGTTCTTGGCATTAATGTGTACAAGATATCTTACATAGTAAATGGGTGACGCTTTATAATTGACTTTTTCACCTTACCTAGTATTGCTTTAAAAATTGAGAATATTTTCAGAATACACCACCAGGTGGCGCTGTAATATTCTTATAGCGTAGCACGTCTATATATGTAAAATAATATGGAAAACCAATGAACCAGTAGCCCAACCCCAACTATTGCTCCAATTTCGATAATATTTATTTCGTATGAAAGCTCGTGACTCTTAGATAAGCCATCAAGGGCCGCATGTTATCCTTTTACTTCTATTTTTGAGACAAAAAAAGAAAAATTGCGTAAATCGCTCACTATGGAGAAATCCTGAGAGTGAGTTCGCCAGTCAAACCCACTGAACCAGATCCGTTAATTTTGACTTCATATGAAGTCTCATGGCCGAAGATATGTCAAAATTTATTAAATCGGTAAGTTAGATGTCTTATTTGGTGATTGTTACACATGAACTCTATCAGGATTTGCAGCTAGAAAGAATGTAAGATAAGTAGCGTTTTGAAATATCTAGATGGAAAATGTGGATACGGAAAGTATCACTAATTTGATAAATTTATTTCACCTCCAAGTGACCATTGAATTTATACGAATTTCATATTAGTTTCATATGTAATAAAAACTGGCGAAATTGTTGGGGTTCCATCAAGATACTTCTTTGATCTTGCCAATTGTTTTCGGTATATAGATTATAGAAGATCTGTAAGCCAAAGAAGGCAGGTAACCATATTAATATAAATAGATAACAGTTTTACGATTACAGCTCCCGCCGTTTTGAAGTTAAAGGTGGTGGAAAGGATTCAGGTGAGCACACTCTAATTAACCTTAATGACTTCTATTTCAACTAGGGTAGGATGAATAGATAGGTTGCTCTCCCCTCATAACAATTGAAGTTTGAAATTATTCACACATAACGAACGCAACTGCAAAAAAAATAAGAGCTTTAAAAATATTTAAGGTAAGGTTTAAAAAACATTATTTAACTTTTTTTATTTAGTTGAATACCCTTTTATTTGAAAAAACAAACTCATATAATTTAGTTGACAAATGAACAAGAGATTAATTACTTAATTTGACCAAACATGCTGAAATGACAAAATTCCACACCCATTCAAATATTATATATTTCATCTAATAAAACTAAAAAGTGCATAATAATTTCTACTATTCAAATAATCTGAAGCATGGAATAGAACCAAATAATATTTTTTGAATGAAATTATTGTTAATGCATTTATTATGGAAATTATTTTGATGAATCCACATCAGCAATTGAAGGGTTTGCTGCAAAAAGGAAGTAATTCCAATTATTCAAGTTTGCAGAAAGTCACAAAAAACGTCTGAAATTTTTGAATTCCAATGAAACAGACAGTTCCAACCCTTGAGTAACGCGAGAACTAAGATTGGACATCTTAGTTCTCGCGTTCTTTTGGCAGCAAACGAACAAGGTTTTATTTTAGCACGTGATAGTGCATGTAACTCTAAATTTCTCCAAGTTGGAGCTACATTTTTTTTTGCGCCAAATCCTTCAATATTAAATGCAGAAAATTACACAAAATGCATTATTTAACTTTAAATATAACGTTAGATAAGTAAAACAAGTTTATAACCCCGACAAGAAAGTTATCAAATTAATTTACAGAACATTCATCATTTTTTGAAAAGTAAATGCTCATTTAAGTATACAGAATAAAAGAATTGATACTACTTAATTTTGCAATTTCCTATATAAGAAAAACTAGAATGGATAATTCATTAAATAAGTAGATTGACAATGTGTAAGGACTGAAAATACAGCAAAAAATCCTCTTTTTTAGTAAGAGTTTAATCCTTTAACCTTCAATAAGTGAAATTCTAAAACTGATCATTAAAACCCAAGATTAACATAAATATCCAAGTGATTTTAATATGCACCGATCTTTTTTTTATTTTTTCTCCTATGAGTTAAATTTTCTTAAAATTTAAATGCGTTAATATGCATAACAACATAGTTACCTTTATGCCTTAAGATAAATAATTTTCATTAACAAAAAAATCACAACATGGGTTTCTGCACAAGTAACCATTTTCAAAGCTATGGAAGAAAAGTATATATTCTGCAGTATATTAACAGCATTAGAGTTGATAATAATAATCATAAAATAAATTATAGTGGTAGTTGAAAAGAGATAGCTCATCTTTAAAATTACAATTCCTAAAATTCTTTAGAGTAATGAAATTTCAGTCATAAAAACATTGGTAAAAAAAATTATATTATTTATCTTACCTCATTCTTTTCTAATTTTTTTTGTTCCTCTAATGCTAATAATATGTTAGGTATTGAATTTTCAATGACTAATCCACCAATGATTATTTCGTTTAAAACATAATGCACCTGCACATAGAAAAAATAATTTTTAAAAAGGAGATAAGAAAAATAAAAGAGAAATTTGCAGAAAAATAAATTACAGTTTTATACATAAAATGATAAAGTAGGATAAGTATTTGACAATAAAATTTACAGTCGAATTCAACTAATTCACTTACAATGACACGTCTGGTATATGCATTAAATTGCTGAATTTTAAATACTTAAATCTGCAATTACAAAAATTATCAAATAAATTAAATCATAAAAATTACTTGGAAAAACTTCAATATTCAAAGTGCCCTTTATTATAGGGATTAAAATGACAATAAATATCTTAAACAGAATTAGTACAAAGTAAATGCGCAAGTCAAAGTGATAAAATTATATGAACAAGATGCCACAAAAAAGAGAAAAAAGCCACACAAATAGTATATTATATTATTGATGTCTTAAATGTTTAATAAGGTAACAGCAGAATTTCGTAAAATATAATATCCTTCCAACCGCATAAACAACAGAGAAACGGCTTTCTGAGTATGGATAGTGGCTTTTGAGATGTTTGATGACTCAATGTTGGTCGAATAATGCTATGTCCATTTTCACTTGGTATTATTGCAATTGATTGGAATTTGATAATCCGAATTCATCAGCTTCAAAAATGAACTATATCTGTACTATTTGAACTACAAACTGAGTGTGGAAAGGTAGTCGGTATAATTTTTTTTTAATTTGTGAATACCCGAATCTCAAGAATTCCAAACCGCACCAACTGCTTATAAATGATCAAATTTGACATTTAAAACCTTTATGGTAATTTGGGTATTAAAGAAAGCTTATTATTTGTGATTAGTTTTAATATTCAGTGCATATCTAGCAGGAGACATTCTGCTGCAGCATTGCCAATCTTAAAATTGGAATTCACCTATCTCAGTTTCTCAAGAAGTAATGCACTATTCATTCACTTAAGCATTGTTCTTGTAAATTTTCATGAATTGAAAAAAATTCGTACCTTTGTTTGAGTCAGTAAAAAAGAATTAAATGTCGTAAATGCATTGTTTGGTTCTCTATGTTAATACTCACACCTAATACACATAGTTAACCGATGTTGATGATGAACGTACACAGATAGTAGTGAAAGCACCACCTTTTCGAAAGTATCTAATTTCAAAGACATCTGACGGTGATTCGGCGTCAGAGAAACAATCAGCGCCAATTATCACAAAGAAAAATATTGACTGAACAACTCAATATCATCTTAATTAACTCTCCTGAAATCTAATACCAGATCCAAAAGCAAAATTTTGTATAACAAATGCAATTTGAATATTGCATTTAACTTAACTGTGTATCCATCTAAGCATACGCATTTTGATTCCCGTACTGGAATTTTTCTTAAACGATGCATGTTTCTCTTTAAAAAATATATAACACCTTTCAATACGAAATGAGAAAACATAAATTTTACAGTTAGAAAAAGATTGTTCCACTGCCTTATATGGGGGAAAAATCAAATTGCATCATTAGAATTAGAGATTGAAACAGACGCATAACAATAAACAGATCAAATTTCATAACATCTGACCATCTATCAATACTATCTACAGAAAGAATTTCATTTACAAAGTTTAAAACTGTGGAACCAATTATTAGTTCCAAATACAAAGAATATAATCAAATATCAAGAGCATTTCACAATAGATTAATTTTACTTTCTGGTAAACTATGAATAAAACTATGCCTCAAATCAACCAAACTTAAAATGTATTTAAATGTTTTATTTTATAATAAATATTGGGGGCTTTCAAACTTTTGAGCTACAATACTTTTTTATAAAACGCCATGAAGGTAACATTTCTTAAAGTTTACAGAAAATAGATCCTCTAGTTTCTTCTAGTAAAGGAATGTATTTGGAAAGAAAACGATAAAATACAATTAGACAAAATAAAAAATGATCTCTATAAACAATACATAATTATAATTTGAAAGAATAGACTTATAATAACATCTCTTATAATATACAGACTTATAGTAACATCTTTTAACAAAAATATCAAATCACTTAAAATTTAAAAAAAGAAAATACTTTACGATAAATATCACTAATGAAATATTTAGGCCATGACTGGCAAATCTTGCTTTTGTATGTTCTCCACCAACACACGGAATTCATTTTAATCTGTGGAATTCATTTCACCTTAAAAGCTGTAGAATATTCTTTGCGTGAAACCATAATACAATTCTATTTTTAATAACCTATTTTTGAAGAAAAGAAAGTCTGAAACAGAATGCCTAAGTTTCGAGAGTAAAAGTGTCAGAACACATAGATATTATGACAAAAAATACTAAATTAAATGCGATTTTGAGTATATGCAACAAAATTTTAGAAAATAAAATTCTCACAGAAATTAAAGCAATTTGAATGCAGTCCTCTCTACTAACCGTTACAAATAAGAACAATAATAAAAAGTATTGAAAAGCAAATTAAAGATAAAGTGGGCAATGCCATTTAATTAATGGCATTAAAATATAAAAGTATTTTCATGAGAATACAATAGCATATTAGCGAATAATTTTTTTTTAAATGGTATTTAAAAAAACTCATGAAATTAAGTTTTTTCTATAATTTTTGGGAGCATTCATTTTCAATCAGAAAAATATTCATGGACAGAAGGAGATTTAAAGTTTATATAAAATTTTTTCAACTCTCTAAAAATATTATAAGAATAAAGAGTTAAAAAGGAGATTGTGTGCAAAAAATGCTTATTTTTATGAAATTCTTTGATTAAAAATTTCCAAATTGAAATGGAATAATATATGAGCAAAGTAATCGTAGCAATTCGTAGTGGCTTACTCTCTAATCATTTTTATAATCTATTATTTCTCATTTCCGTAATCTTATTTTTTGTTTATATCAGAGGTGAAAATTTTATAAGCGATTCTGTGTATGTGAGTGCGGGCGGAAGGGCGGGCAAGCATGTGTGTCAAACATTCTCCAAAGAAAACCGTAATAAAATGCTTAAACATTTTATATTCTTCATGATTTTAAAAACACATTTCAACTTTTAAGTTGATCAAGATTTCTTTCTCAAAGTCATGACACACACGACACAAAATAAAAAAAAAATCGATTTGGAAGGCAGAAATGAGATAAAACGAGATTATAAGAGAACAGTTTCAACTTGTATAGGTTTTAGAAATGAATCTGCAGGAAGCGCTCTTTGGGAAAATAATTCCAAGTAACTTAGAATTTAAAATTAAAGTACAGTTTAAGTGATTAGGAAATAATTAGATAACATTAGGAATTAAAAACATAGGGTATTAGCAGACAAACTGAAATTATTTCATATATATGAATGAATGAACATTTTGGAACATAAATTATTTTGAAACTTACTTTATCAACATGGAAAATAAGATCCAGTTCACACACATTTCTAAAGCATTTATCTAAAATTTCAACAAAAACCTGGAAAACGAAGGCAAATTTTAAAAGAATCAATAAGTATTTATGGAACAATAAAAACATTAAGAATTCAACAACTAAAACTTACTTAATACAGAAAAAATAACATTAAAATTTAAAGTACTTGAAAAAGATTTACGGCAAAATTGACATTTCTAAATAAAAATATAATAATCCTGCATTTGTTGTTAAAACAACAAAATTCAGCAACAAAAAAATGCAAATATTTTTTTTCTCTCTAAAGACCGAGTTTCTTGGGATATAAGCAGAAAAAGGTAATTATTAAGACCTTACAACTTTCAGTATTTTTAAAGAATCCGGATCTATGAAAGTTAATGAAAACTGAACTAGTACATACATATAAGATAAGCTTTACAATTAGCAATTTCAAAAACTATACACAAAGATATGGCAGGTAGAAGAACACGCTTATCTTACTTATTTATTTATTTTTGGTTGAATTTACAACATTAACAAAAAAATTCAATTAGAAGTGCAACACTAGAAATACAATGACAAGTAGAAGATAAATATGGTGACTTTGCTCTAATTCGTAACTTAAATCGTTTGTAGAAATAAAAATAATTTGATAAATAAAATATTTTACGAAAATTATTAAGAATTACCAATATTTCAAAAACATTTCTTATATGCTAATTTTCAAAACAGTATTTCTCAGAAATAACTATATTCATACATGATTAATTCAAAATTTTACATATTATAATGCATTTAATAGAGTTTTAAATGCCTAACAGATTAAATGTAATAAACACTTAACTAGAGGGAAAAAAGTCAAAGAAATTAATATCTCACCTGAATCAGATCTAATATGGCAAGTTCACTCTCTGATGAGTCAACACAGAACACAATGTATAAAGTAGCATAGTGTCGATAGATAATTTTCAAGCTTTTGTCTCCTAATATATTGCTGAAAATTTTGAAAAACTAATTAATGTTATTTTAAATATATTTCCAGTGCATTCGAGACAATCAAACACAATAACTGTTTTAAAAAGTGACAGCTGGTGTAACAAAATAACACTTAAAGAATGAATTAGAACAAACAGGGTAGCTGAAAAGTATGGTTGCATCTTCAAAATTGAATTAAAAATAAGCAATAACCTTCAATTAACGATTTTTTGTTCCGTAATGAAAAGATTAAAGCTCGTTTTTAAAGAAATGCAAAACCTCGATGTCGAACATTTTCAGAAATAATGTTACACAAATTTTAGGATAAGGAAGTCCGCCATCTAAACATACTTCTTTCCAGGCTTAACATCTTTGTTCTTCATCTTATGGGGATACATGAAAAACATTGTTTACAAACTTCCAATTCTAGACACTGATAAAATGAAAAGTAGAATTGCAGTGACTATTCAGAATGTTTATCTTGTAATTCTTCATAGAAAGTGGCTCGAAATCTCGTATAGACTCGATGTGGCACACACATTGAAATCGTACAATAAAGCATTGCAACAAAACTTCGATATTTTTTTTATGGAACATAAGAAACTATAAGTGAATATCTTTGTTTCGTTATTTGTAATTATTTTCTGAAAGTATATCATACTTTCAGAAATTAGTTTTTGACATTCTGGACAATAATAAATACATAAAGGGTGATCAGCGAATAAGACCTGATTTCAAAATTAAATACCGCTACAACAGAGATCGATAGAATTAAGCAGTAAACTGTACGTTTATTAGCAAAGCTGTAAAATTGCTGTACAAAAGTTTAGAAAATTTAGTTACGAAAATTGTTAATAGATGGCTGAAATATCTTAAATGTTCAATTTCATGAGTTTCTCTTCTCTTCTTTATAAAATTAAAATTACACTTATATATAAATGAAAATGAACAATAGTACTCCTCAGTAATTCTTGATTGGCAAATTTCTTTTAAATCATGATGGTGGACGATGTAATACTAGATGAATATTTGTACATACCTATATGTATATATCAGTATTTCTCTATTAATTTGCATTACTAAAATTAATGTCTCCATTTAAATTTGTGAGAAGCCCCTCTAAAAGTTTTTTTCAAAAAGCATATAGCTATATGACTTTTTTAAAATAAGACCACAAAGTTCCTAGTTTACTCAGATGAATGTAAGAAAACATTTTACTTATTAACACTTTTACATAATGAAGTGGTAATAAACTATTTTTTAATTATCTACCTCAATATGAGTCTAAGAGTTTTTAAACAATTGCCTATCTTTTTAAATAACTTTGTAATGGGCTCTAGATGAAATATTTAATTAAATAAATTACTATCCCACTTTTTTGGAGAACCATGTATATATACATGGTATCCAAGTACATAAATATTCATACTCTCTTACAATGATTATATATATTTACGATGTAACAATCTTGTGGGGGGGGGAAAAAGCTGAACAATAAAATGAATAAATTAATATACTTGTAAATGATGCTTATAATACAAAAAATATTTAAAATTACATAAAAAATTAATCAATCTCAGGAGTGGGGATCGATTTTGAAAACACTGAAATACATGTTTTCATGAAAATGTGTCATATTTAAGATGTATTTTTATATGAATATAAACTGATAGAAAATCTGATACAGATGAACATACTCATATAAGAGAGGAGTATAGCGAATCAATGCAACTTACTGTAGATGGATTGCAATATTCCCAACTTTCAGATGAAATTTTGGTTTTAATGCGCAACCATCATATGGGTGAACCGTGATTATAATGTCTGTGAAAATATATCAATTCACCAATAAAAACATAGGGAGAAAAATATACTGAAGGAATGAGGAAAAGCGATATCCAATAAGAATTATTTCACGCCACAGATATACAACATTGCCTAAAACTGCAAAAAATTAAAAAACTTATGTATCAATAATTGTCAGCATGCGAATTGTATAACAGTCACCCCTTGTGTTTGCTTTCTCAACCAAAAGCAGTCTACTTGATTACCACAGATGATTTCAAGGTACAAAATATTACACACCTCACCCTAGCTCACTAGTACAGCCATTACACTGCTGTAAACTAAAAACAGGCTGTATGGTATGATGAGCCAAATCTTAGCCATATTGGATTTGTGGACATGCAAGGATAGGGGAAAAATTCAATATCCCCCTCCTAATTTAATCACAGATTGCTCAAGTAGATGCAGCCTCTGTTATGGCATTGTGCATGCATAGATGACATGACATGACATGAGATCCGAAATATGGCAACAGATAACTCTGTTAAAAAAACTAGTACATAAACATCGTTTCTAATCACTTACATCCATCCTATACCATGAGTGTACCCACAAATTCTGATCATTTTCAACAGGATAATGGCACTCTGCACATGTCAAGAGTTTCTATCGAATGGCTGCAGTACATTCGTCTGACTTCAGTACTCTCTGGCTCCAAGCTAAATTTCTAGATATAAATATTATTGAGCATATATGGGATACATTGCAGCCTGCTACATAAATGAGATCTCCATTACCTTGCATTACTAGGAAACTGAGGGCAATTCTGCAATAATCATAGGATGAGTTAACTCCAGGATATTTTAATATATTAATTGGAGTATATTAACGTTATGTTGCGGTAGTTCCGTATTCTAATGAGGACTAACACGATATTACATGGGCAAACCAGTTTTTCTGATACTTCAGTATATTTCTAGAAAAATCAAAATACTTACTCTCCACCTTCAATAAAATTGCATACTGCATCACCTCTTCGAGACACAATCTGATATACTTGTTTTATAATTTGTTGCTGCTTTTGTTCCGGCTGGAATAGGAAGAAAATGAAGTCATTAGTTTGATTCTTAACATTCATTGATTCTTTGAATTCAAGTTCAAAAACTAAAATCAATATATCAGAAAACACAATATTTAATAAAAACAAGCAATATTCAGTTTTGTACTATTTTGTTTTTCTTTTTCATACTATATAAAGTTACTTATCTGGAGAACAAAAATTTACAGTTTCAAATAACAGAAGGTAGAATACCATCAGTAATTAATAAGAATCGTAAAATGCTTTGACACAAGTAATAAAAATTTATAAAGGATATACTGATAAGACCAGCAGTAAAAAAATTAATTCTGTTGCTTTTAAAAAATATATATTTCAATACACTTTAGACCATTTATTCTTAGTTTTATAGCATTTGGAAAAACAGAACATGATCATGGTCAATTTGATCATGTTCACCCTATCTCATGATAGTAAAGTATCTCACCCTACGATTTTTAAATAATTGATAACAAACACCTTTCATCTTATTTATACATATTTATGATATTTTATGTCATGCTATGTTTATTTTATTTTAGTTTTAGTAATAAACTTTTTAATTAATTTTTTCCCTCCTTTCTATATCCCATGGCCTCTTAAGGAATGTGCCCTACAAGTTTCAAGAAGAAATATACTGCAATGTTTGTCTGCAACAGAAAAAAAAACCTATTAATTATTGACTTGATAAAATAAACACATTTTTATTTCATTCTAAACAATTTAATGCAATTTTCTAAAACATCAGTACATATCTAGGAATGTTATAACATTAAATTCGTGAAAATTTTCGAATGAGTAATCTTAGAAAAGGAGTATAAATGTAAGAAGCCTCATGCCGAAGTCTATTACAAACCTCCGAAATCAGCAGAAGAACATAATAGTTTTCCAACATATCACTCGAAAAAAGGGTTATAATTCTTAAAGAAAATCATAAACAAGTCTCCTTATCTCTACTAGCAAAAGACTGATGTTCATTTTACAAGCATATAACATACTAATAATAACCAAAGTGAAATCCAACCACCAGGATAACAAAAACTTTTCTTCCCAGACAACATGAGTACATTCAATATTCTAGAACAAATATTTAAATGTCTAATAATAATAAAAATTAACGTATCCACATAGTTTATTTTATAATAAAGCACATGCAGCAAATACTTTTGCAATAAACATATTTTTTAAGCAGCTGAAGAAAACAGTTCTTACCAATAAAACATATGATCAATAAATGTAATCAATAAAGGGGAATAATGGTAAGGCCCACTATCATATTCAGCAAAAGAATGTAGACATAATTAAGTATTAAAAATATCTATAAGCTCAAGGCTATTATTTCCTGGCATACTTCAACCCTTATCAAAATGCTTCTGGAATAATCCACTGATTGAATACCAACACCGATAGAAGTGAGAAAACACTAACATGCTGAAGCAGCAAAGCAACAATCAGTTTATCAGAAGTCATCATAAAATAAAAAAGCCAGGAAAGAAGCCATTCATTTTTAATTGGAATCCTTCCTTAGCAGCTGAAATTTCTCTTCCACTGTGCAAGGCAGCATGAACTTATGTGCCGAGGTTACAGCATACTAAGTCATCATCTATACTTATAATAAAGCTCAATGTGTGTGTGTGTGTGTGTGTGTGTGTGTGTGTGTGTGTGTGTGTGTGTGTGTGCGTGCGTGCGTGCGTGCGTGCGTCTGTGTTGGCGCTCAACAGGTTAGACCGTTGGACCTACAGCTACCAAATTTGGTATATGTATACCTTGGAGTTCGGGAATGTGCACCTTGGAGCCCTTTTTTCGAATTTTTACTTAGAATTTGAATTAATTAAAAATTAAACGAAATTTTGACGTTTTCCCGCTGTAACTTCCGAAAATATTATCGCACAAACATGATTTTAGCATCAATTTGAAAGATTAAAAAATTAGCTTTCTAATGGAATCAGTGTTTCAACATATAAATTGATTCTATTTTTAAAGAAATTTTAAAGAAATATTTAAAACATATTTTTCAACAATATATTTCGGACAAAACAAAATTTAATCTGCACGAGCACGTCAAGGGGAATAAGATTAGGCTTTATCAGCGTGTTGCCATCATATCGACGGAAGTTAAAAGTTAAAAAAAAAATCAACTATTATAGCAAATTCAATCTAAAAAAATGCAACTTTTAGCACGTGACTGGATAAAATAAAATAAACATAAAATGTGATAGTTTCTAAAAAATAAATGCAAAGCAAAGGTTTCTATAATCTTTTGCAATAACTAAATCATTAATTCAATAAATCTTTTTTATTTACGGTAAACCTGATTGAATTTATGCAGGATATGTATTTAAATTCCAACCCAATGGCCAATTTGTATAATATTAGAAATAGGCATACATATTGTTTAGTACTGTTAGCTTGGTCTAAATAAAGTAAATAATCACATTTTATGTAGCTTGAGTCAAACAATGCATTGATGAATAATGAGATTTAGATTTCTTCATAGGGCCGCGGTGGCCTGGTGGTAAGGTCTCGGCTTCGGAACCGGAGGGTTTCAGGTTCGAGACTCAATTCCACCGAAGATCCGTCGTGTGAGGGGGTCTCTAGGTCTGCCAGGCCAAACGTCCTCCCGCTGGTGTGGTGTGGAGAGGGGGTGCCACTTCAGGTGTCGTCCTCGTCACCTGACCGTGGTTCAAAATGACGAGGTCCGTTCCAAAATAGCCCTCGTGTTGCTTTAAACGGGAGGTTAATATAACTAAACTAAACTAACTAGATTTCTTCATAATTTGCTCTATGAGCCATATTTTACAAAGTATTTTAAATAAAAGTTGCTATATCAATCAATCTTCTAAATCAATTATTAAAACTGCTCGATTTATAAAAATAAAAGAATATTATTATGAAAACGTGTTCCTTTAGATCTTACCGTCTACTATCTTAAAGAAGATATCAGGTTTATGCCAATCAGTGCCCGGAATAAATCCAAGGCTGATAATCAAATGAATATGTGCTTCCGTATATGAGTGAATGTGCGCGTTTGTGTCAGGGCACTGCACACCAGACCATATGATTTAGAGATACCACACCTGGTATGTACATATTAATTTGGCGCATAAAAAATAACGCTAACGTTTTCTGCGATAACTTCAAAAAATATTAAAGCATAAAATTGTTTTTTAAGTCCTCTTAAAAATGACTTTTTTTTTTCATTGATAACAATGTTTTAACCCATAAATTAAGCTGCTATTTTTAATGAATTTTTAAAAAAATACTGTGACTGTATTTTCCAACAATTAATTTCTCACAAATGAAAGTAGAATTTAGCCGGCAAGAGCACGTTAAGAGTGTGCCAGTGCTTTGCAGGTACTTTGACAAAACTCAAATGGAAAGATTAAATTAACTTTTATTGCAAATTAACCGGAGGAAAGTGTGATGTTCAGCACGTGTTGAAATCGTAGTATAATGTTATGGGATAAGTATTAGATCCGATTTTTTTCACATCTAAAGTATAGGTTTGTATTCTATAACAGCGGATTACAAACCAAAGAGATATATAGTACAATGAATAAATGATCGTAAAGCTTCTATAATAATACGAGTTACGTGATATCGGAGTATGAAGTTTAAACATATTTGGCTGATAAGTTATAAAGAGAGCAAGGTAAGTAAGTATTTAATAGAAAATTTTAGAATGCATTACTCAAGATGAGCCAGCTGGTCGCCAAAGGCGGCTAGCTTCAAAAAAAGAAAAAAAAATCGAATATTTTTTTTTAATTTTTATTGAGCTTTTAATGGCATTATGCAATTAATGGTAGAAATTAGTTAATCATGACCTACAACTAAAAATAAGATGTGATATTTTCATTCAAAGAAGTCTCAAAAGAAAGAAGACTGATTTTAATATGTTTATCTCTGAAGTACAAAACTGCTCAGTATACAAGAGATAATGGATATATAGGAGGCAAACAGCATTTTTATGATCTTATGAGACTTCAGAACTTTACAACTCGTCAATAGTTAGAAGGGGGAAAAATGGACATTTTTCAAATCTCTCCCCCCAACTTTATATTTTCTACGCTGTTTTCATTAGCTTTACTTTTTCAATAATATTGCATTAATATTCAGGACCAGAAAGTCCTATTATCTTTTCATACACTTCTTTTTATCCTTATTTCATGCATTATATCTTTATTTCATGCATTATTATTATTACTGAATTGTTGTAGTTTAATGTCTATATTTTGAAGAAATATTTAAACCAGCATTGATCACTCATGCAAGGACAGTAAATATTATGCAAAAAATACATTTTACAATACTTTTTGTTTGTCATTGACTTGTCATCATGAATATAAGGTCATCAGTGCATCGGTAATGTCTCTCACAACAAGAATCAATGATCCCACACATGCAAATCATAGAATAGTTAACATGTGTATGGACAATAGCAGACTGGTTATAAAAATATTCATTCCCAACAAACATTAGAAGCTCACTCACACAAACAATACTACCATTCAATTTTTGTAACAGATAGAATTTTCAAAAATGCTTTAATTGAAACTACAAGATGAAAATGTAATCTTTATAGCATTCAATTGTTACTATTTTGTATGTCAGTATTTTTCACATAAACATATATATATGTTTTACCTTAAAATAAATCCATTTATTTACATGTGTTTGTTATTCTATCAAGTGCTATTATTTCACATATTTGTACTCTGTTTTAAATTATGTTTACATCAAACAACAGCTCATCTAATGTTATAACTGTAGTTTTTGTCCTGCCATAAATTCATAAAATTGTGCTTATTAATATGAAAGAAAGAGAAAAGTTTACTTGAATGTTTAAGATATTTACATAGTTAACATTTTATTAATATAAAGCATAAAAGTATTTTCATCATAATTAGCTTTGCATCTACCAGCTTTTGGGTAAAAATATAATCAGAGGGAGTCGGCTCTTCGGAACTTTTTTGCATATTCTAATTAATAATTTTTTTGCATATTTTTTCCCCTCTACAATTACATACCTCCTCCAAGGTTATCAATGTCATAAGTGCTCAGACTTTTTTTTTTTCAGTTTTAAAATAACAGTAGGAGAGTATGCACTTTGTAGAAAAGTAAAGAAAACTGATATGCATTCCCTGGATCAACTGAAACCAAAATTTCACACAGAATTACAATTTTATTAAATAGATTATGTAACAAACTTTATTAATTTAAATCATTATGTTTTTGAGAAATTACATTTACATACCGAAAGTATACATCGACAAACTATCAACTTTTTGACAAATTTGGTTCTAAATTTGTTAAAGATCTATGCATGAAATGCTAAAATTGAGCACCAAATTTCGTTGCATTTTGGAATAAATAAGTTTACATTCACGCAAAGTTACAGACAGAAATAAAGTCAATCCCTGCTTGAATTTTGTTCCATATCTGATACTACTTTAGATGCTAAATATATTTATTAAATTTTAGTAGTCACATCTTTGATTTATCATGCTTAAATGCAAAATAAATTATAGATAGATAAATGGACAGCCTCTTATTTATATTAAAAATTTGATACAAAGCTACCTTAGAGATATTAAATCTGTGCACCAAACTTTGCTCACCAAGCTCTTTCTGTTTTGATATTAATATACTAATTTGTACTCAAACAAACATACTGTAAATAGATGTCATTCAAAATTTGTTGTAGAGGCAACATACCAAATTTCATTTTTCTAGATAAAAGAATTTGAGTTATCTCATGCTCAGAGGCAAATACAAACATGGTTCAATTATTGTTGATTTGACTTAAACCTTCCATTACTTTTGGCAGAAGATCTGACGGGATAGTAAGTGACGGCAAGTCACATTTTTGCTGATGGCTCTTTCTTTCGGCTAAGATATCATCATTATTTATTAAAATTTTTCATTCACTATTTCGTGAATGAAAAATTGAAATTATTATTAAATTTAGCATCTAAAGTATAGCTTTGTATTTTGTTGGTGAAATTATTAAGAAAACTGAAGCATTTATATTACATGCAAGCTGGTACTCGGTGCGTTACTGCCGCCAAAAAAAGTAATATTAAGTGCAATCAATCAATAAATTTTCAATGTTTTATCGAAATAGTATGAACGGTACGAAAGTTATAAAATACAAACAAACAAATATTCATTTTATATATTAGATTCGTGTATTCTTTTAGAATTGTTAAACTTGGCATTCTTACAGAATGGGAATGAAAGAAACTATTTATTGCATCTCGTGATTCGTTTAATATTCTATAAGAATTCTAAAATTTTAATTTTAGAAAATGTGATTAAAATATTTTCTTTTAAAATTGATTAAACAAAGAAAATATATTTATACCATAAAATCATTAATATAGTTGAAAAGATAATTTTTGTAAATTAATAATTTATTTACAAATACCTAAATTTGTAAATATTATTTGTACTAAAATATTTTTGGTAGTTACTCCAAAAAACGCTAAAATTTAATTGAAATTTTAAAAACCCCATGGTTTAACATCCCCAAAAGTTTCTCACATAATCTGTAAGAAAAAATGTTACCTCTGAGAATGACATGCATGAAATTTGCATACTATTGACTACCAAATATTAACCTTTGGCTTGAATTTAACATTTCTAAGGAATCTATTATCACCTCGGCGAGTTATTTGGAGATTAATCCTTGGTAAATAGATGTGGTTGAGATTCGAATTTTTTTTTTAAATTTAGATAATTGTACTATCTTTATAACCATCCTATAGATGTAAACAACAAGCTCACCAAGTTCATTGCAATCGGATGAAAGGTTTAGGAAGGCATAAGACAAAAATTCATTTTTATGTCATTCATACAGACAAACATTCATTTTTATTTATATAAATAGGATACTAAGCTTCTTTATCTGACAATCTGGCCAATTTACACTTGTGTATAGATAATGCCTAACAACTTCATAAGAAGAATTCTCATTCACAGGAGGATGCAGAAACTAAAGAAAGAAAGAAAAAAAAACCTGTTTTCTGTTCAGGTTTATAATCTAGAAAATATATATCAGATACAAAATTTTATTTGTATCTTCAATTTAAAATTAAAAACAAATGAAAGTATGAAATATAAAAATGATAAAAGAGTAAGCAAATTAAATAAGTATGACTAAGATGAATAGGAATGTTTGATATGCACATAAAGTAAAAGAAATGTAAAGAAAAAATACTAGTAGCAAAAGAGAAGAACCACCACGGCAACTGCAGATGTAATACCAAATATTATATATACACTCTCAGTAGTGGAAAAAATCTTTAAATGTTGCAAGATTGTAATCCCTGTATTCATCCAAAAAAAAAGACAAGTATGCCTGCAAGATTTCCATTCAAAAGCCCATTTAAGTCAGTTGCATACACACAATCCACCTGCTACTTTGATATTGAAAGTTAACAGGATCAACTTACAGTAAGCATACATGCATCTCAACAGTTGTTTGATTAAATAGTTGAAAGAATGCTGCAATTACTTTTTGATCAAACAATCATACATGCTTGTCAACAAGCAGTTCAAAGTACACAAATTTCTGATGCATTTACATATATTTAAAAAGAGTGTTGATTCATGCAAGTCATTACATATTGAAGGACATGACAGGAGCTTCAGAATTGATGTGTTATATTACTTGCCCATTACTATGTTTAAGAATATTGAATATTCTGCAATGTAATAAAAATGAAATGATAATAATAATTGTATTTTTATGCATAATAAATTTTAAAATAGTAATGCAATTCAAATTTCTTTAATCCATCTTTTTAGTTTCAAAAATTCACGAATTCAAATGTTTCAAATTCTTGAATCAAATTTTGTAATAGTAATTTTCATTTATAAGTATATTCGAGGACATAACTATTCACTGTATAATATATTTTTTAAATGTATTTAATTTTTTTTTTTTTGGGGGGGGGACAAAGTTATTTTGGAAGTCTGATAAAATACTATGAAAAGTAAAAATAAAATAAATGTTATTTATTACTGAATGAAGTTACAAATGTAATGCAATTCCTGTATGTCACTTGATTCTATCTGTTCAAACCCATCTCGTCCTATTCCATTCGCAATTTTGGCTATGTTTGCAGTTTGCATTTAACAACATACTTTAGACAAAGTTGTAATAAGATCTATTTTACTTTTTTTATTCGTCCATTTGACAGCATTTACAAAGAATATTGGGTTGGATATCTATTGGAATCCTTTTATTATTATGTATGTACTTATTAGATCCCCGAATAAAGAAATTTTTAGCCGTAAATATAGGAATCGGGTCGCATTTTTTTCATCCGTGAAACCGCGAATGAAGGAAGTGCAAATAAGGAACTTTTACTGCATAGTAAATTTTAAACAGTAAGTGATCACAAATGTGAGAAAATTCTAACACCATGAATGTTCAGCCTTTTTCTACAAATTCTCTATCTGATACAACAAACCAACAAAATGAATAATTGTAAAAAAAAAAAAAAAAACTTGTCTTTTACCTAAAAAAACTTGTTTCATTCAAAATTACTTTTTAAATTTAAGAAATATCCAGCATAGAATTAAAAAGTGCTGCATTTTGTGATATTTAATAATTTATCACTTGCACACGGCTAATGAAAATGTACTTACTTTTTTTTGTGAGAATAGCAGAGCCATAAATTTGCCAAATCTAAACATTACTCTTGGTTTATGTATGGTATTAAAATCTAAATGGATCTTCAAATATATGGACTCACTTTTAGAGACAGTTTAAAATATTATATTATCTTCAAAGTTAAATCCATTTGTTTCTCATCAAAGGCGTAAGATAGATCTAGTCCCACAATAATCTCAGTTATATTTGTTGTAAGTAGGAAATACTGCAGTGTTAAGAGAAATATTTTTTAAAATGAACCAAAAAGTAGTTACTCTGACATAGCAAAATAAACATATATATATATATATATATATAACACTTAAAAAATTCACAGAGAAAAAGAACTTAAGGTGCTTCTTTTCCATTTTCAAATTATATTGTCTATTTATAATACTTTTCATGAATTTAGTATGATATATTTATAAATTAGAGTATCTAACATTTACATTTGAAAGTCAATGAAGATATTTTACTTGTAAGCATGATTAAACAAAATAATGACAAGATTTCCTATGATATATAATAAGATATCATTATAATTTGGAGCTTAATTTTAATGATAATTTAAAATACACACCTATATTACCACTTACCTTTATTTTCAAAACCAAATAGGAGTAGGAATATCTTTTTATAAATTTAAAAGTAGCATCAGCAATCTCAAACAGATTCATGTGTATATGATAGGGCTATATATATGTGATAGGATATATAAATGTAATAAAATAGTTAAAAATTCAGAATTAAATCTTAGATTTGTGGTATGACTACAAGTACATGCTTAAAACAAAATAATACAATATGTAATAAATAAAATAACATTTCTGGAACTCTTACAAAACTTTTCAATTTTAACTACTTATTACGAAAATGAATGTTATTTTTATAAGTATAAAAGTCACATGCTTAAAATCTGATTTGTCTTTTATAATAATGGGAAGGTTTTAATTGAAATTCGAGCTCTGCTTTCGGGAAATTTGTAAATCGTACAAGTAGCTAAAACTTCAACTGAAAAACAAATATTAGAGTCGTAACAGGTACAATTATAGGGTAAAAAAATTCTGACAATAAGCTTGTTTGTCAACGTCAGCAAACAAGCAAAATTAAGAACATTTCATTTGAAATAAAACTTTCACATAATTGCTTTGATTAAAATTTTATGACTTCGTTAGTAAATGTCTCAAGTATTCACTTTAATTATTTTTCTTTTTTATTTAAAGTCTCTAAGAATTTTTCCAATCAAAATGTTATTCTCAGTGGAAAGCATTAAAATCTCTAAACTAGAAACAAAAGAATTACATCACCCACTTAAATAAAATCGAAACGAATGTTCAGAACCTTATATCCCTTAAAATCCCTTATGGTGCGCATTTCCTTCAAATATACAAATGCGATAATAACATTAAAAAAAATTAAGCAATACATTTTGGTTTGTTTATATTAGTTTGAAATATTTCCTAACCTATTAAATAACCTGAAAATATTTCCAAACTTTGTTTCGATTTTGAGTAAATAATTTTTTCAACTTACGTAATGTCGATAAAACTTTGACAGTCTTGGAATCCCATGAAGATTAAATATCAAAACAGCTTCGATCATAGTAAGAATATGGAAAGCAGGTTCAATGAGAAATAAAATGAAACTAAAAGTTGATAATTCTAATCAATTTCTAACTTCTTGCTTACGTCCAATTTTCTGCTCCAAGCGGGAATTTAAAATCGAAAATAATAAGATGAGGGAGGTGGAAGATAAAAAAACAGGTGGTCAATGGGTTATAAACATAACATAGGCATGGAAGAGACAAGTTACCTAGTGATATTGAAGTATTGCGCATGCGTGCGATTCCCATGATGTAAACTTTAAGCCACCTCACTTTCATGATGGCTATGACTAGGAGTATGTGGATTGCCTTTAAATTTTAATTATATCTTGTCAAATATCTTGGTTTCTATAAAATAAGTAATTCAAACTTCTTCGCTTTCGCCGACATTTTTATTTCAATAACCCTTTGATTCCGTTTTGCTTTAAAATTCTACTATGAAAGATATCATTGCATTTCATAAATTAAAAGTCATTTTATTTGCTTTTAATTAAACTTGTGTTCAAACATTGCTGCAAGCTAATAGTGATAATTTATTTATGACAAATAATCTATTTATTTACAACAAATTCAAATATCTTATTACGTATGTTTGCAATTTTAAAAACAAGTTGAGAAAGTGCTTCTAACCAGATAATCGATATAGACATTTCTCAAAGGCAAAAGAAATTCTAAGAAAACAATGGTAGGTATATAGATTACCAATACTATTAATCCATATCAGGTTTTACTGGGAAAATTTTGTTCCCATGATTCTCTCAACATTAGTCACTTCAGAACTTGATAGCTGGGAGTCTGAAATCAGCCTTAAGAACTCAGGAGGTTTTTCTACTTTCAGGATTTCAACACTACTATGAAATAACTAAAAACGAAAACTCTAAAATATGCTATTTTAATTAAAAATAAAGCCCAAGAATAGAGATTTCAAATTAATATATTTTCATTCGTTTTTCTTGAAAAGAACCATTCTGTAACGAAGTGAATTAATTAGCGAATAAATTGTAGTAAAATCTCTATCAATTTCTTCGATTTTAAATTTAAATTAAATGAAAGAAAAATTGTATTACGCTCGAATGCACTCAGATTGGCATTCGATGGAAAGAAGTTGTACGTTGCAATGTTGATCGATGATGTAATGCGTAACCCGTGATTTAGTAAATAGTTTCAATATGTTCTCATACCGGAATGGCTTAACACGGAAGGGTCCCTTGGCGACTAATTTCTGAAAGGTTTGGCGAGCTGGTTGTCAAAATCATTATCATTAAAACGGATGAATCAGTCTTTACTACGGCTGCCATTTTTTGTTTATTTTTTAGATGTGTCTTCATTCTTTAAAAGCTGAAAATTTGTGTTTATTAAACAACTAATATTAATATTTAAATAATCATACTAAAAAATTTAATTATATATTAAATTATCAAAGAATGTAGGGATGTTATAACATGTTTAGCTATTTATTGTTTAACATATTATATGATTATTAAATGAATATAAAAATAAATAATAAATTACAACAGTTTTATAACAGTTGATTTAAATAAAATTATTAAAAAAATTATTAATAGAAATTATTAAAAGTCCTTTTATAATACCAGTTTAATGAAAAATTATTCGATTTTACATTTATAGAATTAAACAACTGCTCACTAGTAAGTTGGTTATTATAAAATAAAAACCATGGATTCTTATTTTATGAAAGTTAAAGTACAAATAAAACTTTTTTATAATTTAATATATATATAGATAGATAGATAGATCGATAGATAGATGTAATTAAATTTTTAAAAAATTCAGAATCATACAAATTTTAATCAGTAAAAAAGTTATGTAAAGGTATACACACGAAAAAAAATAATTTATTAATTTTTTTTTTTTCTTATGGTAAGGGTACAAGTACGTTCTTAAAACAAAATAATACAGTAATATATACTAAATGAAATAACATTTCTAGAACTTTTAATTTTAACTACTCGAGGTGAAAATGAGATTTATTTCCTTCAGCATAAAAGTCGCAAGCTTAAAATCTGTTTTTGTTTCTTATATTAATAGAAAGCTTTTACTTAAAAAGCAAACTCTACTTTCGGGAATTTGCAGCTTTTACAAGTAGCTAAAATTTCAATTGAAAAACGAATCAGTTTTTATAACGTATAAAATATAAAGAATAAAAATATGTAAAAAACAAAATACTTTTTTTTGTAAAATTAATTTAAATGAAAATAATGTAATAAATTTGTCATCAATTGAAATTATATGTATTGCAATTTTTTTAAAAGCGAAACTGTGGCACATAGAAAGCATATTCTAAAGACGACATAAAATAATAAATCCAAAAATATTCATTACTTTTATCACTATCTTAAAAATGGAAAATAATTTTTTATCAAAACTATGAAGATCAAAACATAAATCGTAAAAATTTGAAAAGAAGATAGAATATTTTTAAGTAAATTAAAATTTTAATGATATTTTTAATATATTTTAACTTTTATGCCATGAGCCTCCAAGGATTTTTATTTCTTATGATATTCGTTAAGGTTTCGTAGCTTTTTTCAACTGATTTTTGAGTCGTATGCTTTTACGAGTTTTGATTTTGACGGTCTGCCCCCCCGCTCCCCCCACTTTAAATATTGTTAAGAGCGTTTTCTATATTTTTAATTTTCTAGTCTTCAGCATTTATTTTTTTTAATTATATTCCTCCCGGTTTTTAATTATATTCCACAACATTATATCAAATTAGCCAGTTTTTTTTTTTTAATTTACATCTGTATTCTAAACAGTTACATAAAATTTCATTATAAAGAAAATTAAATTATGTTATTATTCTAGATATCTAAGAATAAAAGACCCATTTGAACAGTATCAATAAATTTAATATTCTATAAGGAAAGTAAATACTCTAATTAGAATTAACATCTTTCTTCTCCTAGAAATGCAGTTCCTTTCTGATTTTTATAATATTCTTACTTTTTTTTTTTTTACTTTTATAACTTTTAAAAACTAAACTTATAGCATTTTTTTCACTTTTATGATTTTTAAAAACTAAACTTATGGGATTTTTTTCCTTCATTTCCAAAATTACGTAGATTACCTACTTAAAACGTTTTGTCAAAAAGCATTATAACAGTCTATTGCAATTAAAGAAATAGATAAAACAGTTTTGAAAAATGAAATATTTTTTTCCGCTTTGCGTATTAGAAAAAAGAAAATATAGATAAAAAAATTTTAAAGCATCCTTTGAGAGGGGGAGAAAAAAAGTACAGTTTGCCTTTTAAAAAGCAATAATAATCATTTAACAACTTATTATTAAAAGTACAAACATTTCGCAAAAGAAAAATACTCTCTTTAAAAAAAATTTCATCGTTATAATTTTTCATTTTACTTGAAACACTTCTTGACGCTTGTTTTTAATTGCAAAGAAATAATCCGCGTGTGACTCATAAATGATTTCAGTAGAATTTAATTTTTGTGAATTATCGTAAATAGTATTAAATTTGTATTAAAAATTAATCAAAAAGATGACTGGCCGTTGACTAAGTTATATGGAAATTTTTCCACTACCTTGCATTTTTCTCGCATATAATATCAAAATGCATTATTAGTCACTGTAATTCTTAAAAAAGTAATCAAGGGGAAATAAATCTCTATATATGATTTGTATATCGTAACGCTATTAAAATAAAAAAGGGGAAAATTTATTGTTTAAAATTAAGTTTTATTATCTTAATAATTATATATATATAGTTAATTACTATCAATTAGTCACCTATAACAAATGAAAATAAAAGAAAGAAAAATAACTCTTTCCCTATCCCCTGAACTGTGCAATAAAGCATCGAATGCAGGCAATTTAACATAATTATTTGTACATATTTCAGCTACGAAAATTATGTCTCGCACTATATTAAGAAGTCTATAGTACATATAGTGTGTTCCGAAATCAATGATGAATACGGAATAAAAAAAATTATTAAATATCAATTACACTGCTATTAAAACAAAATACAGCGTATCAGTAGTGAATGTCTTCCGCTGCACTTGAAATGAATAAAAACAAGTTTTGTATTGCTGCCACTAGGTTTACCACATTTGGCGGTTTATCTGACAACTTCGAGCCATTAGCTATTTCTTTGTTAAAGCTATTCCTTTACTGTCGGGGGAACTCTGTGCTTTGGTCAAGACCGAGTCGTCGTACGCCATTTTCTCTCGCTTGTGAGTCATATAATTGTGTGATAACGTAAATATATGACTTCATTATTGCTTAAACTTCAGCATCAGCTGTTTGAATTGACACCCATTTAACGCTATTTGAAGTTGAAACTTTGTTACGTCGGGTTTTTTTTGTCTTGTCGTAATTGTAGTTACAGTCCTGTTATTTCAGGTAAGTGGACAAAGAAATTTTTCTTTTCTTTAAAAGCTAATTTGGGGTTCATTACTGCTGAAGTATATTTTAAGGGGAAAGGCTGAATTATAGAATTTATCATTAACTAATCGCAGTGATTTTAGATGTCTTTGATGCCTAATTTAGTTTTGTAGGCGTTTACGACACTTGGTCTATATACGTTTTAATTGAGTCAACGCAATTCATCCGTATCATTCTTGAGTTAATTAAATTTCGCTCATTCTAGTGCATTATTTTTTCTTTCATTTACAGTATTATATTTCTGTATGATAATCTGTTTAAACATTCATATTGTAAGTAATATCTCAATTTTGTTACTATTTCAACTTTTATGATTAAAGCTGGCATTTAATAGTCATTAGTTATAAACGGATCTAGTTCAACATGGAAATATGTATGTATATGTAGAATATTTATTGCGTGACAAAAGTAAAATTTACGACCTGTCATGAATTTCTCGATTTCTGGTGAACTCGGAATTTTCGATGAACGCCCATCACTTTCGTTATTTACTTTTGTGGCATGTCATATAATGCAATTAAGCATTTCTTTTAAAAAGCTCGCATATATTTGATTACTGAATATGAAGTTAGCACATATAGCCTCATTTTATAAATCCTGTTTGGAAGACCATTTAATTAAATTTTATTTTTTAACTAGAGGTAATGACTTTCCATTTAATATAGATGCTTGTAAAATCAGAAAAGTTAATTTATATAACTATTTTAATTTCCTTTTAAGAAAAAGATGCATTTTAATCTTTTGGAGAGTAGGTATGTTTGTCAGCCATGACATTTAAGTAATTTCTTTGATAAATGTAGATAAGCCTAATGTAAAAAAATATATTTGCATTCAGTCTGAAATTTTGTCATGAAGGTATTAAAAGTATGTTATAAATAGTAAAACTTCATTATTATTTAATATGTTCTTAAAGTATTTTGATTAATTTGAATGTTGCTTATTTCTGTTTAACATACTTCTCTAAAATTGAAATATTTTTCTAATAATTTAATCTTTTTAAAGTTAAGTTTATTTAGTTTTTCTGACTAGAATGTTTTATAAATCTTGAAGAATAATTTGGATTAATCATGTAAGTGTAATTGTTTATTAACTTAGAATGCTCCATTTAAATTATAACTTTCCTTATAGTGTGTCAGTTATGGCTTCAAGGAAAAAGGTTCTTCTCAAAGTTATCATTCTCGGAGATAGTGGGTAAGTATCTTTAATTAATATGTAGAAAATTATATGTAATCAAATATTATTTGTATTCTAAATTCTATTAATTTATTTGTTTCAGAGTTGGAAAAACCTCTCTTATGAACCAGTATGTTAATAAGAAGTTCAGTAATCAATACAAAGCTACAATTGGAGCAGATTTTCTCACTAAGGAAATTATGGTAGATGATAGATTAGTAACTATGCAGGTATGATTTCAATCATTTTTAAATATTAAAGATTGGAACATAATTTAAATGTTATTTTTAAAAAAATTCTTCACTTGGGAAAAAATAAATTTCAAATAGTATTATTTTCTGATATGATAAGTAAATGAAAGTATTACAAAGAATTGGGACAAAATTCAAAAGATTTTCTGAAAAATATTTGTGAACTATGTAATTTATATAATTTCAGAAATATGAATTTTTTTTAATTAGTTGCAAAATTGAAATGTTTTCGATATGGTATGATTTGGTATAAAAAGTGGCTTTGGGAGTGAGTTTTACTTTTCATTTGCTTTTAAATGTGATATTTTTATGCCTTTCATTTCTGTTTTAGTTACAAAACATCGCTAATAAAAGTAAAGATACAAAGCTTGTTTGTTAATTCAAATATTTAAAAAACAAACATTATGCAAATTTTTTCAATATTGGATTTCTTAAACTTTAAAATAATGCACAGTCATCTAATAAGTCTTGGTGTTGTGCACAGAAAATCAGGCTTATTCATGAGTTACTTTAAATTCTGTTGTGGATCAATCAGGTTTGAAAGGTCAATTATTAATTTTTTATTTCAAATATTTCACTTTTGAGTTCTTGGGATTCATTAATATTTATTAACTCAGGATGGGGATGTTCTATCATTTTGTATTTAAAGGGGAAATATATAACATACCGAGATGTGGTATGTATTGTTGCCCTAAGGGTAGCATTTTGTAATAGTTGCAATTTCTGTTCTTCATAGGTACTAATATGTTATTTGGATATCTATCTTAAATATTCATAATATATTTTTATATTAGGCTCTTAAATAATTCTAAAAATTTTATAGGTTAGTAAATTATGTATATAACATTAAAAATTCTTAGTTTAAGTGTTTATTAAAATTTGTTTGCTTGACTTCTGAATTGAATGGTCATATGGATTTTATGTGTTTTTTAGATTAATGAAATGGTTCCATTAAAATTGCATCATTAAATATTCAAAGTCCTTTCAATTTTCTGGTCTAATTTACTGGCATGTTTAGGTTAAATGTTGGCTGGAAAGTTTGAATACATTTCAAGCATTTTAGATTTGATAATCATTTGGTATTACATATATCTTTGTGTAAACTAATTCTTCATAATGGTTATTTAAACCATTACTACTAAATTGTCATACTTATTAACAAAAATATAGTTAAAAACATAATCTTAGAGATGTTATCAGCTAGCCATCATAACAAAAGATGGACAGAAATTTTAAGATAAAAATTCAGCTTGCTCAGTCTCATTCTACCTGCAAATATATAACTAGTTATTCTTGATAAATTGGTCAATTTCTAAAATCTGTGTTGATCCATGCTAGAAGTTTACAACTGAAGTAGGTAGTTGAGATGCAAGAAGTTCAGCAATTCCATTTGATGTGCTTGAAATTGTTATATCATTCTTTTATAACACATTTATTATCTGCTCATTTAAAGATTTCATTGTTAGGATTTGAATAAAAAGAATATTTTCTGTAACTCACTATTATTTCATTTAATATTAATTGTCATTGGAACATAGTATTTACTGGTTATTGAGATATATCCTCTGATATAACTGCATTTTTTTCTTCTGAGTACTGTCATTGGCAAAATAAATATTAAGTATTAATGGCTATTTTTAAGCATTTTTTTTATCTTTCTACTATCAAATATGTAGTTTTTTTTTTTTTTTTTTTTTTTTTTTTTTTTTTTTTTTTTTTTTT
>JAPMOQ010024920.1:625864-637961 GCA_026543055.1 Argiope trifasciata | reverse complement strand
TTTTTTTTTTTTTTTTTTTTTTTTTTTTTTTTTTTTTTTTTTTTTTACACTTATTGCACGAGATGCAACTTAGTCTTTGCTCTTAAATTTCAATTTAGATGTTTGAAAAACTTGGATATTTTATAGGAATGGCTTTTATCATTAACATTTGGTATTTAATAAATATTGTCTTCAGCTTCAAGGAATTTGATTAAAACCTTTGGTTATTATATTTATAAATATGTTTTTCTATAGTCATTTCTAAATGATTACTATATGTATTAATTCTGACTATAAAAATTACTTATGCCGATCTCTCGTGCTTAAACAAATTTTTTCTTACTGTGATTTGGGGGGAGTCTGACAAAGTACTTGTCCTTCCTTTTGTCTTCTGAAGTATGCAGAAGACAATTGGAGGGGGGTGAAAAGAAAGAATATCTCCATGATATAAGACCAGTGTGTGGGGGGAGGAGTGATTAAAGAATGCTGTCAATCATTAATCTTTTCGAAATAGTTTGGAGAGATGAAGCAAGCAGGATTATCATGAAAGTTACCAGGGAAACTTTCAACAAATCTAGCAGTTGGAGATAATATTTAGTACAATAATTAGGGAGTTAATTTTCATATGAGATTTCAAAAACTTTTTTTAGAAATGGCAGGAATTCTTATTTGTACTTAAACTATAAACTCTCTATAAATAAATTTCATTAGTCTATGGAGGTTTTCTGGTTATTAGGTAGTTAATGTTAGAAGTTTCCTAATAGTTAATAATTTTTTTGGGAAATTTATAAAAGATACTGTAATGATTATTGATGATTATTATTAATGGATTACTTTCAGTTTGGATTTTATTAAAATGATTCAGTTTTTTAACCTTATTTTTATTTATCTGGCTAAACTTCGCGAATCAGATTCACTACCATAAATTATCAGATGTGTACTGGGACAGTAATAATGTTGAAAAGATCTTCTATGAGTTTCAAAATTTAAGAGAGTAAGGGGTTGTAGCTTGATATTTGCTTCAACATTACTGAGCCATTCCATAGTTAAAAATGTTGTAAGCATTTCATAATTCTACAAAAAAAAAAAAAAAATGGAAACCTTTACATTAATCTTTTGTCTTGGTTCATATTCCAACAGTTAATTTGGGAGGGTTGAATAATAAAAAGCAAAGAGTTTTCCCCGTTATTTTATGTGCTTATTTGTAGCCTGCTTGTCAACAAATCATGGCGAAATAGTATTTACATTGGATTTTAACCATGTATTATTTATTCAAACATATTTACCAACAGGAAGAACAAACTTTCTAAAATTTTCAATGATTGAGAAATTTCACAAATTTTATGGAGAACCTTCTGATTAGAAAATGAAGCTACTGTTTAACCTTCCTACAGGCATGCGTGTGCGAGAGATACACTAGAGATGAATTTCGTATAATACCTTCAGATCTGGTGGCACTGTGAACGCTTGTCTTTGGCTATTTGTCCCCCTCCCTTTGACCTCGGTTTTCATCTTAAGTTTGTGGCATTAATAGGTCTCTGCCAATCAGATATTTGTATTTTAGAGATACACACAACCGTTTATGTAAGTTTTTGTCACATCTGATTTTGTATGATTTACAAATAAATCCGTATTGTTTTAGACTGACGACAGCTGGCAAATGCACTTACGAAGGAAAATGTTGAAAAAAAGCACCCACATCTCAAAAAAGTAGGCTAAAATTAAAGGTACTAAAGAGAAAAGCTAACCTAGGTATTGAAGAAGTGGAAGATGGAACATCAGGGGGGAAAACCTTGTTAATATTAGGTTGGTGCGTATGAAATGTCGGATTCTTGAGTGATTGTATAAAACTGCATATTTTTCTTCAAAAGCTGTTTATTCAATCAAAGTATGCTCCATTTGCTTCAATACACTTCTCCCAACGAGATTTTAAAGCGTAGATGCCTGTCTTAAAAAAATTTTGATCTTTAGAATTAATAAACTCTGATATCGAGTTTTTTAGACTGTCTTCATTTTCATAGCGTTTGCCCCTTAAAAACAGCTCTAAATGCTTGAAAAAATGAAAATCGGTCGGCGAGAGATCCGGTGAATATGGTGGATGCTGCAAAACTTCATATTCCAGTTCGTTCCAGCTTATTTCGCTCTGTCAGTGCGTGCGGTACCCACTTGTCCATCTTCTTAACCTTGCCAATCTCAGAAAGGTGTCTCAATATCGTTGTATGGTCAACTTTCATCCTGATAGCAAGTTCCCTCGTGGATACGGCTGGATCCGCTTCCACTAGAGCCTTCAGGTCATCATTCTTCACAGACGTTTTGAGTCTTCCGCGCGGCTCATTTTGCAGTGAAAAATCGCCAGTCCGAAATTTTTCGAACCAACGCTGCACTTTCCGATCGTTAACCGTATTCTCCCCAAACGCTTGGTTTATGTTGCGTGCAGCTTTTGCAGCACTATTACCAAGTTTGTACTCATATAAGAAAATGACGCGAATGTCGGCAGAATTCATATCGGCAATAAACTCAAAAGAAATAACAAAAGGGAAGACCTTCGAGAAAACCTATTTTGCTGAAATGAGTCTCAGGCAATGGACAATACGACTATGAATGAGGTTATGCCAAAGACAAAAGTATAACGAAAACAGGGAGACAAACGTCCGCATGTAAAGAGAATCCGACATTTCATACGCACCAACCTAATAAGAAAAACGGGCTAGAATCGGTTGCGAGATTTGACAGAATTTTATGTTTGGAGTATACTAAACACATTGTTCAAATTGCAACGCTGTAATGAAATAACAATGAAACTATTTTCTTCTTTTTTATATCTAAATGTCAATTACTTTTTCCTTTTTATTCATAAATCTTGTATTTTTGCACTTCTATATATTTTATGCAGATTGTTCTGTCGAAATATCGACAATATCATTTATATTATTTTAAAATCAATTCAGTTAACCTTTAGTCATTTTATATTGTTATTGCAATCTATGTTTATATTGTTCCTGCTTCTTTTTAAGTAAAAAATGTATAAAGCGATTGTAGTTATTAATCCTAGGCTATTTACAATATAATTTTAATAGTTACGCTTTTGAAAAATTACTATCTATTATAGTGTATGTGGGAAATATGCGCAACCTTTTATGCTGGTATGACAGCCACGCTGGAAGGTTAATGATCATTTTGAAAAGTTGTACAACTTGGTGTTGAATGTTGAAAAACGCTAGCTTTCTACACTAAAATCTATCAAATTGGCTGTGAAGTAGATCTTATCTTACTTTTTTTTCTTGTCACTGTTTAAAGTTATCCAGTCATTTTTAATATTGTACCAAAGCGACTATCCACTCTTATTTTTAGTGCAGGATGTTAAAAAAATATATATGAAAAGTGAAAATATAATAGTGAAAAATGTCGTTTAGCTATAAATAAAATGGCCAAGAATGATTTTTCTAATAATTCATTGAAATATCTGAGAATTGAAACTAAAAGTTTAGGAATTCCTATGCAGTGAATATTAATTAAATGAGTTTTCTTTCACCTGAAATGCGAATGCTTATGAAGTGAACAATTGTAATGTTTATAAAATTATGTTGTAGTGGCTAATGATATAAATGCTTGTGTTGTAGCCTCAACACTCATTTTGAACTGCATGCTATGCTTATTAATTGCAAGACAAACATAAATATCTTCATTCCTCTTCCCTTAAGTATGCAGGCATTGTAAGCAAAAGTAACAATACATTTGAAAAGTAATGATGTCAATATTTGATTTTAATTTATCATATGCATGTTTGTAATATGTAATTTTAAGGTACTTCAATATTTTTCTTAAGAGTGAGAACCTGGTTATGTATTCTTTAATTAATCAAAAAAAATTGAGAAATAAACTGTATAGCATATCACTTTTATTGCTGAACTAGAGAGAAAATATAAATAAAATTGCTTGTTTGAGAAATATGTTTTCGGATATGAAAATTTGGTCGATAGATCTTTTAATTTTTGAAATTTGATTATGTTTAAATTTATGGAAATATTTCTTATAACTTTTTAAATTTCAAAATGAATTATAAAATTGTATATATTTCCTCCAATTTTATTAGAATTTTAATCCTGTTCTAGAGTAATGTTCTATAAAAAGCAGAGTGAATCTAAACTTTTATCTTAAAATTGTTCTTGAATTGTAACTTTTAAGAGTTATTTGCACAAATACAGTTCAATGCTTTTCAGGAGGTTTAAATTTAAATCTAAACATAAGGTTTCCCACCCTTTTTTACTTGAAGTTAGTTTTGGAGTTAGTTACATGTAATTTGTTTGACAGTATGTGATTTGTTTTTACACATTTAATTTGTTAGGATTATCAATTAAATGCAAGTTGTGATAAAGTATGTTCTGATTATTTTTTTTGGTGCTCATTTATTGTGGCTTTAGTATATAATTAAACAAACTAGAAGAGAATAACATCTAAATATTCAAAAATTTATTTTTCATTATAAACTTATATTTTAAGGCAGTTTAAAAAAAAAATTTCTAATTATATGATTTTAATTTTAAGGAAAACTTCAATTGACTTGTTAGGTGACATCGCAACATTGTTTCTATAAACCTTTTTAACATCTAGTTTAAATTTAAGAATTTTATCTCTTCCAATAACTATTTAATATCAAACAGTTTATTTTATTTGTTGGTGAAAACATTTTATTCAATATTTATAGTATTTTGTTGCCTCTTAGATTTGGGATACAGCAGGTCAAGAAAGATTCCAATCTCTTGGTGTGTCTTTTTATCGTGGAGCTGATTGTGCTGTCCTTGTGTATGATGTTACCTCTCCCAACACTTTTAAATCATTGGATGGATGGCGTGATGAATTCTTAATTCAGGCTTGTCCTCGAGATCCTGAGAGTTTTCCCTTTGTTGTAATTGGTAACAAGATTGATCTGGAAAATCGAGCTGTAAGTATTTTGCTATAGCAGTTTTTGGGATGAAATGAAACATAGTGTGCCCTTTAAGTGTCTCGCCAATATGGCAACCCAATGTAACATTCTTGTAGCAACTCTAATTCTGTTTTGTTTACTACTTTTTACAATAGGTTTAGTTGTACATGAACTACAACTGCTTTATTAAAAGTTTTAAATTAGAAATAACAAAATAAATATCGATAAAGGATTTGAATTTTCTTTATTATAATTGAAAAAAAAAATTTACAATTAATGAGAAGTACAATTCTGTATTAATGTGAATGCTAACAGGAATTATTTATTTTCAATTGTTAGTATGCACTTTAAAAAATTATCTGAAATCATTGAATCACTGAATAAATGTTTGCATTCTCACATTAAAAGACAGCTGCAATGGAATTCTTTGCAGTTCTCGTAATTCTTTTGCTGCTCTAACATTCTTTCCCTTAACAATTTGTTATGTAGGCAGTTGTGCAAGAATGGATGTTGTGTAAATGTATTTTGAATCTGCAGAAAGGTGAGTAGAATATATGCATATATTTTAAGGAGTTGAAGTTAGGAAAGGATATTTGTATGTACTGTTAGCCATACAATCCTTATGTTCAATTGCTAGCGAAACTACTAGATTCCTCCTCCTATCACTAGCAAAGTCTTAGGATGATTTTTTTTAAGTTAAAAAATTCTGCCCAGTGCTTTCTTCAGATGCCAACAGGCATCACATTATCTAAATTTTGCTCTTTACACAATATCGGTTTGAAAATTTTCTTCAAAATTGTTAAGATAAGCAGCAGCAGTAGTGGTTCCAAAGTTTAAAAAAAATAGAAATTTCAGTTACGGATTAAATAAATCTCAAATTAAAGTAAAAATTTAATATAAGTTAAGATCATAATTTTAATGCATAAAGTGATTACCACAACTGTTTCATAGAAGTATGTATTTTGTCTGCCATCTTTATTAGTGGCTTGGCATCCTTGGCACAGCAACGGGCACACTATTTTTCACTTTTATCCAGTTTTTGTATACTAAGGGGAGTGTTTTCAGTTATAATAAATTGAGCTCTTAAACAGTACTACCATATAATATAAATTACTTTAAATTTGAAATATGTATATTTAATAAAGTCATTTTCCTTCACATACGAAGAGTACTTGTATGAAATGTGATCTTATTTCTTAGATTTTAAAAAAATTGCTGGTTAACTCTAGTTTACTTCTCTAGAAATTGTGAAAAAGGAATTCTTAAAATTGGATTTTTTCATTTAAGGATTAATCTTAAGTAAAGGAATTTTTTTTGAAGTAATAGACATGGTTAAGAAAATGAATGAGTAAAAAAAAATTATTTAATTGAACAAATACTAATCAACTGTGTAAAATTTAACTGTCAGAAAAGAATAAGCATATGCTTATGTTTTTCTTTAACTTTTATGACCAGGCTATGCCACATGCTCTATTGTATTAATTTCACTTTTATTATCTCATAGATCTCAACAAAGAGAGCTCAGGGCTGGTGCCAAAGCAAGAATAACATTCCCTACTTTGAAACATCAGCAAAGGAAGCAATAAATGTAGAGCAAGCTTTCCAATGTGTTGCAAAGAATGCTTTAGCACAAGAAACAGAAGTTGAACTATATAATGATTTCCCTGATCAAATCAAGCTCACAAATGAACAGAAACCTGGATCAGATAGCTGTGCTTGCTAATGCTAAATGTCTCATTGAATTAAAAGGGTAAAGTGGGAATTTGATAAGTTTGAGTCTTCAAAATTTAAATTTAGTATAGATATAATGATTTTAACTTGTTCTTGGCAGAGGGGAAAAAAGAAAAAACTGAAAAAAACTTCAGATGTGTAATACATATTTTTCAAATTCAAAATGCACTTTCCTGTACTATTGGGTAAACATCTGTTTTAAAAAGTGTAAATGTATTTTAGTGCAAAAAGAAAAAAAGTTATCACCCACTACTGGCAGCTTGGATAAATACAAGCTGCAATGTAAATTGTGTATAGAAGGGTTTATTGTAAGCAATTATATATGCTCTATATACATATAAAAAGTATAAATGTAAAGTATAAGTAGAATGTTCCAATGAATTAAGTTATGTCTCATTTTTAGAAAGATGCTAACGTTTAAGTGTGATTGTTTTCTTATAACAGTGGTATAGCACTTCTGTTACTACATTTAGTGCTCACATTTTGTTTTTTACTAGTTAATATATAAATGAATTCTAGTGATTTTTCTGCTTCTAAGTGTGATCTTATAAAATCTTGGAACCATATTTTCAAATACTTGAATGTATATTTTATAAAATAAAGCTTTGGAAATATATGTTGTCATGAAGTATTTTAACTCGTTTATTTCTTAAGAACTTAAGTGTTACTTCTGTTGATTTTCTTATCTTGCCTAAGAGGTAAAAAATCTTATTTAAAATACAAATACCCACTTCATTCTTCCATGGGTTTTGTAAATTTAGTTTTATTTTTGTGATTTATTTATTTTCCTTTTTACCTTTATTTTAAATGTTTATAAAATATTTAGATGCAGAAATGAAATATTGCAGAATAAACATTACATTGATATTTCAATTTTGATGAAAGATAAATTTGTATAATACAAGTTGAAATTTTGAAATTGAATGAATTCATATAAGCAATATAAAATTTAGCACAAATTAATATCCATTGTATATCTTAACTGTTTTGTTTAGAAAGTGAAACTTATAAATGTTATTAATGTTGTTTAAGACAGTTATGAATATTTTAGAAGATATTTGATTTCTGTCACAGTTTTTCACTTAAAATATTTCCTCTAACCAGAACACTTTAAAGCATGTATTAATTTTTTATTCATTGTTAATCACTGCATTGATCTCTAGTGGTTAAAATCTGGATGTATCAGTCATGGATTATAGATACTTATTGTGCTACATATGTTATTGATTTATTACTATCTTCTAATTGTTAATGACTTCTCTGTGATAGTGTTTGATTATTATTGTATATGAACTAGTTTCTAAACATATATTTCTGCTGAAAGTATTGTAGTATAATTTATCTGTGTCAATACAACAAATCCAAATATCATTGAAAGGATGGAAACTCTTGTATTTAATAATTTAAAAGTAAAGTCACTATCCCAAGCAACTTGGGTTAGTTTCAAAGTTGGCAATAATTTATCAGCTATTGTCAGTTACAGCTTTTGAGCACAGCCAGAACCGTGCCTTATAAAGTATTCTTAATACCAAACTCTTATAAAGCTTGTTTAATCTTGTATTAACATAATTGGAAAAGTGAAAAAAAACATTAAAATTACAGAAATATGTTGTGCTGTTTTCCAGTTTAATTGTTTTTATTATTCTCTTATGTTACATGCAAAATGAATAGTTTTATGCACTATTGTATCCTGTATTTTATGAGTAAAAATTTTGTTTAATGATACAAAAGCTCTCTGAAAATTGATTCATTTGATCTTATGCTAGCATGAAAATATTCTAGCTCTTGAAATATTTCATCCATCCTGTTTCACCAATTTTCATGAATCAGTTATTGGTTAGAACTGAAATATGGATTAATATGACAGAATTTGGAAAACTTTGAATCATTTATTTTTCATTTGTCAGAATTACCTTAGTAGTTTTTAAGTCCTCAGTCATGAAATATAATTCTCTTTGGTTTCCTTTTTTATTTTAAAATGTTACTTTACTTTAGAAATATAAATTGCACAAAAACAAAGTTCAAATACTTTACTGTTTGTGCCTTTTAATATCTGTAGCTATGTTACTCTCCCTCCCTCAAGAAAGATTAGATAAATATTATCATAATTTCTTAATCTTGAATGTGCTCACCATTATTAACTAGTATATTGTAACAATGGTGATTGCTATAGTTTTTCAACATTGTTGTGTCTAGTGATGCGTGTTTGCACCAGGATTTTTTTTTAATTTTTGGATTATTTAATAAGTTTATTGCTTATTATGGTTTAATTGCATGTAAGAAATTATAATTGATTTTAAAGAAAAGTATAATAAAATTAGCTCAGTTAAATTAAAAATTATCAAATTAAAATTATGCTTATTAATTTCATGTATGAAGACTGAAAATTTATTTGCTCCCCTTTGACATTAAATAGGTAATCCATTTTAAATTATTCCAACTTATCCTGATTAACACTGCACCTTGGAATATTTTGTTCTTTTCAGTCTAGTAAGGCAAGCTTTGGCCTCTGATGTAGTAATAGGAATTGCTAAGATTAAAAGAAAAACTATTTTATCTCATCTATGTATATACTATTGACTTGTTTAATTGTAAATATTCCTTAAAAAGTATTTCATATAACAGTCCTTTTTTTGATTTGAGGCTTTTTAGTGTCATCAAACATACTGATGCTTTATGCAGACTTTTTTTTTTACTAAAATGGCCCCAAGTAACAAGGCAAACTTATCTCTGGGGCATAAAAATTAAAACAAGTCTTATAGTGTGAATTGTTGCTAGTATAATATAGAAATATAATTAAAAATTTGCAAGGAATTATCGTTTCAACAAAATGTGTGCCTTACGAAACTGTCATGCTTCCAGATATAGCAGAATATCGTTTTGGGTATTTAAATTTTGAAAGCCAGTTTCATATTTGTAAATTTTGTTCAGAATCTTTAGATAAATCTGATTTTTTTTCTTCAATTTCTTGTTTTACTCTGTTTTATAAAGAAAATGTTTCACATAAAAGAAAGCATTATGAATGGAAATGCCTTCAATTCCTTTTCTGAGAACTCATGAAAGGATCTTCTAGAAATAGGGTATCGCTATTGAAGTTAAGGCTGTAATTGGGTGTGTGAAATTAAAGAGCTAGTTCTGTTAAAATGTTTGTATCACCGATTGCGAGATTCAAGTATAATTAGATTGTTGATACTTTTGAATATTACTTGCAAGATGAAATTTATACATTGTTAAAAGGGATACTGCAGTTATAAGTGATTATTTATGAGCTGCCTATGGTACTATACATCGAATTTAATGTATTGCCGCTTTTGTACTTCGATGAATTGTAGAAATATTGATTTTTCAAATTAACGGATTGTACTTGAGGACCTCGAGTTAAAATGCATTAGTCGAAATAAGTTTAGTCATTTAACTTTGGAATATTTTTCAATTGGTGTTTTATTCTATAATTGCTCATTTGTTTCCCTTCCCTCCAGTTGCAGTGAAAATAAAATAATAAATTGGTAATCTAGAATTTTTGTAGCGCAATATTGATCTTGAATTTTGAAAAGATTTATTTTCCCAAATTAAAAATACGTTTTTATTATTTTCATTTCATTCATGAAGGTTTCTGCCAAAACTTACTTGGTAATTTAAGTAATGTAGGCATGACACTTTTGAGCGTTCTTGAAATCGAATTATACAATTCTTTGGATTGATGCGAATCTGCATTAAAATATTTGTTATAATGTAAGGGAAGGTACGTACGCAAATAATTGTGCGAGTTATCCTGCTCTGAGGTGAAATAGTTTCGAATTCATAGGGCATTGGGTAATTCTGCAGAAAACTGTTCAGAAGGGAGTGTTGATCGTGTTTTGGAATCAAACTTAAGCTTTGGAAGGATTGCATGAAGGCTATTTTCTTTTTCACCTTTTGTTTTATCCAGTAGGGAAGGATAGTAAGCAATTACTTGCAATTTTGAGCGAGTGTAAAAGATTGTTAGCTCTCTATGAAGATAGCCATTTTATATCCGTGATGTTTTTAACATTTCTTTGTTTTAAGATGGCTACTATCATTTCCGATAGTTCGAAATTGTGGGATGTGTTACTGCTTAGAAACAATTAAATCGCCCCCACCCCTTTCAAATTATCTATTCCTGAAGGTATGAAAAAAAAACCCATTGTCCTTGAAAAAGTATCGTTCATTCTATTTAATGATTTGATTTATGATAAAAGTTGTTTGGGTGCAGTTAGTTGACCATATGAAAACAAAGTGCTTGAAGAAGTTGTTTGCAATGAATGCGAACTATTCTTTATCAAATTCTTTTCAGAGTTCATTTGCAACAAATCCTCTATGCCGTTTAGTATCATCAATCTTCGCGATAGAATTTCAAATACCCTAATAACGGGTGTTATTGCTGAATTTTTCTATTTTCACTGGCTGCCGTTTCGGTGAATGTTGGCAAGGTCTTAACAGAAGATATTTAAAAAAACAAAAGCTTTAAATCATTTTTCATTAAGTAGAAATTGTTAATCTTATAATATGAAATGTAGTGTTGCAAAATCATTTTTGCTAGGCTCTTGAAAGTTTCATAAACTACTATTTTCATTGAATTTGGATAACGCTATAACAGATAATTATATTAGAGTGTGTATTAGTAAACTTTATTTCCCTTCGGTAAATAGAAGTGTGGTGGAATATATGGTTTCTTAAAATGTAACAGTAATCTCGGATGAAACGCTAATGCACATATCGCAGAAATCGTTGCAATTATCAGCTGTAAACAAACGTCATACGAATGTTGCAGACTGTTTCACTGAACTTCTTTACTGTTGCATTAATTCAGCGCTTAGCTAATTAATGGAACTACAATATAATTTTAAAAATGCTTGCCAACTTTATTCGGTTAAGAGGACAGAAGATAGAAATAAAACTTCCAATAGAAGTTACAATCGAGTGCGATAATATGCTGAGTACGTTGACCCGCGTGTTATTCACCTATAATTCACCGTGATAGCAAAGAAAAAGCACCTAAATTGATAGATGATCAGTGAACCAGATAGGTAATCGCTATGAATTTCTTATGGAAATTGATGTTCCTATTTTCTATAATCATTATCCCGCAGAAATTAATTTTCCGTTAAGACTCAAAAGACTATTTTTAAAAATAATTATATCAGTTTAATGTTCATAGAATTTCTTTCTTAGTTTTAAATAAATTCTTAAAATTTATTTTGGTATATAGTCAGCAACAGTGTTAAAATGAAATCTAAACATAGAAGCGTGGGCTTTTGTCAGTATTAAAATTAGTAATTGTTTTCTTTGGATATTAATTCAAGTAGGATTTTTAATTTTTGGTAGACTAATTTAATCAAATTCATGGTTTTCAGTCTTTTCTTATAGCTAGAATTTAAAACAAAAAAATGCATTCCATATTAACTCATTAAAGGCGGGAGTCAGTACCACGATTTGATCCGCGTT
>JAPMOQ010024920.1:603681-625464 GCA_026543055.1 Argiope trifasciata | reverse complement strand
CATTATGGCGAGAGTATTCATCAGAAGAGATAATTTGCAGTTTTAAATATAATTTTAGTAAGAACTCAAACATATTCGTAAATTCCAAGATGTTTAAAATATTTGAAGGCCAAGTCGAAATCCAAGGAACAAATAAAAGATTATTAATAGTTATTATAAAAAACCCGCATATAATATGTTTTGTGCCATGTTTTGCGCAATATCATTCTCTAGCAGCAAATTAAAATAATAAATTATTTTTTTTATTTCTTTTTTTGTTCATACCGTGAAAATATATATTAGTTTAAATGAATATGATTATTGAAATAAAAATGTTATTTCATTACAGCATAATTTCACATTACACTCTATGTTTGACAAGCATAAACGCCATCGCTAAATTTCTCGACAGAAATTTGATATGCATTTTCCGAAGAGGTCGAAGCAGTTGAATGGTAATGATTGCTTGAAAGAGTTTCTTTACAAAGTGTGTGTATTTGGGGGAGGGGAGAGTCTTGGGAAAACTGTGTTGATTATTTGCAAAACAGTTACCTGTGGCAAACATTTTACTGAAGTGCGTTTATAAAAAACGCTTTGATAAACGAGGATAATGGGGTGTATGCAATGGAAATTCACTTACATCAAGTTGATTTTAAACTGCCATCTTCTGGTATGATTCAAGTAAAATAATTCCCACTGGCATTTTGGTTATCTGAATTATTCATTATAAACGATATATATTAGTCTCAGTAAACTGGTAAGAGCAATAATTAGTTGACTTTATAGTCTTCATATAATACTAATAATATATATGTATATAATGTGATGTCACTGATTGTAAATGAAAACTTATTTTGTCACATATATTAGCCTTTCCAAGGTTTTTTCAACTTATTCCGTATTTTTTAAACATTTTTTTAATATAGCTTTTAAATTCCACTTAAAAATAGGAAAATTTCTATTCTGTACTTTTGAAAGAATACCAATAAATTATCTCATTTTTAAATTTGATATTTTCTAAGCTAGATGAAATCATATTAACAAGCTAATATTTGTATGAAATAACCCGTAGTGAATAATGCATTGGATCTCTACAAGTTGAAAATTCTTTCTTGTTTCTGATGCACAGTGCTTCTGTGGCTCTTCTTTCTCTCACACACAAACTAAATCATGGATTTTCTTAATTAAAGAAAGTATTGAAAATTACAAAAGTGGACAAAATTTGTGAAGCTTTGAGGAAGAAAAAGCATATTCTGAAAGAAAATTTGTAGTTTCGAACATGTGCATTTAATAATTTACTATAGATGCTCATATTTCTTCTATTATTCAAAATATTTACTTTGAAATTTATTTCAAAGCCGGCATATTATTACTTATGCTATATAATGTTAAAACCCTGTATGTTTTACTGAAAATTGAATTTTTTTTAGAAACGTTTTTTCCCCCTTCTTCCTCTTAATATATGTATGAATTGTATACAGCAAATATTTGCTGTACACATGTAAATCATCAGCTTTTCTAAAACTGAGAGATCAAATAATATTCTTCATTTACTTCTGGTCGGTCCTCTAAATGCCTTTACGAACGAATAATTTCTATTATTATCATTCAACAACATTTATTTATTTTACTTTCTTTATCAGAAAATTTGTTAATTAACTGAATTATTGGATATTAACTACATTTGCTGGAATATATCGATCTAAATGCATTATACAAGAATTTACTGTTTTGTTTGACAATTAATTTGACACACACACACACCTTTGGGTGGGTGTGTGTTTGGTTTGGATCATAACTTATTTTGGAATAAAAGATTTCATGATAAACTTCTGTTAACTAAAATGGTGCCAGGTTTCTAACAAGGTAGTTACCTAATCCCGTTATTCAAAAAGGGCAGCCACATTTTTGAAAAAGTTTCACTAGTCTAGTTTCCAAATAAATTAATCTAAAAAAAATACAATTCTGTGATTTTTAAGATATTAAAACTTTGTAAAAATTGTTCAGGTATAATCTGTTTCATTACTTTCATTTTTTTTATTACAGTATTTATAATAGTTCGAGCGTATGCTGTAAAATTATGTCCCGTCTGGATACAGTCATAATTAATTAAAACACACATTTCCATTATTTACTAAGAAATTAATCTATCTATACTTATAATAAAGCTCAATGTGTGTGTGTGTGTTGACGCTCTACAGGCCAGACCGTTGGACTTATAGCTACCAAATTTGGTACATGTATACCTTGGAGGTCGGGAATGTGCACTTCGGAGCCCTTTTTTCGAATTTTTAATTAGAATTTGAGTTAATTAAAATTTAAGCGAAATTTCGACGTTTTTCCGCTATAACTTCCGAAAATATTATTGCACAAACATGATTTTTATATCAATTTAAAGATTAAAAAATTAGCTTTCTAACGGTATCAGTGTTTTTAATATATAACATAAGCTGCTATTTTTAACGAATTTTTAAAGAAATATTTTAACCATGTTTTTATCACGTGCCTGGATAAAATAAAATAAATATAAAATGTGATATTTTCTAATAAAATAAATGCAAAGCAAAGATTCTATGATCGTTTGCAATATCTAAATAATTAATTCAATAAATCTTCTTTACGAATTTAGACAGGATATGGCATTGGAATCCCCACTTAATGGCATATTTCTATTATCGTTTGCAATATCTGTATCATCAACTCAATATTTTTTTTTTCATTATAAAATGTGATAGTTTCTTAAAAAATAAATGCAAAGCTAAGGTTTCTATAAAATCTGCAAAAACACGTCAAAGGAAAAAAATTATGTTTTATCACTGTGTTGCCTCCATTTTGACGGAAGTTCAAATTAAAAAAAAAAACTAACATCGCATATTTAATCTGAAGAAATGCAACTTTTAGCACGAGACTGGAAAAAATAAAATAAATATAAAATGTGATATTTTCTTTAAAGAATGCAAATCAAAAAATTCTATGATCGTTTGCAATATTTAAATCATTAATTGAATAAATTATCTTTATTTATACAGGATTGAATTTATACAGGATATGCATTCAAATTCCTTTCCAATGGCCACCTTGTAAAATATTATTAATAGGCATATATATTGTTTAATACTATTAATTTGATCTAAATGAAGTAAATAATTACATTTTATGTAGTTTGAGTCAAACAATGCATTTATGAATAATGAGTTTTAGATTTCTTCATAATTTGTTCTGTGAGCCATATTTTACAAAATATTTTTATTAATATTTTAAATAAAAGTTGCTACATTAATCAGTCTTCTAAATCAATCATTAAAACTGACTGATTTACAAAATTAAAGAATATTATTAGGAAAGCGCGTTCTTTTAGAACTTTCAGTCCATCATCTTAAAGAAAATATTAATTTCAGGCCAATCACTGCCCGGAGTTACTTCAAGGCTAATGAATATGTGATTTAATTGAAAATTTTAAAACGCATTACTCATGGCGAACCAGCTGGTCGCCAAAGGTGGCTAGTCTAAAATAAATCGTATGTTGATTAAGTTCAAAATGTGTTGTAATGTCTAATTAAATCGGTCTGTTTAGTATAAAAGAAACCCCGTACGTGCATTATTTAAGTCTTAAGTCCGCCATTGATTCAAAAATAACAGGAATAATTAAAAAAAAATAATGTTCTGAGGTCATCTTAAAGGATTTGAACTTTTTAAAAAAAGAATATGTGCTTATTTTTTGTGAAGATGTGCCTCAATTTTTTAAAATTTAATTTTCACACGATTTTGAGCAAAATCATTATAGCGACCATAACTTGCAAATAATTGGAGATGGAATAGTGTTACTATAGTGATTTATGACCACTTAGGGTCTAAGATCTTTATGAGATCTCCTATCACCCTCTTTCGTTTGTCAGAATTGATTAAGCTCACCCTGTATAATAGGATACAAAATAAATTATTTACAACAAGAAGAGAACTTCAAATAATTTTTTAGAACCATTGTTTTCTTGCGGTAAGATATTATCCCTGCAAACGGAGGACTCCAAGTTGGAAACCGGTTTCCGCCCAAGAATTAATAACGCGTGTGAGCTTAGTGTGCATCAAAATCTACCGTCGAGTATTAGGCAGCACTTTACTGATATAATAAGAAAGATGGAGAGGAGGTAATAATCATGATATCAAATGGGACGCAAGATAAACAATTAAAAATTAGCAATGAAATTTTGAAGAAAAAAAATGCTGGCAAACATTTTAATGATGCCATTATTGATCAACGTAACCTCTAAAACTTGAGTTCTTGGACATTTTATATTCAGTAAATGGTATAATGTTGTTCCTCAAGGAACATTTTTCTGCCGGAGAGGATTTTTTTTTTTTTTTTTTTTTTTTTTAGCTTACCAAGTCACTATCTTATATCAAAGGGAGTTATGATATAGAATTCCGAGAAAAAAAATGTCTACAAACGTCATTTTTCATCAGAGATCGTTAAAAATAAATTGTGAAATTAGCTCTTTCGTATCTTAATGTGTTTAGCTGCCTGAGTGCTCAATATTTCCTCCGCATAGGCAAAGCATTGTCCATTGATTAAATAATTCACATTACTGTGAATCTAAGCAGCTGACTGCGGTATAATGACGCAAGAGCGGTGTTTGTTTAAGTTATACTTAAATTCGAAAGTGAGTGAGCTGTTAAAATTAATCAAACTTTGTGCTTGCAGTATAGGCTAGTTAAGCATAAGAACAATTCATTATTATGAATTACATATGGTTATCAAAATAGCGGAAACACATGTAAATAAAATGACATTTATATATAATATGTGTTAACTTTATTAAAGTTCTGTAATTCTCGGATTTTTTTTCAAAATCGTGAAATGTCGAACCTCTGAAATTTTTCAGAGGCCAAATTGTAGGAGCACGTCTAGCTGGAGCAAGTGTGACCGAAACACTCCAACTTTTAGGCATTTCTAGAGGCACAGTGACTAAAGTCATGATAGCATATACATAATACGGCAGGACAAGCTGAAAAGAGAAGCTTAGTGAAAGAGACCAACGAGTATTGAAGAGGATTGTACTGTCTAAAAAGCAGATAAGTGCAGCAAAATTGACCAGCTAAATACCCATCTGGACTCTCCAGTGTCAGTGATTACAGATAGAAGGCACCTTCATAAACAGAACATTTATGGCAGAGCAGCAATTCTCAAGACATATGTCGTAGATGTTAATAGTAAACGTCGTCCAGAGTGATGCCACACTTACAAAACGATTGATAAGTGGAAGAAAGTAATATGGTGTGATGAATAACGCTTCACACTTTCCCCTACAACAGGAAGGTTGCATGTTTGAAGGGTGGAGTGGTATATGCGCTCCAAGCCAAATCTTCCTGCCAAAGGTAATAAAATTCCAGTAAACCTACAAACTAGGGATAGGAAATGATCGGTAGAGCGCAAGTTCCACAATCCCGTCAGGACATGGGTTGCCATATCGGGGTTTTTTGCTGAACCAATCGAAACACTGAAAGAAAGGATCACTGGGGAATATAGAGAAAAAGTAGCTAACTAGGTCCATCCTATTATACAAATTTTGTTAACTGCAAGAGATGGAATTTTCCAGCATTGATAATGCACCTATCCATGCAGCGAGAGTTATCCAATCATGGTTTGATAAACACGGGATGAGGTTAAAGATCAACCCTGGCCCTCATAGATACCCGATTTCAATATAATTGAACCGTTATTTTAGAGCGTTTAATACGGAATCGATATTCTGCACCGGCAGCCCTCTCCCAGAATTTTCACAATATCTCTAGGAAGAATGGTACAAAATTCCTCTAAACAATATTCAACACTTGTATGAATCGATTTCCAGGCAAATCCAAGCTTTATTGCATGCTAAAGATGGTCCTACACCATACTAATGAAATATTCTTTATAAATCTAAGGTGTTTCTATTATTTTGGTAATCACTTGTATCATAGCGAATCAGTTTTTCTTTTTTTCATTAAGTGAATTCTATAGTCTTTAATTTCAAAAGAAAGTTAACCTGAATCAACTACATGCGCATTTAATTGTTATAAAAAACTGTTACATGATAAAATGTTCAAAGAGGTTAATAAAGAGAATTTAAGGCTCATTGCCTCTGAACTATTACTGATAATTACGTATTAAGCGCTGCTATGGTAAAAAGTAATATTTATAAAAATAAGCTAACCAAATTATGTAAAACAATTGCCAAGAACTCTAATTTTTAACCGAAAGTATGAACAGAAAGGCCAAGATTATCTTGAGAAAAGAAAGTTGGAAACATCGTAAAACTAATTATAATTAGCAGAAATGAAATCCGAAACAAATCTCAAAATAAATGAAAGGGGAACACAATCTTTAGATAATTAATAAAAACTATTACACCTTTACCAGTAAGAATTTTTATACGTTTCAAGGATTTGTGTTTTAATTCCAGTGTATTAGTTTTAGTGGGAAACTTGATCCTGGGATTTTTGACGAAAACTCTTCTAAGCTTATTAGGAAATAAACGGGAGCTAGGCCCGAATTAACTTCGGGCTAGGAAATGAATTTTTCGCTAGGGTTATAAATCTTTCAAACTGCTTACGTTCGTATTCTTAAATCAACAATCATATAATTGCTGCAAAGTATTTAACTTTCAAAAATTAATCAAACAACTTCTTTTCAGTTACGTAATCACATTTTTTAGCCGAGAGGTAAAGCAAGACATAAATTTAATAAAAATACAAAATATTTTCATGTAATGAAATTTAGGGCAGCAAACTTTGTTGAATATTTTTAAAATGCAGTCTCGCAATCTTTATTTAATTTCAAAATAATATTTCTCAGTTAAAAAAGGGAATTTATGTCAATATTTATCCTGCACTAAATATTTTAATCAGCATTTTATTCACATTTAAAAAATATTTTCATCGGCCACTGAATTAGTATTTTTTACATTTAATTCGATTAAAAGAGTTTCCAAATTCTTCAAGTATATTTTCTTTAATAACAATGGGTTTCAAGAATTCGTATGAAAGAGAGTCCTAAGTGAATATTTAATTGAATATTAAAATAACAAGAATAACTGCATTATAAACACTAATTACAGACGTCTGTTTGTTTTCTAAGAAGCACATTCATATGACATTTTATAAAAATGTTTTTAAAAAGTTTTAAAATACTTTGGTTTTTAGTGAATTTTTGCTCAGGAAATTTTTGATATATTTATACTACAAATTACTTAAAGAAAGCGTAAATGAGAAATTCGAATAGTTATTTCAGTGAAAATGTTAACATATTCTAAAAATATATAAAGAATATGCATTCCAATGATATCATTAGGAGAGAAAAGTTTGTCATTTTTCACTGATGTCCTTCGGGACCTCTGGAATAATCTCATTTAGTGTATTGTTAATAATTTTCTTTACAGTAGCTATATTTTATAAATACTCTAATCAATCTATTAAAATAGTTAACATATATTAATCGGATGCTGGATCATATAAGCTCAAAAAATATGTTATTATCTAGGCATAACTTTAATTCTCCATATCTTGACACTTTTAAAAAAGAGAGGAGAATATGAGGATTGCAATTTTTAAAAAAGAAGAAGAGGTACTGCTTCGGCATGTGTTCTGGATGTTATTTTATGCCAATATGTCTCTGAATAAATGATCAGTTCAATGGATAAGACCCATGTTCTCTTGCATTCATTTAGCATTTCCAATGTTTTAATTATGTTACTTCCAATATTTTTCAGTTTCTTCATATTTTTGTTGAATGCCCATTTAATACCATTTGAGAATACTAATCAGCTTTGTAAACGACCGTTTTATTAGGTTGTTCGGAAAGTAATTTCGTTTTTTCCTGACAAAGGATTTAATTGCATTTTTCGCACCCAATTTCATACTTAAACCGCAAAATCATTTTATGTTTTAAGAGCTGATATAGCAAGGCTTGAGTGTGAAAAAGTGCAGCTGATTCTTCGCAGTAGTTTTTGGATGGTGCCCTTTTAAATATGGAGAGCAATAAACAGCATTTTCGTCATTTTTTTCTTTTTTGCTATAAAAGGTAAAAATGCTGTTCAAGCCAGAAATAAATTAGCCAATATGTGTGGAGAAGATGTGTTAACAGTACATCAGTACCAGAACTGATTTGCAAAATTTTTCCTTCAAATGAGGAGGCCAAAAACCACCTCGATCAGTTTTTTTTTACAGCAAAGACCAAAACTTTTATGAGCGTGTAATCATGTTACTACCAAAAATATGGCAAAAGGTATTAGACCAGAATGGCAATTTTATAATTTAATAAATAATTTATTCATTTAACGAAAATTTCTTTTCATTTTGACAAAAAAATACGAAATGACTTTCCGAACAACCCAATAGAATATATTTATTGAAACAAAATGCATCCTACAGAAAAAATTCAGTTACAGAGTGCATTACAAAACAATACATACATACATAAGGCTATAACCAGTGAATAACAAGAACATTATAAAACATGTATGTAATAAGTACATACAATCAATTTAAAAACATTAAAAACCCACAGTAAATATTATGAAGTTTGAAGCATTAAAATTGTACATGAGATTTAAAAATTAAATACAATTCATCTCAAAGACATATAAGTATTATGCATTTAAAAATTGAATATGATTAATCTTAAAGGCATTAAAAAATTTCAAGTGTAAAATATAATCAATGATTAAAACATCAAAAAATCCATCAGAAAAATTTTCAATGCTATAAATTCTAAAACTTTTTTAAAAACACGTTAGAAATTTAAATTTGTAGACATTTTATTTGAAGAACGCTAAACAACATATTAAAATTAAATTAAACAATTATTATTAAATTAGTTCTACATAAAACATTAGATATTTCATAAAATTTATATAATGAGAATTAATCTACGTAATTGAATTTTTAAAATAACGCTCTGCCTTCTACAGCAAAACTTATGGCGCTTAGTATGCGATCGTAATAAATCATACTATTGGTGACTTAAAATTAAATAGAAAATAAGATGTATCACAACAGAATTTCCAACTAGAAACGTTCAAAATACATTACAGAGTTAAACTGAAGATGCATCGCGTGAATGAAGATGTTGTTTTTGAGACACAAATAACATATAAATTTGGTATGTAGTTGCGCTAGAATATAACCCCCCCCCCCTTGTTTGCTTGTAGTAAGGATACCAATGAAATCGTGATATTTAAGATAGGGAGCCCAAAATTCGAAAGCCAGCACATTCAAAGTTTTTGAGTTGGTTTTACCTTTTAGGTTCAATTTTGAAGAATCTAGCTTTATGTCGGAAACAATTCTAAGATTAGAAACTGAATGATATAAAGATTATTGATTTGATAAGAATTGAGGTTTCTGAGTGTAACTAATGGTGCTACATTTCTCAACGACCTGAAGTAACTTGTTACTCATACATCATTGATACCAATTATCTAAATAATTTGGCAAAAACAGCAATATCTTTTCTTACAGCATATGTACCTAAACAATTTCAGATCGTCAGCAAATAAAATATATTCAAACTTTAAAATATAACAAAGACTATCTATATAAATAAAAATGAATGTTTGTCTGCATGTCTCTAATATATAGCCTTGCCGCTCATCCGACAGCGATAAAACTTCGACAACTTATTACTTGCAGTTACGGGATGGTTATAGGTATGATACAATCATTTAAAGTATAAAAATTATTTTCGAATCTATTTACCGCATCTATTAACCAAGGATTATTGTCAAAATAACTCTCCCAAGGAGACACAACAAATCCAGTAAAGGTGACAAATTCAAGCTAATATTTCGTAGCTATTGTATATAAATGTCATGTAAGTCGTTACCTAAGGTAACAGCCTTATTAGAGAATATGCGAGAAAGTTTTAGAGGAAACACTCCTGTAGGATTAAAATTAAAAATTTAATAAAATTTTACCGTTTTTGCGGCATCTTCCGAAAACATTAGAGTACAAATTTTTTTGTTTCACTTTAACTTAAAAAAAATATTAATTCAGCGATATCAACAAATTTATGACATAAATATATTTTCCGTATTTAATCAATTTTAAAAGAAAACATTTTAGTCACATTTTCTACAATTAATCTTGAGAATTCTGAACGAATATTAAACGAATCACAAAATATACAAAAAATAAGTTTTTTTCTCTTACAATCTTAAAGTATTTACACTTCTCCTTTATATATCATTCAATTTCAATGAATGCATTCATTCCCGATATGAAAATACATACCTTTTTCTATTAATCCTAATTAAACAAGAGAGTTGTTTTAAATTTCAAAAGATGTTTCCAAAATTATTTCTTCTGCGGCAGCAACGTGCTGGGTACCAGCTAGTGAATAAATAAAATATAAAGCAGGTGTTCAAGCTTAGAATCGCATGGCACTCCAGAAACACTTGTAAATTTATAAGGAATAGCATCATTATAATAAAAATTTCGCGATTTCTAAAATAAAATTAATATGGGTGCTAGCTATCAATATTCTGCAATTTCTTTAAAGGAATATGATAATCAATTGAATCAAAGGCCTTCAAAAATGAGTACAAATTACATCGAATTGACGGTCATTTTTAAATAGGGAAATAATCTTATTTTGTAAAACAAAGTCAATTCGTATTCATTGAATGTTTTGGAATAAATCAACACTGAGATGATGGAATTTGGTTTTTAACTTAAAGGAAAAGTTTTTTTTATATATTATCATTTCAAATAATTAAAACAAAATACAATGGATTGATAATTTTTTAAATAACCAATATTCCCGACTTATATAAGATAGGAATAAGTTTGCTTTGTTTTCGAACATCAGAAAATGCAAGTGTTTTGAAAGATCAATTAAATAAAATTAGAAGAGGGAAAATAAACTGTTCTGCGCATTATTTATTAATAGAGATATTACAAACTCTCACAGATAAAAGATTTCAATTGCGCTAAATTTCGTAAAAATCCACATATAATATGTGATCAAAAATATTTGTTTCACGTCTTATGCACATAAATCATGTGTTGAAGTGGAAGTTTCGACAAAGGAAATGTTAAAGACGACGTTTTCACCATGTAGTCAGCGTTCAAAAATGAAATTTCTGTCATCCGATCTAATTTCCCCGGAGATCCTTCAACACAATATAACAAAGAATAGTCAAATAAACAACTGTAATTGTGCTGATCACTACCATTTTATTTATATAAAATGAAGATGGTTTTCAAAATTACTATAAAAGAGATATTAGTAGACTAATGGCAAACATTTACCGTTTATAACGGGCAGTAATGTCCTCATATTGAATTGTTAAAATGATAATATTATTTCCTTTATAAATATTGTGGCGTTTACAAATATTTTTTTTTATGTATTTTGCATTATGCATACCTTTGCAATTTTTTTTTAAAGAATGCGGTCGTAATTCATAGCTGTTACTATTTATTTATCTGTTAAATTTTTTGGAACTATGTGCTGGTTGAAAGAAAAATGTAATAAATGTCTGCATTATGTCGGAATTTAATGAGTAATACTCATAATTGTCTGAATAATAGATGGATTAAATTATTCATGTCTTTAGAAACTGAAGAAATGTACGTTTTTTTTATTTGTGTATTTTAATAAAAGTTATATTACATTCTTTTTTTAAAGACTTCATTGCATATTCTAATGACACCTAATAATTTTCTTTCCTTCAGGTATCAATCCTAAATAGCGATTTATTTCCCTTTACGATATGCCATTAACATATCAAATCTGACCGGTAACCCATAGCAAACGTCAGTATGCAGTTATTTTTAATTAATGCAAGATCCCCCCCCCTTTTCTTTGCAAGCTCCTAAAAATTGTATGCTTCTAAGTTTATGTAGTTCGTGAAACCTACAACAGAACCAATAAGGTGAAAACACGTTTCCTAACATTAAACATTTCTCTTTTTCGAGGGGAGGGTAAGATTATTTCAGTTATTAATGAAATTGATGCTTTTTAAAAGCACATTTTTTTAATGGCAAGTTAAATACTTTGTTTTTTATAAAACCAAGAGTGAATTGTATGATATATATATATATAAATGGAAATTTGAAGGTTCCGATGAACGCTCAGAAGTCTTCTAGTGACTTGGTTCATTTATCAGCAGTCAATTTCAATTTCCACTCCAAAATAGCCATCGGGAGGCTTCCTTAAGAGATGGGAATGAAGCACAACAGAGAAAAATTAAACTATATGTAATCTTGCTAATCATTGGCATAACGTTTCTATGCTGATTTTCAGAATATATAACATATATGAAGAGACAAGCAGATCAATGCTTTATGTTTGTATTTTAGAAGAGAAAAATTAATATTCACACATTGATCTGCTTCAAAAGCTTGGAGAAGAGAAACAGTGGATTATTCAGTAACAACATCGATAGTAAATTCTATGCAGTTTTCAAAGCAAGAGTTATGTTAGGATGATTCTATACTGCTTTCTTTTTGTGTGAAATAGTTGATTTTTTTTCTTTTGCATAAAATAATGAAATAGGGTTTCAAAATTTATCTTTTTCCAAGAATGATAATTTTTGCTCTCTCTCATTTCGCGCCTTCGAAGGATGTTGAATTGGTATTTATATAGAAAGTAATTTATGTAAATAGCCAAAAATACTAGATTAAATATCAATCAAATCGTATTATTACTTAGAATTGATAATAATTACAAGAAATAGAAATATTATATTATTCATTACTATAAAAATTTTAAGTGCGCTTGCTGTCAAGTCAGATACGAACCTAATTTCTAGCTTTCGTCACAGGCAATAGAAACTATAATTCACACAGAAATATATGTCGACAAACCTTCGATATCAAACAAACGAATGCATTTTATGGAGAGATACATATGACTTTTACTAAGTCGGTGTGAGTACTCCAAATAACTTTGAAACCATTTCTTTTGTTGGAAATTCTTAAGTTTAAGCAAAAACTTAGATTGGGAAGATAAAAAAATGGGAATATTTTTATAACATTTTAAGAGCGTACATTTATATAATGAGAAGCAAAGTTACTAAAAATATTCTACACGAATGAATATATGAAAGGGTTACAGCAAACTATTAAAAAAACAACCTTACATTATTAATTTCTAAAAGTATCGATTCTAGATTATCTAGAAACCATCCAAATTGTTTTGTGTTAATCAGTTTTATCTCTCATGAGACGAATTTGAATCAATACCAAAACAAATAATTATAATACTGCAACAGAGAACATTTTCTGTACCATAACATTTTACCTACAGCAAAAATTGCAAGAATTTCTCCACAGATTGAAAGTGGTGGCATAAAATTATTCATGATCCCCTACAAAATATTTTCCTCTTTTCAGCCTAATTAGAATACCTAGCATTCACAAATATTCTCCAAGGAAGTTACTAATGGCCAAAACTTATACTAAACGAATCTATAAACTAATTTTCCGCCTCAAGAGCCGAAATCAACATATTTATATAATATGTTAGAATTTTTCAACCTGGAGAAAAATGTGCCAGAAAATAGAAAGTGAATTAACATTTAATAAATTTACAATATATATATATAACAATATAACAAATGTGTTACAACACAAATACATTTACAGAATAAACAATGTCTTAGGACCATTAATTTAGCATGATCCATCAAATATTCTTTCTTTACAAATTTGAGACACAAATCATTTGAAAATTCTTTGAGTTAAGTCAGCTATTTTCATTCGAACGTCCATTTTCTTTTTATTTATATCTCCCAAATGTGTTTGTCGACTACTGCCAGGGATAGATTCTGCAAATGAAATTTTCAAATACAAAAAATAACTAAAAATTAATATAAAAAATAATTCTGAAAAGAGTAAAATATACCACAAAGCTTGACATCTTATAAAAATTACTAAAGTAAGAAATACTTCTTAAATATCTATATAGAATTGTTATCATAAGAATTTCAAAATACTACAGCAATAATACTTTCACTAAGTTGCACAATGTCAACATTTTACACATCTTTTATACAATTTCTGAAGACTTTTGCAACATAATATTTGATGCTCATTTCCATAATTTAAAGAAATAAAAAAAATGGAAATAAATTATAAAAAAGATCAATCAACATGAAAGTAATGCATTATTTAAATAAATAAAAGGTATTGTCACTGAAGTTGGAATATGCTATTGTACTATTTAGTACTATATTGGTACTGATAAAGGTTTCATTGTGAAAATAAGATGATAAATTTTAAATAGTTGTCTGCTTAGAATGACATTAACAAGAAAAAAATCCATGCAGATTTATTGGAAGACCAATAACAGGAGGAAATCAGAATCAGTCAGATATCACAAAAAGTTGAGCCAAAAGGTATGTTGAATGCCTAAGATCATTTTCTATAGCTATGTGCAGAAGCTGATAATAACATTAACCCAACAGAGGTTTTTCTTTGCAGAAGCCAAATGTTGTCTATATATGCAAGGTGATGAGACATTTTTGTGCCACTCTCATCATGTAACAAGGTAAAGTTTGAGGTGAGCACACCAATATCTATATTTACAATAAAGCTCAAGATATGTGTGTGTGTGGTGACACTCTACAGGCCAGACCATTCCACCTGGAGTTACCAAATTTGGCATGTGTATATTTTAAACATCGGGAATATGATTTTGTCGAGTTTTAAATTGGAAAAAATAATTAAAAAATAAGCGAAATTTTGGCGTTTTCTGCCATAACTTCCTAAAATATTATCGCAAAAACATGATTCTAATCAAGTTAAAGATTTGAAAAATTAGCTTTCTAATGGTACCAATGTTTTAACAGCTTAAGTTTCTATTTTTACAGAAATATTTTAACTATATTTTTCAACAATATATTTCGGGCAAAAAAATTAAATTTAATTCGCACGAGCCTGTTTCACGTGCATGGGAAAAAATTAGATTTCACCACGTGTTGCTATAACATTGACAGAAGTTCAAATTAAAAATAATCTATTACTCCAAATTAAATCTAAAAAATTATAACTTTCAGCAAGTGATTGGATAAAATAAAATAAATATTAAATGTTATATTTTCTAAAAGAAATTAATGCAAGGCAAAGGTTTCTATGATCGTTTGCAATATTTATATCATTAATTCAATAAATCAGCTTTATTTACGGTAAAAATGATTTAATTTATACAGAATATGCATTCAAATTCGAGCTTAATGTCTTAATTTGTATAATACTAGGCATACGTATTGTTTAGTACTGTTAACTTCGTCTAAATGTAGTAAATAACTACATTTTATATAACTTGAGTCAATAAATGCATTGATGGATAATGAGTTTCAGATTTTTTTTTCATACTTTGCTCTGAGACATATTTAACAAAATATTTTTAATATCATTTCAAACAAAAGTTGTTACATCAATCAGTCTTCTAAATTAATCCATAAAACTGACTGATTAAAACAAAATTGTTTATGAAGGGTGTTCTTTTAGATCTCTCCGTTCTCCATCTTAAAGGAAATATCAGTTTCAGGCTAATCAATGCTCGGAATTTCGCCAAGGCTGATAATTAAATGAATATGTTTGCTTACATGAATGAATGAGTGTGTGTTAGTGCTTTACACACCAGATCATATGAACTAGAGCTACCATACTTGGTATGTAGATATTTACTCTGAAGGATGAAAAAGAGTGTCAGACAGAGTATGTTTTAGAAATTTTGCTGAATTAAAAATTACATTTGGAATTTTTCTGCTATAACTTCCGAAAACATTAGACCACAGAGCTGTTTTTTAAATCCCTATAAAAATGACTTTTTCTTCACTGATAACAATGTTTGAACCTATAAATTAAGTTTTTATTTTTTATGAATTCTTTTTAAAGCTTTATAACCATATTTTTCAATAAAATTTTCACAAAATAAAAGTATAATTTTACCAGCAAAAGCATGTAAAGAGTGTGTCAGTGTTTTGCCATCATTTTGACAAAAACTCAAACTGAATGATTAAATAAACTCTGATTGCAAATTATAAAGAAAAAAGTGTGATGTTCAGCATGTGTTTTAAATGAAAGCTTAATGTTATGGAATAAATATAAAATGTGACGTTTTTCATGACAACTAATTGCACATCGGTGATATGTATAATACAATGAACAAATAATCGTAAGGCTTCTATAATAGTATCAGTTAAGTGACTATCTACGTTTGAAGTTTAAATATATTTGGCTGAGAAGTTCTAAAGAGGACAAGGTTACATAAGTATTTAATTGAAAATTTTAGAACGCATTACTTCTGGCAAACCAGCTGATCGCCAGAGGTGGGTAAGTATGTAATAAACTGCAAATCAGTTGAGCATTATTCTCATAGAAAGTATGTAAATCATTCATATAGTAAGTATGTAAATCCTTAGACAACATAATCTACACTTCTTTAATAAATATATGTTAGTAAAGAAGTAAAAATCATTTTATGAAATACATTAAAATGAAATTAGATGGGTTAAATACTTATGTTCTCTCTCATTCTCATATAAAACATTTTATTATGCCATAAAGGAACTTTTCTCATACTGGCATTTCATATCTGTGAAAAAGAAAAACATTTACAATAAGTAAACCTTACCGAAAATTAGATTTTCTCCAGAATAATATCCAGCGTCATTTTTTGGGCTAGTCATACTTAGTAGCTGTATACCAACAATAGTTTCGCAGCCTATATACTCACTGATGAAACTTTCATAAAACGACGGCTCTATCTTTTTCAATACCTGGAAAACAAGAGACATTTTAAATTTATAAGTAAAAACTATTAGGTTTACTTGCACAGTTATTTTCAGTGCTGTGCAAATTTAATTTTCAATTTAAAGCTAACAGCAATTCTTATTTTTTAACAAGTCATAAAAATGAAAATTTCCATTTTTAACAACAATTTTTAATTAAAAAATCCTACATGCTTTCAAGAAACCGCATAAAAAAAGTTTTATATTTTGCATGTGTGTGTGTGTGTGTATAAAGGCAGAAGTAATTGAGAGTGGGATTTACATTAGAAAACTTTAGTTCAGGCACAGATTAAAAGCATAGCAAATTATTTCCATCTAAACAGATTGAAAGTCTACTTCAGATAGCATTCATGATGACAAGATGTTTATTTCTTCGGGCATAAAAAAGAAATCCAGTCGTTACATAGCAAACATTTTCTCAAGAAAATGTCATTTCAAATATTAGACAGAATGATAAGCTCAGCTTTTCAATGAATATTACTAGTCATTGTCAGTAGAGAAAAATTACAATAGATATGAATCCTATTCTTCTGCATTCATTTGACTATTTCAGAGATTGAAAATTGCCTGTACCAATGCCCTCTTTATACTTTGGCTGAAAGACCATACTATGTGATTTTAGAAAATTTATTAGATATGGAAATTACCATTTTACTATCGCAATCACGGTCCTAAATAAAAGAAAACACTTTAAAGATTTAAATACATTAAAACTTCTACATAGCGTTATTGGGAGAGAATTAATCGCTTCTTGGAAGAAGATATTTGAGAGGTAAAGATATTTTAGCTAGTTTAAACCTTAAGAAGACAAATAAAGAATCTTTTAGCAGTTTTTTACATAACTTTATAAGGAATTTTACATAACTTTATAAGACTCTTAATATAACTGTTCGCAAGTGAATAATTTTCCCTTGTCCTACATAGTCGATAGAAATATATATCATTATAATTTCGAAAATATTTGACATTAAATATTTATTAGAATTACTTATCTAGAAATACATAAGCTCGTTAAATTCCAGAAAAAATAAAATTGATAATTAATGTGTGTGTGTGGCTGCACAGTATTCCTATCACTATTTGTACCAAACTCGTATTGTATTATACTTTGTTTATGACCACTATTTTTTAATTAATCATGTTGAATTTATACATATATATGTCGATAGTATAAATAGAGTTAGCTAACTCAGACCTGCTTGCCTTGTCTGGATGGTTAATCAACCATCTACAATGGTGACCCGGTTTCCTGGAATGCTCTGACTGTGGGTCTCATGCCCCAATTTCCTTGCATTCTTCTAATTTTCGCTACTAGTCTCAACTGGCACCAATGAAATTCCGTAATCTGGGCTTAATGGAGAGACATTTCTGACATTCTCCCATTCTGAAAAGGTTGAATTTTGACACGCTTGATGGGAACCGTTTGATTTTCTCCTTACTTACACAAACTTTATCATGAGCAAAGAGACCTAAAAAAAAAGAAACAGCGAAGTTGCAAGAAAAATTCTGCAATAAAATCGGCAGCTGCAAAGAATAACATCTGCTGCAGATGATGAAAATGATTCAATGATTTGCCCACAATTTATCGAGTTTCTCCAAATCGCCTCCTTTCTTGTCTGACAAACAAGCCGTATGGCTCACTCAAGAATAATCCCAATTCTCATTGGCCCACATAACTTCTGATTTTACAAAGTTCCACTACATTGTGGCCAACTTGGATAGCAGACATACGTCTGATGTTGACGATATCATTATCAACCTTTCATCTATGGCTATGTAGGAAACGCTGAAAAAGCAACTTATCCATCGATTCGTACTTTCTGAAGAACAGAGGGTGTGGCAGCTTTTGAGAATTGAAGAACTGGGAGATCGTAAACCATCTCAGTTAAGACAACTGTATTCACTGGCCGGCAATCTTGAAATGAAGTCCACACTCCTTCGTTCCTTGTGGCTCCAGCGTTTGTCTTTTCATATTCAAGCTATTCTTCAGGGACAGTCCATGCTACAACCAGAACAAATGGCTGATATAATTATGGAGGTTTCTTTTCTACCTTCTTGCCTTCTGTGAGTTCTACCAAACTGGTTGCTTCTACAGTTGCTTCAGTGACATTGGAAATCCTTACTACGAAAATCAAGGATCTTACTAAACGAGTAAAACTACTGCTAACAAACTCAAGTTCAAGAATTTCACAAAACTCTCTGTGTCGTAGATTTCACGTGAGTTCTCATCCAGCTCCAGAACCAAATACATTTCTATCATCAACGCTTTCCAGACAAGACCAAGCGCTGCATAAAAGCTTGTGATCTGATTTCTAACGATCCAGTGTTACTACTGATTCTGAATGACAAGTAAAATTTACGAACTTTTTCCCAGTCTCACCATTGCTCTCCCTAAAGGAGTGATGTGGCTGCACAATTCTACCACTATTTTTTATCAAACATATTATATCTTGTTTATTACCACTGCTTTTAAATTAATCATGTTATATGTGCATATGTAAATATAGTTAGCTCAGATTTGCTTGACTTGCCCAAATGGTTAACCAACCATAAATATATACATATAAATTTAGCAGCAAAAAATACAGCTTAATGTTCTGTGGAAAATTTAGAAACAGCCTATAGATGGCGCTCTCGCCAGTATAGAAACTGAACTCCTCACCTGAGAACTGGAGAATTTCGTTTTAGACTTCGATGGCGAAAACAGCCAGACTTTCGCGGAACTATAAGTTCCTTTTTAGATTCCCCTTTTGAAAGTTTAAAAGCAGTTAAACTTAAATATTTGTATTGTGTCGTCATGTGTGTGTACGTGTCTCAAATAAATGTTTGTGTTAAAGATATGATCTCTTTTCTTTCCCGAGACGTTTGCTTGCAACACTGAACCGAACTTTAGAATTCTTTACAGTTCAACACAACTTTAATTAATTCCAACAGAAAGTTTTCATTTTTTTAATGCATTTAGTTCAACAGATTCTTTATAATTTTGCATAAAGAATGAAAAATTTAATCAGTATTTGGTTTTCAATATTTATCTTATCAAAGATTGCAACATTTGGTTACTAAATTATAATGGGAAAAGAATCAGTAATTCTGATCAAAATAACCTTTTGATGAATACAATACTTCAGAGTTCTAAGTGAAAATTTACCCTAATCAAAATTTTCAACATTACTTTAATCTGTGATCTATTGAAAAGCTATATAATATTTGATTTATGGCATATATTCCTATATTTCAGTTTGTAGAATTTAAAAATTATGTTTTTGTAAAAAAAAGTTCTATAATACTAGAAATAATTTTTAAAGAATAAATCTTTGAACTTAATTTCTAAATCATGTCTAAAGCAATGTTTCATAACTATGTTTTTAAACATTTAAAGTAAATTAATAAAAACAATCAAACACATTAGAAAAAACTGTATAAATACATTCTCTTCATGTAAATCAAATGATTTTGTAAGCTAACGTATATTTTAGCTTTATCAAAAATGCAATGATGGTGTTTTAGCAATGTTTTTATCATATAGGACTTGATTTTATCATTTGTTATGTGTTATATTTCTTCAAAAATTACTAATATGGTGATTTAAGTATAAGTGTAATTAATGAATCCACTTAAAAAATTGGGTAAATAGAAACAACTTTCTTAATTTTTTTAAAGTTTTTCATTTACTCAATAAGACTCAAACTTATCAGTGCATTAAATTTTTTTGAGAAATAGTTGAAGTTTGTAAAATAGAAAGATAGATTCCATTGTTTATTCTTTCCTCTTCATTTCCTGTAACATATTATTAACTAGAATAATTGTAATTTATTAACAATCAATAAACAAAAGAATTTTAATGCTTAAAAAGTTATATCTACTAAAATATTAAGCCATATCAATCACAGCAAAAATAAAAATTCCTAACTCAAATGAAAAAATAATAATAATAATGCCTTCGAAAACAAATTTTATAACTTTAAGAGATGAAGAAAACCAAATCTCGGAAGCTCTTATAAAAAATTAACTAATTAAAACTAAACAATGAAGTAATTGTAAAACTTAATTTTTATTAATAAAAATACAGTTACTTTGAATATATAGATATAAATTTATCTTTTAAATGTTTTAAATTATAATTGTTAATTTTAATTATTAAATAATGTTTCAGTAAAAAAATATTTTACAAATCCATTATGCAAGTAGGTTAGGAAAAATTTTCAAAATCATGAAACAATACAATTTTCGGAAATCTTGTTTTTACAACATTTTTCAAAATACGCATATCGGTATGCAAGGACATGTAAGTACCTAAAACGCACAATTATCTTATTTCTTTTCGTACAAAATAGCTAATTATATTTTAATAATAATAATAATTCAAGATACTAAGAGCAAATCCTCAACATGTAATTCTGAAATAAAATGCAGCACATAATGATAGCATGCAATTAAATGTTTCTATTAAAATCTTTCAGAGACTTACTTTTTGTTTTTTCTTTGAAAAATCTATCTTTGCAATAGTTAAATGAGGATTGAATTCCCTTTTATCAGTTGAACAAATCTCAAAATCTGCAAAATGTTTCCGAACAAGTTCAGCTAGGCCACAAAGTCGTTTGAATGATTCATTTTCTGTAATTTTAGCATACAGAACCTAGAAAAGTAATAAAATTTAAACATTCTAAAGAATATCATAGTTTGTATAATAAAAAGTCACATACAATTCAAACACAAAAACTTCTTGTATGTTACAATCAGTTCTGGGCAGATTCTCGCAGACGAAGCAGAATGTTAGATACCTCGCCATTCTTATCCAGTTCAATGATTCACAATTCTAAAAATAAAGCTAATAAAAAGAACAAGTTTTGTTCAAATACTAGAGAAGGTTCATGATTCAAAAAGACTTTTCATTTACAATTAAGAGTTTCGTTTTCCTAGAACAAGCTTCAGAAACAAACAAATGCAAGAACTTTTATTTCTCTACTTATAGCTTTTATTCTTATTACAAATGTTAAAATCATATACAGTAAAAGCTCTTTATTCGCGG
>JAPMOQ010024920.1:566532-603581 GCA_026543055.1 Argiope trifasciata | reverse complement strand
ATATATATATATATATATATATATATATATTTAATTGAAGTTTTTGAGCATTTTGATCAATTATCTTAAGGCTTAGGCAATGGTTTGAAGAATTTTGCGATTTTCTCTTGCTTGGCAGTTTTTAAAAGCTCCTCCAATTCAGACTGATACGCAGCAATCGCATTAACAATTTACCTCTTAAAAATAAGACTTCGTTCCATAGACATTCATAAAGAAATCGCACAGTTCATTTGCCATTCTTAAACCTTCACTAAGATTTTTCAAATGAAATGTCACGTTTCAGTGCTTGTTGAAGCCTATTCTTCAATGGTTTGTGAATTTAACATTTCCTCCAAGTCGGTTTCAGTCAAATCTTCATCTTACGATTCAAGCCATTCCTGAATGTAACTTGATTCTATCTGTTCGAACCCATCTCAACCTATTCCATTCGCGATTTCGGCTATATTTGCAGTCAAAGTTTGAACTTGCACAGATTCTTCGTCATTTTTTTAGTCAGAGCAGGCCAGTTTTTTCCAGCGTGACTTCAATGTGTGTGGCTTCAGTTCTTCCAATGATTCTTTTATGTTTACGATGCATTTTGCTATGTCAAATTTCTTCCAGCATTCGATAACATTCAAATCAGGATTACATTCCATATTATCCAATATGATTTTGAAGGTTCATCTAATGTAATAGAGCTTAAAGGCTTGGGTTATTTCTTGGTCCAAAGGTTGAAGCAAAGCGTCGTGTTGGGAGGTAAAAATGTCACTTTTATATTTGGATGCATAGTTTCAAGTTCGCTAGGATGACCTGGTGCATTGTCCAAAACTAGATGTGCTTTTAAGTCTAAATTCTTTTTTTTTTTTTTTTTAATAAGTTTCAATTTCAGAAATAAAACAGTCACAAAAAATAGCGTTTGTAACCCACGCTTTCTTAGCACGGCAAAACAATGGCAGGTTGAATAAAGAAACCGCGAATAAAGAAATTTTTAGCCGCGAATATAGGAATTGGGTCGCATTTTTTTCACCCGCGAATAAGAAACTTTTACTGTAGTTCATCTACTATAAAGATCGATTTTATAGAAATCTGAAATTATAAATCAGATATGATAAGACAATATAGAAGAGACTGACATATGTACAAAAAAAAACTTGGGAATTTAAAATTAAAGATATTTTATAACTGCATTATCTATAGACACCATCAGGTATTGGCAGTTAAATATTAAAGCATAATCTAAGCATAGCGAAATAGCACATAACTCAGCATAAAAATCATCAAAAAATTATTAGTATGAATGAGAATTTATCAGTTTTATTTTGAATAATATATTAAGGGAATAATTAGTAGAAAGAATTTTAACAGAAGCTTATATTTAACTGTTTCATGATCGTTTTTGTTTCAAATACAAGATAAAATAAAACTTTAACTGAGTTTATGTACATAATAAAAACAAAAGCACATCGTTTGCAACTATTATGCAAGAGTAACATTATTATAATCGCCAGATCTAATAGCCTTCTCTAACAGCAACGGACTCGACTTATGTTTGGAAAGTGAGCATCTATGACCATGATAACAGTAAAGCATCAAGCAAGATTCAGAGTTGGAGGGTCTTTCTATCTGAAGTGTTGATTAAGATGCTCCCACAGATTTACACAGGGATTAATATCTAAAGAATTAGGAGGCGAGAATAGTAACTAGAACTCTTCCTTGTGCTCCTCTAACCATGCACGGTCAATTTTAGACTCATTGCATGCAGCGTTATCCAGTTAAAACACGGCATCATAGCTGCTGATGGTACCTTCCACGATTAATGGACCTAAAGAATTAAAAAAAAAATATGTCCAATATCATCACACTTTCTTCTCCACAATGTTTTTGGAAGTTTATTTTCTGATGTGTCTTATCGAATACGCTAGCACCCAACGATCCGTTGCAGTAAAACGAGAGTAAATTGAAAAAACAACTTTTTTTTCCCACTGTTCTAGGGCTCCAATGTTTGTACTGTATTACAATGCAAATTCATGATGCATCTTGCAATGCACGTTTGTCGACATGGCTACTGAAGTCAGGCGCGAAAGCCAATTAACAGTTGTCCTGGATAGCTTTCTGGTGCACTGCTGATTCGTTTGGGTCGTCAATATATCGACGGTAGCGTAGTGATTACTCTTAACTAGGCATCGGAAATGAAGTTTACATGACTGGCTTGCACACTCACTACGGTACTATTACTAAATTCTTCTAGTTACTGTATACACATTCACTACGGCATTACGTGAACAGATCGAAAAGTCACGGTTTCAGAAATGTCGGGTTGTTGTTTTTTTGTTTGTTTGTTTGTTGTTATGGAATTTCCTTCTACACAGACTGTACTTCCAACATCCACAACAGTTTAGTTTAATACTAGAAGGGTATCTTAAGTAACTGTAACAAAAAATCCATGTTCTCAAGTCTGCAGATGGTTGGTTTTCAGAATTACTATTTTTATTAATCTACCTCATCCTAAAAAAATGAAACTTTGTAACTCAAGAACACTACAGTTGTAATATTTACTTAACAGAAAAATGAATAAAAAATAACAAAACAGTAAATTACAGAAATTTTAAGAAGAAAGAATAAAAATTAACACTGATCTTGAAAATATCCTTTCTTGTGAATATTAGTTAGGTAGCAATGGAAAATCGAAAAGAATGCAAAACATAATCTGAGTAATAAAAGATGATAACCATTCCACTTAAAAAACTGATTTAATCAAAAATATTTATATGAACTGTAAGAATGTAAATCCGCTTAAAGAAAGAAAATGAAATTAATCACATCCTCTCAATTATGAAATTTTAAGATAGGCAATATGCAGAAAATTTCAAATGCTTTTAAAACTATTTAAATTTGAAACTTAAACTTTGGAGTCAAGTTTATCCGCAAAGGTGGCAGCAAACGCAATTTCTCTGACTTGACTTGAAAATAAATCATGATTAATTTTACATTTAACAAAAGAAAATTAAGAATTATTTGGCATATTTTTATTCATACGTTGGCCCTTTCTTTCATTGTCAAAAATTTACAAAGATATTTGGAAAAACATGTTTTCAGTTCCTTTTACTGAACATCAAAAGATTGCCAATATTTGAATCCAATTTTTAACGACTTTTGAGATTTAATTTCTCTCTGATCTAATTTTAGGAAAAATATGATTAAAATTCATTTTAGATAGTAGTATATAGATAGAAACACAGATTGACGTGTTGAAACCAGGATGACGAGTCATTCTAAATGAACGTATGTAAGCTATTATCATTTCATATCAGAAGCTTTATAAAAAGGAATGTTGAAACTAAATTCAAAAACTTTTATAAAAGAAATTGTTTAGAAATCCGGTACAATTAATGCAAAAAATATTCGATGTTTTCGTTAAAATTCAAATTTTTTGCGTAATTTCCTACTAAAAATAAATTTTTATAAGAATTGCAACAACGAGTACGAAATCAAATGTATTTCGTATCGATACGACGTATAAGTGCGCATGCTCAATAAATATTTGCTATAGTTCAGACACGAGCAATAGAAAATGCGGAAAAGGTAATGATATTGTTTTTAAAAAGGTTAGATCAAATATTTTGTACATGTATGAATAAACTTAATATTTTTTGTAAGATATGAAAAAGGTTCCCGTGAAAAATGGTCAACTTAAACATTAGATTCCCCATGTATTTTTTTCAGTGTATATTTAGGCTTAAAAGACCATCGTATTTTATTATTAAAAAACAATTATGTCTTGAATAAGAACTCCCCTATCTTCATTTTTAGGTTAAGTACCTTTTTCACCTCGAAGCAATTGCATGCTAATATTCCTCTCCAAAAGTGAGTTCTATCCCCTCAGTTACATGCACTAGTTTTTCTTAAGCCCTTCATATACTATCAGAAATCTGACTCACACACTGAATTATTAAATTTTACATTTTAACCCTTATCATTCCGATGTCTCCTTTCAGGTAACATTCAAGGCAGTGCATCATTTCGTCGTTTTATTTAAAAATTTTCTTAAATTTTGACTGGTAAAAATATGTATATTAATTTTCCAGGAAAATTCAACTTAAAAAAAATTCATATATATTAATTTTTCGGAGCAATAAACAAGTCCTTTTATTCGGCAAATATTTATGCATCGAATTACTTTTCGGAGCGCTAATGGTTAAATTTGTAAATGAAAGTATTAAGTAATTCAAAATGCAAAAATCATTTAAAAGTGCATCATTTCCTCAAATGTCCTTAAAGGGATTAAGATAATGATAATTGTCCCAGATAAGATCTGCCTTCTAAATAGGAAGTTAAGTAAATTTGCATGACAAGAGGGTTAGTATGTTATATATGAATATTCTATTAATAATATTTTAATTATCCATTTATCAAGACATCTTTAAGAGTAATTGAAAGGAAAAAAAGAAAAAAAAATGATACATTCCTTAATTACATCTTATAATACTGAATGTAGAATCTCAAGAATTTAGGCAGTAATTTATTTAACTAATTTAATGCATACTTGAACAAGCTATTTTAATGTAACTAAAAAGTTACCATACCACATATTTTTTTGTCATCAATTTTAGACAGTAATATTTCTTAAGTGTAATAATTGAAGCTTGATAGATTATATTCAAAACACACACACACACACATATATTACTATTAAATTACTTTAATTTACTATTATACAATTTACTTACTCCAGGAATTTATAATGAATTTGAATAATTTGGCTACAGAAAAGTACATTTTCTTAGCATACATATGCATAAGAGTGTAGAAAGAAAAGAGTGCTTTATTAAATTTAGTTTAACCATTAACTAGATTTTAGTCAGACAATTCTCCTGAAAAATAAATAAATTTGCCAACTCATTACCAAGGAAGTAACAATTTGATGAATAAGATGACAATTAATTTTAGAACTTGAAACTGAATGATGAGTTCGGGAAAACAACTTTATCATCTTATTCATGTAACATGTAAAACCTTTAATTTCCTTAATAATTTAACTGGCAAGTAATCGAAGCACTCAATGAACGCAATTTTTTCCCCCCATGACCAATAACATCTAAGCTGAAAGAAAAAAATTAGTCAGCAAAAACGTGACGCCTTGTTCACTAGCCAATTTATACATTATTCTACTAAATAGAGTACAAATCATAAGCTGAATGTCGGACATTTAAATAATTTCCGTACTCAATGTCATCAACATCCATCGCATTGAATTCTCAGTGAAACGATAAAAATTATTTGGCAAAATGCGATATCTTATTCACATGGTGCCTTGTTCGTTACATTGTCAAAAGTAGAGCAAATTATAAGCTTATTAAATGATATTCAAATCAGAAGTCTGAGAATCTGCAGATATAGTGTTCACCATTCACAGAATTCAGATCATAGTCAGCCTTCCAAAAATTGTTCACAAAATGTGCCTGTCACCTTGTCAATACCTTATTTATTTGTTACAAATTAACTCATGGTCTGCCAACAATATGTTAAGCTGCAATATTGTATAAAAATCCTACATCTAAAAAATTTTAAAACAGTTATATTTCAAAAAAATCTCTTTCCCCAAAATGTATACTCAGATAGTTTTAACACAGTCTTTTTTCCTGCTTTCTGCATCATTATAAGGAGCATGTCATTTGACCAAAGTTTAATAACTTTCAGAAATTGTTAAAAGATACATTTTTCACTTGATAGTGATGACAATGATTAAAGCTTCAATTTAGAGACATTCCTCCCTTGCTTTCTTTCTTACTTACAAACAGCACATTTCAAATATACATCTGTTATCAAAAAGTCATTTATTTACTATGCATATTGACATTTCATGGAGAGCTATTCTTAAATGCATATTTTCTTTCTTGTTAAGACAATTCCACAAGATAACAGCAAATTTGATCAGCAATATTTATAACAATTTTCATGTTATGAATATTTATAATTATTCAAATTTTATCTGCAAATACTGAAATATAGGGTAAGTTTTAGTAAAGATTTCATTAATCAATTAAAAATATTTCATAAAATGAAAAAATATGAAAATATTTTCCTTCTGAATATATTAAGCTGATGGATGAGATGTATGTTTTGTTGTTATTGTTGTTTCTAATGACACTTGTCATTGACAAGCCTGCTGACTAAAGAGTCATTGTGATTTAATTAGAATTGTGTGCCTTTTGTTTTTTTTATCAGCAATTATGTATGTTTTAAATATGATATAGCTATTTTAAAATGAAAAATATATTTTATGTCAAATCTAATATCACAGAATTTATTTTTAAAATGTATAAAAAACTCTCAATGCAAAGTAAGCATTTGTAAGTCAACTCAAAATATTAAATGTAAAGAGTATATTTGAGAAAGGTATCATGAAAATACACCAAATAAAAAATAATCTACCAGAATTTCCACTTTAGCTTTGAAACACACCCAAAAGAGTTTAAAATATTCTTAAATTAAAATAAATATAAGCATTAAAATTTCCTAGTATTTCAAAAGGTAAAATAATTTCTCATAATATCAATTCTACAATAATAAAATACATTTTAATATATAATAAAAAATGCACTTTAAGATAAATATTACTGAACATACGCGATTTCTGAAGTGCCCTAAGCCAGAAAATTCTAGTCTTAATGGATTTTTACACATTTCATCATTGCATTCTTCATATACATTTCGAAGTGCTTTCAAAGCTCTAAAAAGAGAGGAAAGATAAAAATTTACATAAAATACTAAAATAAAATGTATGCTGTAAATACACACTTATTATTACCTGTCATGAGTTTCTGTATCAATGATGTTCATTACCATCAAAGTTATGTGCAAAGTTGCAATGGAATTCATGCAGACATTAAACTGCATATTTTGAGCAACAATGTGATCCTGAATTCTTTTTATAGCTTCATGAATCTATAAATAAAGTAACTGCATCAGAAACTATGAGTATTTGGAAAGGGGGAAAACACATTATAGAAAAGTAAACTTGGTACCAAGAAAATTATTTGAAAAAAGGAAATTGTCAAAAATGAAAAAAATATTCGACATACAAAACCAACTGATGTATATCTGTTATTACATTAAATCAAGTTAAAAATACGTCTAATCTAGGAATATTCGGACTACAATAAGAAGATAAGAATTAATATATTTATTCTTAGAATAAAAATGTCTCTAATATGGACTAGAATATTTAATATTTCAATAGAATAACTGTTTATTAGTTAAGAATATTAAATATGGACCTATAGTTTCCAGTATAAATATGGAGCTAAAGTATTATAATATTTACATAAGTAAAAATTTTAAATCTATTTCTAATTTTAATATGACTACTAGTGGGAATGACAGTAGATCATTCTTGATAATAATCATTTTAACGTAGGCATATTAGAGATTTTCTTCTTCTTCAAAAAAAAAAACATTTTATTAGCTCAATATTAAATATCAAGAATATATTTGAGAAAAATTCAAATAGATCAGACGACCATTTTCAAGGGACATATAATCAAATTTTAAATTGCTCTAAAGAATAGAAAGAGACAAATTGGAAGTTTTGAAAATTAAAGCTAACATTTAGAAATTTTAAGAAAGTAAAGATGATTCTTCAAAAAATTGCATTAATTACAATATTTCTTCTCAGTAACAAATTTTGGCAAATGATGTATTATTTCACAAAGAAAGAACAACACACAGGTTAATTTATTACATCTTGTTTTTAAATTCTTTGACTTATTTTTTAAAATATTTTTTATTATTTTATGTATTTTTGTCTTTCACAAAAGATAGCAGAATAATCTTATTTTTAAAAAACTACTCTTTTTTAAAGTAAAAATTAGATAATATGCATTAATTTCACTGAATATTTTTTTGCCGGCTTCCAGAGAATTAAATTTGAAAAGACAGGAAAACTGTATTGAAAACAAGTTTTAAATTATTATGAATTATATATTTCATTTAATGTGCATGAAACTATATATTAACATTAAGTATAGTTAAAAACTACATAAATATAAAATTAATATAATTTTCCACTATGTTTTCAGATGATAAAGAAAATATCCGAGCAAGAAACTTCTTTCCAGTCCACGCTATTATAAAGATATTTCTCTCCAAATAATTCAACCTACATCAGGTCAGTGTTTACAGAATATCTTTGAAATAAACTTGCCTTAAAAATATGACTCTCTGAACTTAATTTGGCAAACAGCTTAATAAAATAATATTGTTCAGTAATTTAAAAAATCTGTAACAAAACAGTAACATGTTACGAAAAATCTTTTTCCTCCTTTTCTAAAATATTTTACATAGGTCTTAAACTTATCTTAACATTTAAAATAGCCTTTGAAATAATTGCAAAAACAAAGGATACAAAATTGGTCAATATGTCTTGTATGAAATTTAGTCACTTAGAAAGAGGAAAGTTATACTTTCAGTTGATAAAGGAATACTTTAACAAGAAAAAAGGATATGTTGAAATAAATTAATTATTTCTTTGAAAAAGGGTAACATTAAAAACTGAAAAGATTTCCCAACTTACATCAGGATTTGTTATTTGTACTGCAACAAAATAATTTGGTCTCTTTCTTTCATTTCCCACAAGTTTCTTCTCTGTAATAAACAAAGTTTATGAACACTTCAAAAAATGAGATGAATTAGTTCATCCTCTTCCCTTCCACCAAATTTAACATAAAATAAGTGAGCATAAAATATACAAAAACCATTATAAAATGCAATTTGTAAAATTTGCATTACTTAAACACTTTTATTATAAAGAAAATAAATTTCAATTATTAGTATTTATGACTCCATAAGATATGAGCACTTTATCAACAATTTCCTGTCACAGTTCAGAAAAGTTAAAAAAATTCACAGGTCTTAAATGACAATAAAATTATTAATTATAAACATTTACCGACTTAAATTCCATTAAAAATACCTTCTGATGCTTCCACTTTTAATTTCTTCTTGGGACTTGTTTCTGGTGGAAATGCTTTTTTCATTTTCCCCATGGTAATTTCTTTTAAGTCTGATTGATCAATGGTACGATTAGAAGCGCATTCAACTGATGCAACATGAATCTCTCTATGATGGCTCTGAATTAATCTACCTAAACGTAAAAATCTTGTTCTTGACAAAAACGGTAGTTTATTTCGAAAAATCTGGACGGTCTTGACTGATAAAAAGCACAAACAAAATGTTCTTGATAAATAATCCATTTCTGCATAGGCTGTTAATTTCCCAGAAACAGGAATACATGAATGAAATATATAACTGATGTAGCTATCACTAATTTTCATACTAGAAATGCTAGAGTAAATAACAAAAAACAGACAACTAAAGTCTTTTGAACGAATTATCGTAGGTCGTTACTATCAAAACACATAACTGAAGTTCGATGTTAGTCGCATGTATATTATTTATAAACATTACCCGGGTAACGTTAACCGGAGAACATATTGGAGGAGGAGGATCAAGCCAGGTTCCAATTAGTGCCTGTAGACGGCGCTAACAGTCTGCGGCTGTTAAAAAAGAACTATCCCAAATCCCAGCAACTTGCTGTAATAGGAGTTATAAGATTTGGCAAATAAGCATATCTGTAGCGATTTATTTCAATATTTTTCATTTCTTATTAAATTATTTTGTTTTTCATTTTATTCCTCTAAAACTTTAAAATGATTTTCTTAAAAGTATTGCAGCTTCTGCTACTTTGCTGAGAGAAGATAATAGGCTTATAGGCCTATAGTTACTTGGTTTTTGTGGGGTTTCCCTCTGGTTTCATTATGGGGTATTGCTGCTGTTTTCCATTTGCTTCAGAAATACTGCAGTTTTATAATTGCATTAATTATTTCGGTGAGTCTGATGACTAATTTTATCGGTAGTCCTTTTATTATCGTGTTCGTTATACCATCTAATCTGGGGCTTTTTTTACCTTCTCTGAATTTATTTATTATTTCTGATGGTTTGTACTTTTCAGTTGTTTCTAACTATTGTTGACGAAAAAAATTTTTGACCTTTTTTTTACTGTATTTTTGATGGGAATGGGGGGGTGCAGAATACCGACTTTTGGGAATCATATTTTATTGAGATTTCTTCTAGATCCCACATAATAATTGTAATTTTTAAAAATTCAAACTATCATGCGCTTTTGTATACATAGAAAGATAATAAGATCACTAAAAAACAATTTATCCCAGATTTAATGACAAAATCAAAATTTACTAAAAATGAGCATAAGTAATAACAGTAATGTAAAAATAGTTATTATTTTTCTGTTTAAAAAAGTTAATAAAGTTTACAGTTTCAAAAAGTAATAAAGTTGCATAATAACGCTGTCTTTGCAAAATCCATAATGCACCGAGCAATTCAAGTAACTTTTTAAACAGAATCCTACGAATTCTGAAATGAGAAAACTGTAGATATTCAGTCGACGCAATGAATAAAGAGCGATTAATACACCATAAAGTACATCTGCCGTTTTAAGTTTACCAGACAGCTTATGCTCAAGTGACGTCACTTTTGTGGTCATTTGCTCACGAAGTGAAGACGGTATTTCGCCGTGTGATAAGGCCTTTATAAACTTATGTGAAAAATTGCAGTGGCGTTTAGTCTTTTGTGATTCAGTACCTTTGAGCATCACATTTTGGTTGAAAGGTCCACTGGACATATTTCATTGACGTACTTATAAATGTTCATTCTAAATTTCTTTTAAATTCCACTCCAGCCTACTACTAAATTTAAAATATTTATCGGTACTCTAATAAAGTCAATGGACATAAAAGCTTTAAAAAGAAACCAGAATGAATTTATACGTTAGCAAGTGGATTAAATGCAGAAAGTTATAGCCTTTGCTATTACTATTTAGCTTAGCACGTAGATCTCGGAAGAGTTAACAGAACTATGCATAAGTTGGTTAAGGAATCTGCCAGCCTCGTTTCAATTTTTCGAAGACCAATCATAGCGAATTTGTCAAAGCGGTAATTAGATTCCTGACACAGTCTTGGCGATCTTTCAAAGTGCCCATTTTCTATCTGAACTGAACAAGCTGGGATCGATTACGATTACGATATTTTTTTGCCAAGCATATCCCAAGCTAAAAGAAAACATATGATGATAAAAAACATCCCAGTCCATTATTTGAATTATTCTTTTAAAATACTTTGTATAAATTTACTGAAATTTTCTAAAGATGAAAGATGAGATTTAAATAATGGTTATTAGGAACAGATATTTAAAAATAACAAGAGAAAAATATTCGTCTAAAAAAATCGAAGATTATTCATCAGTTTTTTCAAAACCATTAGCTTCGGTTAGTTGCTTTCTTCTTAAAAAATGAAATTGAAATAATCTGATTTTATTAATCATAACACTTTGAGAATTTAACTTGGTAGAGGGCACTACTCTCGCTTATGCATTGTTTTTCTTTAAAAAAAAATCTTTTACCTTATTTAATTGTTCCAGATTTCCTAGTGAATTTGTGACGGGAAAACAAAAAGTGGAAGTATGTGTGGGTTGTCAACAAACTCTACAGCGTGATCATTGAACATAGGATTACGTCTGTGATGCTAATGGACGGAATAATTAATAAGAAGTTTAATTCTATTCATTATTCTGCATTTGAAATAATATATGATTCCCTTTTCTGAAAATAAACAAACAGCATGATTTTCGTTTAGCCAATCAGATCGCTATGTGATCTGCGTTTTTAACTCACGTAAGGGTCGTGAACTCTAACCTTTACGTTTTTGTGGAACAACATTGCGACATCCTCCTGTTGCCGTTTGAAAGGTAGCGAAAATTTACGAACTCTATCGCATGGCTTTTTTCGTGTTGCCTTGCATAGATAATTTCTTGTGTCATGCAATGTGCATTGATCTGAATTTTGATTATTTGCTAAAAAGCATGCTTCATCGTTTTTGAATGCTTTAGTTTTAGTGCATGCTTTGAATGCCTACTAGACAATGTAGATGATAATTACAATTGAATTTTCAGAATGCTTTATGATTTATTTTGCACGAAAATAAATTCTAGCCAAGTTTTTTGTTTTGTTTTGTTTTGTTAACATGAATATAGTCTGTTTTTCATAACGTATTGTATTTTCATGTTGTGTTTGCGCTCTGTTGTATACAGTAAGAGTCAGGTGAATAAGATTTAATGATTATTTTATTGGGGAAGATGCAAAATATGGATTTGTTTTGAAGATTTAGTTCAAAATCTGATGCATATAGTCGGCGTTTTTTTTTTTTTTTTTTGGTTATATTTTAAAGTTGTTCGGTGTCTCAGTTCTGTAAATTTATGTTTACAAGTAATTTTTATATTAATCTTGAAATATATATAATTAATTTAATATTTTTTTGCTTAATAATTAGGTACGAGTATGAATTCTTTTTAAGTATAGTTTCCTTTAGTTAAAGTCTAGTCACACTTATTTCAGTATGCTAATATGAATGCTGTGAAATTTATTACTATACTTTAGGATTGAATATTTGAAACCAAGTAAAATTCATTGCATAGGAAAGTTGTGAGAGAAATTTTTAAATGTTTGATGCAAAATTGCACTTATTTATCCTTGTCTTGGCCTCATCAGGAATAATGTTTCGACAATGGAAAATTAATTATTATTTTTTTTTCTATTTTAGACCAAGAGCATTTTGGGGAGATAAAAAAATGTGCTTTGCTTATTCTGAATTTTTTTTAAATTAAGAATTTAAAAATGTGATAACTTCTTGTTAAACACAAGCATTTTTACCAACAGTAATAGTCTGTTGGTGAAAATGCCTATTGATGGATATTATTAAACTATAAATCTTATACCAGATATGTTTATTATTGACATTACGGTTACTTGTAAATTTGTGATTAAAGATAGAGCAAATATAGAAAGTATATGAATTAACATATTGTCATAATATGTTGAAGTTTTCAATGTTGTAATTATATTAGAAATGTTTGCATAATTTTTAATGATTATAAATACCAACTTTAATAATTTTGTTGTAAAATTTTCAATTAATAGGGGAAGTCATTCATCCCAGACTCTTTATGATATAACAATAGATGAAAGGGAATCAATTTTTTTTTATGTGCCAAATTCTTTACTTAAACATAATTGTTTTGTTTACTTGTTGAAGATAAATACTTTTTAACATAATAGCAGAGTAAAATGAAATTCCAAATAGTTTTGAGGGAAGTCATGACAAAACTAATTGGATTCAATTTAGCGAATTTTATACTGTAAGCTGTTTTGTTTTTATTTCTTTTCTTAGAAAGACATTGTAACTTTTGTTTTATTTTGAAATTTTATTGATTATCAAAGCATTTTTATTGATATCTTTTATAAGTTTCAAATGATATTTAGTGATAATATATTTAAATTATTGAATTTTAATGTCGGATCTTTTTGTTGTTGGTTGACATTTTTCAAAGCTAGAAAGTGATACTTTTCAATCCTTCAGCATATGCATCCTTGTTTTGAATATTTAGCACATGCACAGGGTCAATTTTATCTCAAACTTTAAGGAACTTGAACCTTATCTTATTGGTTATCTGTATAAAAAAATATAATTGGAGGATATGAATATATTTCATGCAAATATGTTCTATTTAAGACACAAATATAATTTTAAAAAGTAAGTAGTTTTTTTCAGTATAAAAACATATTAAAGGAATAAGATAATATATTTTGCCTGTTGTTTACGTTTGACATTTTTTGGAAAAAGAAGCTAGAAAACTAGTGCATTTTGTTTTTCATTTTATATACATACTCGGAAAATATATCATATATAAAAAATAAAGTGATTATTTTTAATATAAATTTCAAGACAATTTATATATACTATTAGTAACTGCATTTTATATAAGAATTTTTTCACAAGCAGAAAGACTTTAGATCAGATTGTTTCAGTTATGTTTCGTGAATCACTTGTGTAATGTATAATGGATTTAAACTATACGAGAAGACCTACGAATCTCTACTGCTCATATTTATACACTGTTTTTAGCCAAAATATTAAATGGATCTTATACACCTATCCCCCGATTTACACGGCACTCGGTTTACACGATTACTCGGTTTACACGTTGTTTCTAATTCATCTAGCATCGAACTTGAATTGCATCAATCACTTTCATCACTCGATAGTGGTTGATGCGATTCAAGTTCGATGCTAGATGAATTAGAAACAACGTATAAACCGAGTAATCATGTAAATCGGGGGATAGGTGTACTAGCATATGCAGTAGTCAGTTTGATCCCTCCCCCCCTGTAAAAAATATGTTTAATTGATTTCTGCTGTTTTAAGCCTACATTGTATGATTTTTTTAAAATTCCACTGAAAAAAATTCTTTTTTAAAACTGTGTGCATCAATGAAAAATTGCTTAAAAAAAAGATATATGTTACTATATTTTTTGACAAAAACCTAAACTGTGTCATTAGGCTAAATCATGCAGTGACACCTGTTTTATATCTATTAATTAACTTTTCAAATGTTATATATATATATATTTAACTTTTTAATGATTTTTATATCATATATTTATTATATATTACTTTTATTACAATAAGATATGTTAAAACTATCAAACTAGGAGATTTAAATATAGTATCAAAATAATATTTTTAATATAATTTAGAATGAAAAATAGCTTTGAAGTTTAAATCAGAGGAGACAATTACATTGTTACTTAAAACAAAAGAGTACTTTAGAGAATGCAGTTTTACTAGGAAATTTTAAAACGTAATTTTTGAAATCTATATTAAGTGATAATTTTTAAAGCAATTGTTCTTATTCAAGTATCAAGGAATATTACATTTTGTGTATTTGATTCTAGTAAAACCTTTGCTAGACTTTATTTTATTACACAATTTATTCTCAATATATCTAGGTCAGTTGTCAGTTTTATGAGACTTAACAGTTACTGGTAGGTTTCTTATAGAAACAGAATCTCCTTTTTTTAGTGTTGGCTCTTTGTCCTTTTCATTGAGGGGCAGCCTCATTTTGTTCATCGAGTTAGATCATAATAGCTCGAGGAATCCACCAAATTTAATCTTAAATTATTAAAGTTTCATTTCAACAACTTTACTTCCAAGATGTCCTTTATAAGTTTGGACAACAGCCAAGCATTTAGGACAGCAAGATCAACTAATGCAAAAATTAAGATACAATTTCTACTTCTCATTATTATTTTGTAACTTCCAATCAAGTTATCTAAGTAATATATTTATGTTTATATCTGCATGATGTTGCCAAATGGCTACTAACAGACTTCACCCACTGTGTAATTAACTATGAAATCAAAACCAAATGCACCAAAAATAATTTTTTAATTAAAAAAAGGTCTTTCAGTAAAAAAAATTCAAAATGACAAAATTATTATTTTGATTAATTTTGTCATTTTAGTATGACATTCTCTGCTTTTAACTTGTAATTCTGCAGCTACAGACACATAAATTAAAACAGAACTGCTATTGCTAGTTGTTGATGAATTTAAGGCCTATTGACAGGATTCCAGCTTTTTTCCATATTTGCTGCATAATGTTGTCATTTCGAAACATTTATTACAGCTGCTATAGGAAAAAGAATATGTGTGACTAAATGGTTTTACTATGCTTTGTAGAGTTAAGCATCTAGCTTCTTCTTCAGTGGCGCTTCAGCCCAGGGTGGGCCATGGCCTTCCGCAGAATCGAATTCCTGGCTGCCCGCTTCTTGGATAGACTTTGCCAGTTATTAACTCTGAGAACTTTTAGATCTGTTTCTAGACACTCGATCCTCGGTCTACCCCTTTTGCGGGTTCCAGATGGTTTAGTGTCGAAGATCTTTTTGGTGGTTCGATCATCTTTCAATCTAATCAAGTGTCCTGCCCATTTTAGTCTTTGGATTGAGATAAATTTTATTATGTCAGGTTCTTTGTATAGATTGTAAAGTTCCAAATTTGTTCTTCTCCATGTGTCATTACATTTCATGCCTCCTAAAATACTTCGCAATATCTTTCTTTCAAAAACTGCTAAGATTTCTTTATCACTTTCGGTCATTGCCCACATTTAAGCATCTAGCTCCTCTGTGAAATATATGAAGTAGCAGGTTTGAATTTTTATGAATGCCTAGAATTTCTTAATAAAAGATCAGATCAAAAAGACCCTGTGCGTATGCTGATGAGTTAATATTTATAAACCAAAATGCATGATACATTTAATTTTTATTTATTTTTTCATCCATGAAAGTACTTTGTAGAAATTATTAAATGTTTGGAATTTTTTTTTGTAATTATTATTTTAAATTATTCAGATGAAATAAAATTTTTATTCTTGCATCTCTTTTCTTGTCATTCTACCTAGATTAAGAGAAACTTGCTGAGCATAGGACATTCTACAAATTACATTTCTTTATTGAGAAATTAAATTATGTACTCACTATGGTAATTAACTTTCAAAGTGATATTGTTCTTTTTTTTTTTTTTTTTTAAGTCTTTGCCATCTTTTTTGGAAACATATAAGATTTTATTTACAGTTAGAACTGAAGTGAGATTTTAAGCAGTGAAATATTTTTCAGCATAATTCTTATAAATAACTGAAAAATGTGATGATGTGTCATGCCATAAACATTTCATGCATCATTTCCACTTCTCTATCAAATAAAAAGTATTCTCCAAATTTGTTCAATTTACTGTTTGCCTCCATTTGTTGGATAAAGAAAAAAATCAGATACTTCATTTCATTGATAGTTCTATGATTGATTGGAAAATAATTTTTTATATCATTTTGGATTGCACTATGTAATTCAACTAGTAAAGTGTACTTTTGTAGATATGATTCAGAAAAGGAATATTATTTAGAAATCAATAAATAGTTAAATAGTGAGTTACTAATAGATGGAAAGTTCAGATATGATAAATATATTACTATTTGTCTTTAATATAGTGGCTCTTATTAGTTGACATGTTCGTAATAATATTTCTTGATGCTAGAATTTTTTTTTAATTGATAAAAATAAGAAGGAATTGATTCTATTGAATATGTGAATTTCAGTGATTCTAATTATTGTTTTGGGCAATGAAGATTTTTTTTTTTTTTTTTTTTTTTTGCAATTGTTGAATGAATTTTGATTTTTAAAATATGTTTCCTAATATCTTTTCTTATTAAAATGCTATTTTAAGCTAAAATTAAATTTTGAAATTAAAGAAGGCATTCTTATTTTATATTGATGCATTACTTTTTAATTTTGGAAGCATTTTTTCCTTCTGCATTCTACATCAGTGAAGCTTTAGCTGTTTCAAAAAAGCTATGGTCTTTTCTTATAGTGCATCTTTGTTTTGATTCAATAAGCATTGATATCAAATATGACAGATAATAAGTTAAGCCTCCAAGCTCTCAAATGTTCTCTCTATTACCTTTTACAGCTTCAAAGCAAATAATTTTTGTTTACACAGTTTTAAAGTTGCTTGGAGAGAGATATATTGCCATTATTTAATAATGTGTCATAAAATTTTACCTACTTTAGAAGCTCATTTCTAAGTTAATGGAGAAAAATAATCAAGGTTAAAGAACTTGGGATGATATTTTTTTATGTGCTCTAGTGACAATCTACTTAGAAGATCCTAGGATAAAAGTAAAAATTTCTTATGGACAAAATCAGTTGGAAATGTCTGAATTTATACAGAATATCTAAAGATATTATGAATGTGTAAACATTATAAAAAAAAATATAGTTTTTAAGTTCAATGATTTGTTATTAAAAGATCGATAAAATATAATTAATTACCAAATAGTTATAAAATTTCCCAGCAATTTTTACAGTCGAGATTTACTCTTAATTCAATCCGCATATATGCAATAATTTATATACAACTAATAGATTCTTTTGCTCAACTATTTATGTATTTGTATGATATTTTGCATTCTTTCCTGGTGATGTTAAAAATTCTTCTAACCTTTGAGATTGTCAGGTAATGAAATTATATAGTAATATATGAATTATTTATTTAGGTGATTAATAGTTTAGAAGCAAACTATATTTTATCTTTCATAAATTTCTTAATATCATATTTGAAATATTCGATGTTTATTTTTTTTTAAATTCAGTTAATTTGCTTAAATATTTAAAAGATAGGTTTTATCATTTTATAAACAATGTTATGATTTTTCAGAAAATTTTACAAATTTTGACAAGCTGTACAAAGAAACATCCAATTATTTTCGTACTAAGACACAAAGTAAATGTTATTTATTTTTAGAACAGAGAAACAATTGTTCTTGTATTATTATTTAAATGTAAATTTTTGCATTAAATGCTTATTGCAAAGAAAAAAAAATGAACACAATATATGTTTTGTATTAATTAAAAATTAAATAAGTATATAAGTGATGCTCTTAATACTATAGTGATATCTTAAAAATCTTTTCATATTTGAATAAAAATTGTACAGTTTAAAAAATTCTTGTAGTTAGGAAGTTAAATTAAATAGTTATATGAAGTACACTGTTTAATCTGGTAGTGATATTCATAGAATTATCTGTCTAATTTATTGCTATGCCTAAATGACTGTTACCAGAAAAGGAATACATTTTTTTACGAAGCTTTTTAAGGAGAATGGAATTTAAATTTATACTATCAACATTTAATGAACATTTAAGTTTATTTTAAGTTGGATAATGTAATACTTTGTGCTGTGAGTTTTCACTGCTTAGTGTTGTTGATTTTTTCAGTCGTTAAGAAAACTCCAAATAACAAAGAAAATGCAAATGAATATAAAAATAATTGGTTGCTGAAATTTCTGAGTTTGGACTTTCATTCAGCCGTTCTGTAATTTGAAATTCCAATTATGCATACAAGTAGTCTACAAAAATTTTCAAGAATCAAATAACCTTACAAGGCCTCTCACTCTTTTTTCAGTCTTATTTCCGTTATCTCTGATAACGCTTGTTCGAGATCTTTCTTGGGGATCTATGGTCTATCGGAACCCGACAAATGACGCCATTTCCGTGACGTATATGTTATCAATCTAATCTCTTATGTCCAATCGTGTGACATTTCACTGGAAAGGCCGTTGCTGCACCCAGGTCCCGGGTACTGCAAAAATTTTCGCATTCCCGCTTTGGGAAATATGGGGCATTTATGGTTATATCTACCTTACCGCAGGCCATGGGAACAAAGCTTTGGGACTGATGTTTCAACTCAATAAATAGCTAAAGAATTTTCTGTCTTTTCTTTTGTTTTCGATTAATCATTGAGAAATAATTGTAGTTTAATGAAAGTGGTTGGCTTACGAGTTATAAAATTTACTATCATCATTGTCTAAAATTTTAAATATTGTATGGATTCAATTTGTGGCAAGTCCCATTTGTTGATGTCTTATTCAAATGGATGGGAAAATGATTTCCGTTGAAATGTATTTTATTGTTTGGAGATTCCTTAATGTATAATTTTGTACAGGGTGAACGTTATCACAAGAGTAGCTGGCTCAGATTTTGAATTAATACTCAAAGAAAAGAATGATTCTCGCATCTTCCAATGGTTCACACTTTTATTCACGGCAACTCGTACACTACTGAGCTATGATTGCTTTCGGTGGGGCAACACACTATGTACGCGCCACCTATTGGCTGCTGGAAATCAGTTATTTTATATTAAGGTATACCTTTATTTCTACTTTTAAAAAAATGTGTATACATATCCGCTCGACACCTACTACAAATTCGCTCTATAGTCGTGTAATTCCAATTATTGAGGGTAGCTAAATTTTTCTTGTTAATATTTGCATGTGAATTTGCTTTCAATTTGCATGTAAATTGCTTGTAAAGGTGAAATACTTTCTAAGATCTTTATAAGGCTGTAGGAACGCTACTTATTGGGAGACTACAAAATCTTTTATTCCAAGATCATTGTTTATTTGTGGGGAAATTTTGAACATATGTTCCAATTTTACTTTTCGAAGATGTGAAACAAGTTAAAAAAATAAGAGAAGCATGCTCACCTCCTTCACTATGACATAATAAATTAAGAATAGCGTTTATTATTGATTTATTTATTATTAGTAATAGCATTTCTTACTCCTATATTCAGGGTCTATACGTTGCAAAGCTGTTCGGCATTCAGAGTCAGGCAAATATAAAAAAATGTTCAATTATCTATTTTTAAATTTGATGATATCTCACTTCAGAAGTTTACAATTTAATTTAAATCTAGTTCTCAAGATATGATATTTGATGATAAAAATGTATAATTTCTAACTTGTTTTTACGAATGAATTTAACAATGAAAACTCATTGCTATAGCTGCTATTATTGGGAGAATAATGTTAGTAAATTTTTCCTTTGTTTTTGTCTCAGACTTATTCAGAAGTTTTAACTTTATTGAAAATTAGCAATTGCAATTAAAGTAAAAAATTCAATATTAATCTCTGAAATATATAAAATGCGATTAGAGAGTTCTTTAATTTTAAATTTGTGGGAATCTAAATTTTTCAGAATGGTATATATATATATATATATAACGAACTAATAATGTATATATATATATATATATATGATTTAGTTGCATTTCTTGTCTTCAGGCACTTGAGGAAAGAAAAATACGAACACATTTTTGTATTAGAAACAATAGTAGCTGTAAATTGCTTTGTCATAAGTGATACCCTGCAAAATATTGATGATTTGGTGGTTCAAAAAATGCAAAATATTTTGAGCACAAACGGCAATACACTAATAATGTAACTTTAAAATGCATTCCTTGAACTACTTAAAGCATAGCAATTTAAATCGTAGACAAGGTGCTAAATTTTATGAGATTATCGGGCTCTTTCTATGGACACTTATTCGTCTGCTGAGAATTATAGGGTAAGGGACTGCTTTTTATGTGGAATATCATAAAGAGAGCTAAATTTTCTTGAATTCTTTTATTTCAAGGTAAAGTGGAATGTCTCAAAAAATTCTCTTTGATTAAAAAAAAAGTAGAAAAGCATCAAGATGAACCTATAAAGATGGAATAATAATGTTTTGACGTCTTCAAATCGCAGACTAGATAGTTGAACCTTTTTCGCCTGTCCTTCCTCTTTGTTGTAAGCATTTTAGTGAGGAACAAGGGTTAGAAAATATGAGATGACTTTGACGTAAGAGATCGGAGATTCCTTGGATTTTGAAACGAAGAAAGATGTCTGCAGAGGGAAATGGTGATTTATTTGAAAATTCTTTATTGAAAATAGTTAAATTTTTAGATCAAATGTTATTTTAATTCAGATATTGTAAATAAAAGATATATATAAATTCTGTTTAGTCCCATTTACTGGAACGGATTTAAATATCGACGTTTCCAAGATACCACAACTTAGTTAACTGCGCTCGACGTGCATACACGTTAATCCAAATCTTCGTTTTGGTGTGGGCGACGTGTATGCATGTGAAAAACAAAGCTATTATCGTTATAAAAGCTCAAAATTTCATTAAGATATAATACAAATGTCATTTAACGGTATATTCTTTTTTCATAATATCAGAAAGCTTGTTATAAATTTTAAAAAACCTGGTTAAATTTGTTAGTATAGAAGTTATTCCCCGTTCACTGTATTGCTTTGTACAAAATGAGTTGATTGTTTCCCCCAATGCATCAGGCATGCCATTAATTATATATTGGGATTTCTCTGAATTTAATTTGTAGCTAGTGGTACTCGGCGCGTTTGCTGCCGACGAAAAAAAAAATAATATTAAGTGAAATCAGACAATAATTTGACAATATTTTATCGAAATAGGATGAACGGTACGACATTATATAAAATACGAAAAAACCAATACTCATTTTGTTTATTAGCTTTGTGTATTCTTTTAGAATTGTAAAACTTGGTGTTCTTTCAGAATGGTAATGAAAGAAACTATTTATACTATCTCGTGACTCGTATAATATTCGTTGAGAATTCTCTAATTCAATTTTAGAAAAGGTGATAAAAATATTTTCTTTTACAATTGATTAAACATAGAAAACATATTTATACCATGAAATCGTTAATATAGTTGAAAGAATGATTTTTGAAAATTAAGGTAGTGCAAAATTATTTGTACTGCAATATTTTTGGAAGTTACTACGAAAAACGCTAAAATTTAATTAAAATATAAAAACCTCAGGGTTGGTCTTCTCAAAACTTTCTCGTATAATGTGTAATAAAGTTTTTACATCTGAGAATGACTTGCATGATGTTTGCGTACTATAGCTACAAAATATTAACCTTTAACTTGAATTTAGCATTTCTACAGAATCTATTGCCTCCACTGCGAGTTATTTGGAAATTAATACTTGGTAAATAGATGTGATTGAGATTCAAATCTTATTTTTTAATTTTTGATAATTGTACTATGCCTATAACCATCCCGTAGATGTAAGCAATAAACTGATCAAGTTTCATTGCTATCGAATGAAAGTTTTAGGAAGACATACAGACACAAATTCATTTTTATTTATATAGATATGTGTATTCCCCTATAAAGATTGCAATAATAAAATGCTCGAAATATGAATCACTTAGTAATTTCTGTTTCAGAAGCTACATGATACTCAAATGATGCTACGAAAATTTCAGAACTTTTCTTGGAATTTTGAACTATTGTCGACTTTAACGTTGTTGTACTAAGAACAACTGCACAAGCTACACGTCTTTTCAGGAAACATTTTCACAATTTTATACCAGCTACACCGTCAAAATTTATTTCTTCAGCAATTTTTAAAATTTCAATAACAATATTTTTTTTAACAATGAATTGTTAGTATTTTATCGAACCATTTATATTGTTTTCGAACTTGTATATTGCTCAATTTTGATTACTCATTACGTGCGAGAGTTTAAAAAATAAAATTACGAAACAATAAAAGTAGAATGGAAATTCCACAGTTAACTGGTTTATATAAAATGGTGCTCGGCAGTGGAATGGATAGTCATGCCCAAGACTCCAGAAGAGACCCAATATTTTGTCGGATAGTGCTTTGGCTTAAAAGATATGATGGCAAAATTTACTTCACTGATCTATGCTTCATTGAATATAGTTAATATTTGTATATTTTTATTATGTTTTTTCCTTCAAAATGTATGTTTCTGCATCATGTCAATGTAATTTGACATTAAGAAGTTTAAATTACGCGTATCGTTACATAGTTGTTTCGGCATTATTGCAATTGTGTATTCTGATTAAATTTATTGCAAATTTCGGAATTCATCATTGGAAAGTTTTCGCTGCTGTATTGCAAATATTTTTGGTTCAAATAAAGGTGTGTGTGTTAAATCAATGCACTTTTTTTATTTTATCGTGTCAGATGCCTCAAAATATTTTTTTTGAGAAAAAGTTTTTTTTTTTTTTTTGTGTGTATATGTGTGTGCGTATGGTCTGTTTAATGAGATCCTTGTCGTGATTGTGAATATTAAAATTAAGTTAATTTCAATGTATGACACAATCGCATTGTTTCGCATCATAAAAATTAAGTAAAATTTGTTTTATCCTTTGTTTTGACTTGATTTTAAATATCCATAATAGTATTGAAAATTTCGAAACGTCAAAAATAAAGCCATCATCTATGCATAATAGATATCAATATCGACACCATTTTAGTAGCCTTAAAAATGTAGTCAAGTTCCTTTAAAGGAAAATTCAAAAAATGTAAAAAAATGTTTTAAAATAAAATACAAGAATGTTCTTTCCGACATGACTCATTTTTGTAAGACGGATGAAGCTAAGATCGACATCCAAACATGTAACAAAAATTAAAAGGAGAGTTCTTCAGACTGACGAATCCGTCTCAAAAATATATTAAAAGAAAATATCTCATCTTTCTCAAAATGAATGTGAATTTTACAGATATAAATCTTTGTAAATTATAGATCTAAGCAACATTCATGCTTTTAGAATTCTTTATCTTAAGATAGTCTATAAAGATTTTGATTGCAGAAAATGTTTGCAATATGGAAACCATAATGTAAATTTTATAATTGTACAAAATTTTTCGTAATTATAAAAATATTGTCCTAATGGAACAATTTTTAATATAAGAAAATCAACATTTAGTTATCATCAGTATTCGGAAATTTTAACTATCAAAATATAATAATTATTGTCTGTTCTGATTAAAGCTGCGCAAATGTATTGCTATGCAAAAATAAAATAATTAAATCTTTCAAATATATAATTTAAAATCACATACTTCATGCAAAATGAGAATTAGTTTAAATAATTAAAAAATTACTGAGGAAAGACCGAAGGGATGATTATCAGTCTGCAGAAATAACATATAAGCTTGTTTAACTCTCTTATCGGTGAGCAGATATCTGTTTTAAATATAATTTTTATAAATAAAAATAATACATTTGCTTTTAATATCCTAGTAAATATATGTTAAATGTAAAATTTTAACTTTAAATTATAATATCAAATTATAATAAATTATTTCCATCATTACGAACACACAAACAATGATTTTTTAAATGTTGTTTCTTCTTTTTGAAATAAATACTCTTTTACTTAGATTTTTTTATCGATGCATTGTAATCAACATTTGAGTTTATTTTAAGATTTTGATATAACTATTGTTTTGATGGTGAAAATATAAATATACTTGGTTTGTCAGGTTATTATATAATGCAAAGTTACAAGTTATACTAAATTTTGAAAAAAAAAAATCTATTCAATTTGTTTTGTGATTGAAATATAGTTAAAGAGAATTTGAAATAATTTTTGAAAGGTGACGCTAAAAATTGTAGATATATGAAAATTTAGCATAACAAACATTTATAAAATTGTTACAATCATAAAGGTATCAAAAAAGGTTTATCTCAGTAACTTTCAGTACATCATTTTAGCAGGAGTGAAATTGTCCTAACATTTAATTAAATTAGACTGATAACACAAAAAGGAATCGAATTAGAAAAATGTGTGTAAGTGGAATACTTTGAAAATGGGATTTCGCCAAATATTAATTTTAAATTACTGAAAACTAAATTTATTTCGCTTTTTAAAAAAAGCACTGAAAATTAGATTTTCAATTATGTAGAAAGTTGTGTGTGTATATATATATATATATATATAGAGAGAGAGAAAACAGCTTTTATGTCTTAGACTTTTACTTTTTAGAAACAGAAATAAGGAAAATTTGGCTTTTTTTTAATCATTTAAGCACTTTTTTAATGAAAAAAAAAAAAAATGACAAAATGAGTAATTTGAATAAAGCAAAAGCAGCAGGAGTTTTTTAAAAAATAATTTATTTGTTTTTACAAATTGAATCAACTTTCCGTGGAATACACTTTAAAGTAAAATAAAACATTTCCTGCTAAAATTATATCATTGGTCCATTTAAAGAAAATGATTCCGCATATAAATTCACCAATTTCTTTAAGCTCATTAAAGTAAAATATTCTTTGATTTTCAAGTTCATATCAGCATAAAAAGTTTGAATTCAAATTTGCATTTTGTGAACTGTATAATTTTTTAAAATTCGGCTGTTTCTCACTGTACAAAAGCGCACAACCTTAGTTTTTTCACTTTTTGTTGTGCTTAATATTCCTTTATTATACCTTTTTTTTTGTTTTAGATTGTTTCAATTTATGAGGGCTGATAATAACTATAATTGCTTTCTGAGTGTTATAATAATCCTCTTGATTTTATTATCAAATGCAGGCAATGATTTGTCCAATTGAAGCAACTTTAGAACGACCCCCCCCCCTTCCCCCAAAAAACCCCAACTTTTTAAAAAAAGTATTTGAATGAAATTGTTATATTAAGCTATAGACGAGAATATTTCCTTTCTGAGGATATAATAGTTTTACTACTTATTAGTTTAACTATCACGCTTTTATTAAAGCATATGAATGGAGATATCTATATATGGAAAGTGGAACAAGCGTTTATTGCTAAAAAGTTGGAAAATTACATTTTTATACAGCCAAAATTACGAAAAGTGCTAATAATTGAAATATTTTCCTTATATCCATTTATATATTTATAAATTTTTATGCACCTATTTGCAAAATTTACTGAGATATTTATAAAGAAAATTTAATGACTTAGATCATTTTTCCATGCTTCGGACGGGTTTCGCTTTCCCTATAATTTTCAGAAATAAAACGCAAAAAATATTTTATAGGGAAATATTTCAGGGATATCACAAAAAATATTTATTGGGCAAAATCAGAAAATTAATTTATATTGAATTTCAACTTTTATTTATATATTTTAACATTCATTTTAAAATATTAAATTTTAAAAAATTGACAGGTATTAAATATATTAATTGAAGTGATTAAAAACTTACTTATTCACCTCCGACACTACACTAAGTTTCTTTTCTTTTAAGCTTGAGTTTGATGTTTATGGCACAAGATCCAGGGTTGCCCATGCTTCTCTAAACATATGGTAAAAATGAGGTAAAAAGATGTCATTCTTTTAACAATACACTTTTGCGATCAAGTTCATCATATGTCAGATAAGAACTAGCTTTTTCAATTCTTCAGCAAATATTTATAGAGCGTGTACTGTCAAAGCCAATTTATTCCTTTGTTGTGACAAATGACATCAAAATTTACCGAATTTATAGATCACCATTAAGTATACATTTATAAAAAATGGAGTCAACGAAATATTTTCTAAAAATTAAAATCCATATCACATTTATAGAAAATTTCCATTGATGCAGAACTTCTTTTAAGAAGAATTTATTACCCCCCTTCCAAAAGTAACCCTTTTGAAAATTAATGTTTCTATTTATATTCTTCTTTAATATTTCTCGTTTAAAGCAATATTCTTCTGTTCAAATTCACATTTGAAAAAGGAAAAGTTGATTAAGGGCCCAATTATAATATTCCAGACTCCGATCTGGCATTCTGTATGAATACATGTTATTACGTCGAAATATTCTCTACTCTATCGATTCTGGAATCTTGAATTCTGGTCGGACTGTTCGTAATCTAGCATAAGAGTAACCAGAAAATTAAGACCAAATGTCAATTTTTGCATCACATGTATGATGCCTTTTTCTCTGCGGAGAACAAAGGATTTTGCAGTTTTTAATCGCTGAACACACAGCCTAGAAGACAGCTGGGAACTGATAACGACATTTGTATTGCTCTACTTGGCCAGTATTACGATTACATACATTCTCTAAAGTTGCAAGGCATATTTCAATACCTAGTTTTTCATTTTTGAAGAAAATAAAAAGATAACGCTATTCTTATATTATATCATGAAACAAATACTTAATATAGTAATAAAATTTACGAAATGGTTTGCATGCTTTGCTGCTTTTGTTGGGTTCAAAATCCTTTCTGTGAATGGCGGCAATCCACCGTTTTCTCATATTCGCATTTTTCGGGAGATTATAATGTTATTATTATGAAAGCTTTCAAATGCGAGTAAAATATTTTGTTTTCTGATTGAGAATTCCATTACTTCTCTGAGAGATCTTAAATGTTCGGTATTTCAAATTTCTCTGATCTTTTTTATAAAAATAGAAATTGCAGCTTTCGACCAATCAATATGAACAATATTATGTGTTATAAGCAAATTTCTGTGAAGTCATAATGATGGGATGATGTATTGCAAGATAAATATTTACAATGTCAGTTCTAGATTGAATTAATTCGCTTTCTGAGATAAATGATTTCTCCCAAATTTTTGAAGAGTTCTTAGAAAGTTAAAATTAAGTATATCTTTGCAAATTTTTAAGATAGAAAAGAAAAATAGATTAATGTGTCCATAGATTAATGTAAAAGAAAAATTATACTAATCCACACTTTGACATTATGGTGGTCGTATAAAAATTATTTTTGCACTTTTTTTATTATCCCTCTCAACAGGAGCTTAAGTATTTTCAATCAATGTCCTACCTTATTTAATGAAATTTTGTAATCGGAAGTATGCATCTAGATGCAATATTTAGAGAAATAAAAATTTGCTTCACTTTTTTGAGATAAACTATATACAAACACTTGTTTCAAAATGCAATTACCTAGAACTTTTTAGAAAAAATGATTTCACGAACCATGCTTGTATAGCTGCGAAATTAGTCTTATTGTACGGCCTAAATATTTAATGGAATTGATATTACGATAAAGGTCCAACACATGCGAATCTATATTTTCAACAAGAAATCCAGGAAGGGAAAATGAGAGAATGAAATATAAAATATATTTCCCCCTGCTGAAATGTGCACATATTTAGGAAAAAAATGAAAATCTGCATAAAATCCTTGGCAATGGTTTTAAGAAGATAATCAGTGATTTGCTAGTACTTTACTTACGGAAAAAATACTTTAAATCCCGAATACTTTACTTACGGAAAAAAAAACTTTAAATCCCGATTATTTTACTTACGGGAAAAAAGACTTTAAATACTGATATTATATATGAGAATTAAGCGTTTTAATGTGATTCGTGTAGATGTTACATTTACATGTTTATTGAATGTACATGGGATGATGTATTTAAATATGACAAAAAGAAAAGAACAAGAACTGAATTTGGAAAACCCAGATAGATCTTTTCTACTTAGAATAAAATAAAATAATATATTTGGTATTCGAAGAGCAAATGCAGCTGAGTACATCTGACTTACAACCAGGATTTTAAATCCTGTTAAGCTTTCATTGGGTAATATATGAGTGGTTTGATTATGAGACCAGAGAACCAGATTTTTCTCCAGTTTCAATTTTCCAGCATGAGTTGGAAAAGTGAGATTGAGATTAGATTTAGTTTAATGGCCTTCAGGATATTTATATATTTAAATGTTCTAACTCAGTTGCCAGCCAATTTCGAGGAAATAACCCTCAAAATTTCAAAATAGCTTATAGGGTTTATACAAAAACCGGTTTTCGAATTCAATATTTCCAAAAAACCAGTTTTAGCTGATTTTTGAATTTTTGTCAAAAAAAAAAAAAAAATGGATTAAAGAATTTTTTAAAAATTTATTTTGCATAAAATAACCAAAAATGAAATCAATATCAAAGCCTAAGTATAAAAAAAATTATGGATTACATATACATATTACTTACACAAAATAACGAAAAATCAAATGGAAATTTAAAACAATATTTATATTATTTTCACTGATTTTAATTTCTTCTAAGAAAATGGGATTTAAAAAAAACATAAAATATCCACTGAATGGTGGCTAAGTCTTATCCTTATTTTGGACACAGAATTGCCTAAAATTGGAAATATTCATTTACTAGCTACTGAGTTTGTTTTTATAATTTTCATGGCATCAAATAAAAAATCAAATTTTTTGTTCTTTTATTTGTTGCCTAAAATAATAAAAATTTAGCTTTCAGTGTGTTTGCATTTGTAAGTTTTTTTTCAAGGTCTTCATGAAACTTATGAATTTATTTTTCTATGGCTTCTTTTTAAAAAAAGTATTACTCTGATAAGTAGTTTCTTCGATTTACTCTTCATCAGAATTGGTTTCCACATAAAGATTTGGAAATATTGCAGACAATATCTTCTCAGATAACTTAATAATTTCGTTTTTTGAAGCTATAGAGAATATTTTAGATTTCTACACTGAACTAGAAATGTTTTGTGAATTTTTAAAATACAGTAAAAAGGTTGTTATTTTACTTGTCTTCTTTCTAGAATTCGTTATTCTAAAGAATATAATAATTTCAAACTTATTTCGGTATTTAATTATTTTTTTTTACTTCATTTAACAGAAATGTAAATATACTCCCACTTATTAATAAATTGGCACCTCGTCGCATTAAGCTTTGAACTGCCTGACAATATATATATATATATATATATATATATATCCTTAATTTAAAAATATGTTTTCAAATGTGACAATTTTACTTTTAAAAATCGGGTTTGAGATACCGTTAAACCTTAATAGCTAATATACTAATAATGTGGTAACATCACCTAAGTCCGACCAGCATATTTGGTAGTGCTCTAGGCTTAATATCTCCAGGACCTGAGTTCGGCCCTGGATTAGTGTTTATTATTTTTTATTTGATTTCTTTCAAAATTATTTTAAATTAATTTAGTAGTTTACAAATAATTTTGAATGACTTTTTTTAAGAAAAATTATGCAAAGATAAAGGCTTATTCTTCCGATTCTTAAATTATAATTTAATTTTTATAAGAAAATAATTCCAAATTTACAGGCGTTTTTTAAATTTATTCAAAATTACATAATATGTACGCTCATTTTTGTATACGAAAATGAATATTTTGTCTCTTAATACGTCAAATATAATTTAATTTTTAATAGTGAAATAATTATATTCATTCATTCATGCGATACTTGAATTATAATTATAATTTAATTTACTAGTATTAATATAATAATACATATGAGCTTAACGATAAAAAATAATTTAAATAGCAATTATATCTTAAAATCATTAAAAGTTTTTAAAAAATTGTATTTTAATAATGAAAAATTATTTGTTATAACTCTTCGAAGTTGTATTTATATCAGAAATTAAAGAGAGCAGCAGAAAATAATAAAAAATATATCAGCAAACGTTCTCAATATTAATAACCGAAAAGAAAATAGTAAGCTGGTGGTAAGTTGTGGAATGTGTAGGTAGATGGCTCAAAATTTTAAATAAAATGGTACGGTATGTTTCGTATCCTACTCGATTTTCTGAAGAAAGACAAATATTTTTGAAAGTAAATGAAGCTTGTTTTTTGATAGATCCTTTAATGTTTCTCTTGTGAATAATCATTACTTATTAATTGTGCTAATTGTGAAAATATATAATTATTTTGTTTCCGATGCTTTTACTATAATTACTATACTGTGAAGATAATTTATATGTTCTATGTAATATAAAATTAACGAAATATTTTTCTGATTTCAGTAATCACAATTAATATTTATCATCTTGCATTTGTTTTTCCTGCTTAAAAATAAAGTTATGATTCATATTTTAGGTGAATTAGAATTACAGATTAATTAAAGCTGTCTGTAGGTTATTAATTTTATTTAAATAATTTTTATACGAAAAATGCTTTCATATCTTTAATTATTTTTCTTGTAAAATTAGAATTATAACTTAAAAATTAGGAGAATAAAAATTTATTTTTGAATAAAATGTGTAAAAAATATTAATTAAAACTATTTGTAAATTGTTGTTAATTTGAAATAATTTTGAAAGAAAGCAAATAATTTAAAAATACTAGACTTGTACAGAATTTAGATGTCTTGAATGCTAAACCTGTGCCTTACCGACTGCGCTGTTTGGATTTCCAATGACGGCGCCACATTATTAGTATATAACCTGTTCTGAAACTCTGAGGATCATTTTCTTGTAAAGAATTGACTTTAATATTTAATTAAATGAGCGTCCTAAAGGCATACTACTATTATTCTAAATTTCCTTTCCAACTCAATTTTCCAACCCTTGCCCTCTCTTTGTCAGACTGAAAATATTCCTATATAAAGAAGGCTTTGATTCTTTTTCTATTCTATCATATGAAGGCAAATTCCAACGATTCTTTTTCTATTCTATCATTATGAAGGCAAATTCCAATGATTCTTTTTCTATTCTATCATTATGAAGGCAAATTCGAATGATTCTTTTTCTGTTCTATCATTATGAAGGCAAATTCCAATGATTCTTTTATATTCTATCATTATGAAGGCAAATTCCAATGATTATTTTTTATTCTATCATTTTGCGAAAATAAAAGTTGAAGGAACTGCAATTGTGTGAGTCATATTGAGTGCTGAGATAGAGAAAATAACTTTACTTGAACATGTTTTGCAAGATTTATACAATTACAAGCATAGAGATCTTTAACTTTCTCAAGTAATTTCGAATCGAGTTATTGAATTAATAATGAATAGGATAAGAAAGATTAAGCACTTGTTATTTCCAATGCTGTAGAGTGCTCGAAAGTGCAACAACAACAAAAAAACGTTAAAAATCATTTCAGTAGGGAGGAGCGTTTGTAAGGTATGTTAATAGCAAAATGGAAACAGGAAATGTCCGCAGTTCCTGAAGTGATTTAGTAGTGATCTTTTGTGTAACAATATATTTTGCACAGAGGTCATTGTAGTTCATTGTAGTAGAATTTTAAAAAGTTGCGTTTTTATATGATGACTGAAAAACATAAAAATAGGAGATTTAATGTTTATGAGCTAAGAAAGAAAAGTTAGTCGGGATTAAATAAGTATAATAAACTGATATATGAAAAATATTTTTTAATAAATTATGGATTGAAAATATTGGTAATTATTTGGGTGAATAAGTAAATGTCATAAGCTACTTAATGGTTCAGGGTTATGGGTAATTATTATATTGTGTTATTTTATTTAAAGTGGCTAAAGCTTTTAGTATGAATTCTAAGTAAGTAATGAATGCAAAGAAAAGATTTTAATTATTTCCGAGGATTTGTCCAATTGATTCAGTTGTTTTCTTCTACACGAAATTTAACACAAATGTCTAGTGAATGTATTGGTTCTAAAATAATTCGCATCAGTTTCACTTTCTGTAACTAACTGTTATTAATTACATTCTTTGTATTGTGAATTTTGTCACTTTTTGTTTGTGGACGTATAGACGTATGCCCCCCTCCTATTTTTTTTTACTTAAAAAGCGTACCGTACTTTTTCAGTAAAATAATGCCCGAATTGTTGGTTAGGCAAAAAAGAATCTGCAGTTCTATATTTTGATGATGTAGTCTTATTTTCGAATACATAGTGGGAACATTTAAAGTATATTGGTTAGGCCTTGTGATGCAGTCAGAATGCGAATATGTATTTAAAAATTTTTAAATACAAGTTTGTGAATGACCATGTTGAATAATTGCTGCATTGAGTAAGGCAAGGTCCTGGAGAATTAAGGACAAAATTTATTCCGACATTTTCCTACTCTAACAAGAACAATGAAATTTAGAACTTTCTCAAGATTTGGTGGGATATTACTAGCCATACATACCTCACCTTCTTATTATTGCAGTTGCACTGTAATGTCCTATGTACGGTAACCTCTACCTCCTTATATCTTCCATCTATTCCGAGAGTTTTCTTTCCTCTAAAATTATTTAAGTTTGCTTGGTATATTTTTATAGTATTACGAATTTTTCTTCTCTTGATGGGATTCGGTGCCATTTTATGACAGCGCCTGAAGAGGTCACACACTTCTTGCTTACCGATTAAATCCGGTCTAGATAATTCAGCACGGATTTTACTTTTTTGTATGCGAGGTATATAAAGTGAAAAGATTTAAATCATCAAAAATTTTGACATCAACATGTTCTTAAATCTTTACGTTTTAGAAGTTCCTGAATCCCCAAGACACATTTTTGCCGATAAGTCTGTCTGTCTGTGCACAGACATACTTTAACAGATAAAAATAAAATTTGCACGGAGCTAGACAGGTTAAATTTGTTTTTTGTGTTTTTGTACCAAATTTGTAGATTTCAGATTTTGGACAGAATTGATTTGCAGGATATCTGTTTATATATGTGAACTCGGTAACTACAAACGTAAAGATTCGGAGAAATTAAATTTTGTTTTATCCCTAGAATGTAGATGTGCATCAAGTTTTGAACCAAATGTATCGACATCTTCGTTCTTGGTCTGGTCTTTATTTGAGGGGGATAATAAATTTCTTGAACTCGTAAATTTATACTTGCCCCAAATCCATAATCTTCTCAAGGTTCGAATCTTTATTAGAAAGTATGCGAAACAGTTTTTTGGATTATATTCTCGAAAATTATGGTAATATGCAAGAATTTTAACGGGATTGAATTTGGATCTCGATCGCTAAAATATAATCACCAGAATTTCTCTGAAATACTGTGAAGGGGAGAAATATAAATAAAAACGGATTTTCAAACTATCGATTTCTCAGAAGACGAAAATTCATCGGTGATCATGCTGTTAAAGACGTTGCCTCAGATCATGCTGTTAAAGACGATGACGATAACCTCTATCACAATTAAAAGAAATTTTGAGAATAACATATTTTTTTCCCTGGAAATTTTTGGATATTCCTCTAAGATGAAAGCTTTGAATGGATTCACATCAATAATTAACGTGAAACTTTTTTTATTGCAAAAGTTGTTGCAAATAATTCTGAGATACGATCCATTGTCGTCCTAGATGCCCTGATATCTCTAGAGCTGTGTGATACCTCAGCTGCAATAAATACAATGATTTGATTGAATCACTTTTGTACTGGATGGTGCATTTTCCATATTATGTTTATGCAAAGATTGTTATATCAGTACTTTATCAGTTATCAAGTAATTTGTCGTATGTTCCCAGAGCGTGATCGCCATAATTTCTTCACGTTTAATGCAATTTGTAATATATACCATAGCAGAATTAAAAGATAGTATCAAATTACATGTACGAAATATCATCTACAGGTGTTCAGCATATTATTCATCGCCTTTAAGAGACGCATCTTTGCAATGAGGAACATGCTGAACAATCTAACATGATTGGATGAAATGTTTGATATTATTTTTATTGTCACATAAATGTGCTTTCCATCACTTCATTTTCTTTGTGAGAGCTGAAAGACTACTTTATATATGAATGTTTCGCATTTATTTTGTAATTGTAGAATCGTTGTGGACTTACTTTTAAGAGTATGCTTATAAATAGCTTCTGCCTGATTATTAGCTGCAGCCGAATTATTTTATGATTATTATACTTAGCATAACTCTGTCATACACTATATAGTTTGGCTTTACTACGAATTAATACAAGACTTGTTCTGTTACTTTCCACTTAATTTGAAAATTTGTCAGCGATTCTGTTGCTGTATAAACTTCATATTGTTATAATTCGTTACAGGTTTTATAAATATTTTTTTTGTCTTGCATTTTTTGAAAAAAATGATGATGATTATTTGTTTTGTGAAGAACGAATTATTATTAGAGGAAATTATATTACACATGTAGTAGGCCGTAATATTAAATGTAGCGAAGCCGAAAACACAAACCTTTTAGCCAAACATATAACTTGCATTCTTTTTTTTTATAAAAAAAAGAAAAAAAAAAAAAGATCTGCTTGCTTCTACCTATGTAGTGATATGGAGTTTGGAAAATAATGAAAATTGTGTTTATTAGATTCATTGAAATTGAAACAAATCAATGTACACAAATCTCTGTTTAAACAAACAAAGAATAATTGTTTTTGATATGACACTTCAAAATGTCAATCAATTTATTGCAAGCATCTAAAACATTTCTTTGCAACGTTTGCATTAACAAGAAGCAACAGCAGAATAATAATCTACAACTAATCCATAATTGTATGCTCTGATGAAAAAAGGCTATTAGTCACTTTTCGCAAAAAAAAAAAAAAAAAAAAAAAAAAAAACACCACGAGTTTTTGCATTTTGGAATTTTGGAATGTCGTCTGTTAATGTTTGGAGAGTAGCAAAATATCTTATGTAACATCGGTTGGGCGTTTGATCATGTAAAACATATAATTATTTTGCGTGATATCATCAATTCAAAATGTCACGAAAAATAGCTTTTTTGTTACAGTCACGTAAATTTCTTTTCAAAAGGGACTGATAACATTTTGTTATTTGATTACAGAATTCATTATGATTGCCTCATCGTTTTAAGAAATGCCTTTCGCTCTTAAATTACCTGAGCAGTCACATAGCTGTATGAAATATTGATTTAAATATTTAAATCAGATTTAATAAGAAAAACAGAATAAAATTAAATTTCCAACCTCTGATCACGATCCCGGGCCTTTGAGGAAGTTAATTTTTTAAAAATATAATTGAAATAACAAAATCCTGTAAAAACTGTTTCTTTTCTGTGCATTTCCTTTGGGTATTCACTCTAATCGTGGCTCAGTGGTTAGTTTCTAACCGTTAGAGATAGACATATATGTATGTAAAAACTAATACTTTATGACAACAAATGTAAATTTTTGTATAGTTTCATGTTCAACGTGTAAATTTTTGTATAGATTCCCGATTCTATTCATGTTCAGTAAAATATTTTTGTCGCTTAAATATTTTAAACAGAAGAAAATTATTATTTTGTGTCTAAAACTATCTGGGGTTGTTAAATATTGAATGTCACGATTTATACAATTTTTGACAATTTCATTGGCCGCATCATGATCTGCCATTCATTTGGCGATATTTGTTCGAAGTTGCTATACATAGGTTTAAATTAATCAAATTCAAATGATTGAAAATTAACATTTACGAGTATTAAAATAAATGATGAAATTTAGTAATTAATAAAATATTGTAAAACCATAATAGAAAAAGTAGTGACATTAATATTATTATATAATTTCTAACTATGTCCAGAAGGAAAAAAATGCATCTTGTTTCCATAAATGTAACTTTTCGGCCAAATTTTATTTTAGGATTCCTTTTCAGGCTATAGATTAGAAACAAATTTCGTTTCCTCCTTCAAACTTGCGTGTGTTTATCACAAATTTGTCTTGTAGTGAGTTCATTATATTACTAAACTAAAAAAGGAAAACAGATTTATTTTGTTATGGAACTGGAAAGCAAATTTTGGTTTTTGGTTTCGATTTGTTGCATTTTTTCCAGTTATTTTCGTACAGCTTAGATATTTAATGCAATGTATTTCGATAGTGTAAGTGCGTACTTTATAATAAAATAGTGGGAAAAAGAGATATCGGAAGAAATTGCTTACATTTTACGCAGGGGACTTGTAACAAATTTAGATAAGAAGTTATTAAATACCCTTCTCCCCCTGGATTCTTTATTACCTACGAAAAAATGTGTTTCTTCGCAATACGAAGTAGACTTGACGCAAACAAGCAAAATGGATTAGGAACAATAATGATTTACAAAAACAGAGGATAAACCATTCTTGAAAAATTCGATGAAGTTTCGAATTCGAAAAATACACTTTTGGAAAATGTCTGTCTTTCTATTTATGACAAAGGTAATTCACAAATGCTTTGAGCTGGACGGCTGAAATTTGGTATGATATTTCATTTCTTAAAATATGACAATTCTGTTCTATTCAACTTACAGGAAAGCCAAACTAAAAATTAAATGCTTTAAATATGACAATTCTGTTCTATTCAACTGACAGGAAAGCCAAACTA
>JAPMOQ010024920.1:545410-566522 GCA_026543055.1 Argiope trifasciata | reverse complement strand
TAAATATGACAATTCTGTTCTATTCAACTGACAGGAAAGCCAAACTACATTAAATGCTTCAAATATGGCAACTCTGTTCTGTTCAACTTACAGGAAAACCAAACTAAAAATTAAATGCTTCAAATCTGATCATTCTGTTCTGGTTAACTCACAGAAAAACCATGCTAAAAATTAAATGCTTCAACTGTTACAATTCTGTTCTCTACAGCTTACAGGAAAACCAGACAAAAAATTAAATGCTTTAGTTATGACAATTCTGTTCTGTTCATTTTACAGACGAATTTGAAATTTGTTCACTTGTTGCAAAAGAAAGAAGCACAGAATACACGCTTTCTGCCACACACACTACTAAAAGACAGGTGTAACAAATATATTTTTGTACGTAAAATTCCAAAATCCCCTTAATGGGGATTGAGGAAACTAATGTGTTAAATATTTTATTTTTTGAATATTTTTGCAATTTCTTTCTTTACATTAAGGGGACAATGGATTCTATTAGGCATTTTTGTGAATTTTTCCCTTAGAGTTTTGAAATTTTATAGATAATGTATTAACATATAAATGCCAAATTTCTTTAAAAAAAACATTTCAAGCGAATTATTATTTTTTAAAAATTAAATTTTTTTTAAGTTCAAAATATTCCAGGCAATTCGATTTTTAATTATATTTTTTTCCATATCGCCCAATATTAGTTTATTCAGAATAAAACTGTGTATGATTTTGCAATTACAATTAAATGCTAATTTTTTTAGAAATATTTTTATCTACACTTACTGAATTTTCATTAGAAATTTATCATTTTCGGAACTAAAATTAATTTTTAATCCTCTAAAAACTTCGAAATATAAAATGCATATCTTATTTTCTTTTAATCTTTGATATAAATCTTTATTATCAATTCTATTTAATTTATTAAAAAATTAAGATACCTGGATCGTTTCAAAATATTTAAATCTAATTACAACATCATTTAGAGAAAAGTAATTAAAATATGCAGTTTAATTTTGGCCTTTGAAACATTTATCTTACTGAGCAATATATCTCATAACACTATTTTTGTTGAATATATTTTAGCGAAGAAACGATAAAAATAAAATTTCAAGTGTCTGTCAATTTTTGCTAATTTCAAAACCCACTATCCTCTTAAAGAGTTAATAACATTGTTTATAGTATTTTCTTTGTGTGTTTTGGGAATTTCGAGTGGTTTTCACCTAGTTTTCAAAGTTGCCCCTTTTCAAGAGTAACTTTACCAAAGATTTTTTTTTTTTACTGTAAATGTTTACGTAAATTGTCATGCTTCCATAAAGTGTAAAATTAACGATCGAGACTAATGATTTATGATGGTTTTTTAATTTTTTTAATACATTGTTAGTTGGCAAAGCCGTTGAAAGAAAAGAAAAATGAGGACAAATTTCCCCAGTTTATGATACTTAATGTTTTGGGCGATGGATGTTGTTTTATGTATCATGGCTAAAGAATTTTACTTATAGTGTTATCCTAAATACTAACTTTATATATTCTCAATAAGTGCGTGAAAAATGCGATCATTTTTTTGAGAGATATCCTGAAAAGTCTACAACCAAGAGTGAAAAGTAGATCTGTAGGAATGCAAGATATTCACCTTGCGGTATTGCGTTTTGGTGGGGAAAAACCCTTAGCAAAAAATAACTTCTTAGGCGGAAATACGAAATGAAAAAAATGATGGTACCTTTGGGATTAGAACTTTGAAATGCCGCATTGATACCCCATGTAAAAACTTAAATATAGTTTCAAAGTAAAAAGAATTCAAATTTAAAAATTAGTTTAATTTTTACATTTCAAACTGTTTAATATAATGGGCTAAATTTTTTATTATTTTAAGATTATGTTCATAATTGAATTTCTGTATTTTTCAGTGCCATACAAATAAAAGAATGATCTTCTCTGATTTGTTGAAAAATTTATCTAACTTTTGACTTACCTCGCATATTTCTTTATAAAAGTTTCATTTAATGACAATTAAAAACTTTTTTTTCAAAGATCCTCCAATATGATCCATGTTACTGAATTTTTTTTGAAAAAATTAGTTTAATATATATATTATCATGATTGCAACAATGATGCTTTAAAATAATTTGACAATTGATTTAATTATTTATCATGAATTGTTTCAATACAAAAATTATTAATGTTGTGTTTTGGTTACGAGTAAAAATAATCAATCCATATAATAAACTTAGAAAACAGTAATAACTTAAAATAATTTTAAATGTAATTCATTTACTGTGTCAGAATTAGATTTATATTACAAATACATTATATTTGTAAGAGAAATGGTTTAAGTTCGTAAAGTTATATTTTATGAATTTTAATTATAATGAATACAATTAAAATAATTATGAATATTATATTGCTTATTTTTCACTTTCTGTAACTTAAACTATAAATTATAGTAATCATAATCATTCAAATAATTAACGATATATCATTTAAAATATTTTGTGATGATTTTTAGTTATATCTTAAGGTTGTCAATCAAGAGAAAAAATTAACAAGAATCAAAAAATTACCCTGCATAATTTTTTAACTTTCGACGCGAATATGAATGGGGAAAGTCAGGAAGTACCTGTTAATAAAGAAAGAGAAAATATTAAAAATGCATCAATAACATATTTCATAGTTTCAGTAGATGTACCTAACCAGATTCTAGAATCGATTGTAAACGACCGTTAAACTAATTAATTTAAAATAAAAGAAAATATATAATTCAATTATTATTCATAAAAATATAGTTACTATGATTACAAAGATGCAAAAAATACCTTATTTGAAAACGTCTGTAGCCGAATTTTGCTTTCAGAATGCTTCTAAGAACTCCAGAATCCCCGGTAACATAATCTTCTTCTGATTAAACAATTCCGTACTATTTGACCTTGTAAATTAGCAATGTATAAAAATACTTCCAAATCATTTATCTCGATCATTAATTTTGCATTCTACAGAAATATAACACTTTAAATAAACATTTACATGTTATGTTAAGCCCCGGAAAAGGGGCAACTTTGTTAATTGTACTACAAGCAGTCTAAATTCTCTCGACACATAAGGAAAAATTGTTTTAATTATTAAAATAATTTACATATTAATATTTATAGTAAAGAAAAATATGCAATGTGAAAAAGATTGAAATGTTTTAAAATCATAAACTTTAATGTCTAAAATAAATTAATTAATAAAAAGGAATACAATTTTACCAAAAAAGGTACATTTCTCACGGTTTTTATTGTAAGATTGGTCAATTATATACACGATATTTTGTACATTCGTTACAGCTTCATTCATGCACATTTAGTAAGTAAAATGTTTCCCTCCTACCAAGAGAACGAAAATATGATACCTCTAACTCTGCTTCTGTAGAAACGGAGTGAGTTTATCAACAAGATGCTAAAATTCTTTTCCCTTAAGTCTTTACTACAACAAACATGTCAAGCTTTAGTTTTGCAGAACCATATAATCCATTTTCTGGGTCACTCTTATCTTCAATTTTTCATCATGTTTGTCAGACGTGTCAAGTAAAGAAAATATACAACTGATTTCATTTCTGCTGTTACCATCATTCCTTTGCTTGATTTTCTATTTACGAACCTCTCGCCCCCAATTTGATTTGTTTTAGAAATACCTAGAAGGAATTGTTTTTTTTTCCATCAACTGTGAACTTGTGGCATCTCTCCTCACATAATATACAAAATCTTTCATGAAGACTATAAAAAGTCATTCCAGTCATTACAAATGAGGACTTCTTTGAGTATCTTATTTTTCTTATCACTGCTCAATATAGTCAAGTGTCTTCGTTTCTTCGGATGTCTTGGTTGACATAGAATTTCTTTGAATTTCGTCTATGTAAAGAATATTCGTGACCTCACATTTTACAGAGAAGATTCAGTCAAAAAAATATTAAGGGGCCATTCAGAATTTGACGAAGAAGGAAAGCATTTGGGTACATACCGTTTCAAAAATAGCTGATAATGATTGGCTTTGTCATCAATGGTTTTGTTTGCTTTGTCTAACATTTGAAAGCATATTCTTCAAAATAGTAAGTATATTCGGAAACATATAAAACGTTTATTAAAGAGATCCTAACTGTTTCCAACATGACTTTCAACGAAGTCCTACGCAACTTAAAGGTTAGGTTGGTTTCATTAACATCCCTTTTTAAAGCAAAACTAGGGCTATTTAGGAACGGGCCCCGTAGTTTTGAGCCGTGGTCAGATGGCTATGTCGACACCTGAGCTGGCATCCCCTTCCACACCAACGGAAGGACGTTCGACTCAGGTGGGTTTAGCGTGCGCTAGATCCGCTTACACGATGGTTCTTCAATGGAATCGAGTCACGAACCTCAAACCCTCCGGTTCCGAAGCCGAAATCTTACCACCTAGGCTACTGCGATCCCACGAGTTTTAAAGAATGTGTGACATTACGTTATTCCCAATATTTGTTCAAACATTAGAATTATAACTTGGTGTTTTCTATGACTTTAAAACCTTTCAAATATCTTTAGTTTTGTTTACCCAGCGAATGAGGCAGTTCGGAAAAGGATAATAATACAAACACGAAGTGAATTCTATATGTATTTGTGGGATGAATTGGAACGCCGAATTCGAGCCAAATTACAACGTCTCATTTCTGTGACAGAGTTTATCAGTTTTCTTTTATAAGAATGACGTGCAATTCTTTTAGAAGTATCCCGAAAATTGTGGTTAGCATTTCTCATAAAGCATCAGATATCTCTGAGCAAGAAATGGCTACATTTCATATAATTGAACCTGCCTTATAAAACATAAAGGCATTTGAAATGATTTAATTTCGATGAAGTGGTGTGTTTTCATCGAATCGACTTAAGATCCTGAATTTGACTTCCTTCCCCTTTGCCGAAAAGTGTATGGATACTTTCCATTATATAATACATTATAATCATACCATTATATATTTCCAATATATAATACATGACGGAAATAATGTTAATATTCTAATATTTGAGCAAATAATGGGAATAATGCAATGAAATGTACCACTGTTTGCAATGTCTAATTTTCTACAGCTTAAGTTATGTATTTGTTTTATAAATTCTGTATATTTAGTATCTGTATACCTCCCTTTATTTAATTAATATTTCCCTTTATTAATTTTATTTAATTATTTAATTCAATTACTTGAAGATTCAGTCTTAAAAATCTTGTGGAAATCTTCATCCTTAGCTTCACTAAAGTAACTGAAATTCGTCTCCTTGTTATGCTTATGTCTTTATTAATCTTATGGATATTCAGTTAGAATTTTTATACCAGGTGCTTTATCTGACTTTGAAATTAAGAAGAAAAAATATAATATTTTACACATACATATTTAAAATGATTTACAACAAATACTCTTATTTCCTAGGACATTCAAAATATTTACTTTTTAAATAATGCATTGATAATATGTTGCCATATAGTGATTGAAATATGCATGTTATAAGAGAAAAACATGTGAGGAAATTTGGGATTTTTTAAAAAATAAATCAATCACCTTAACGACAATATTATCATTATAAAATAAGAATTCATACATATTGATTACATAGGGGTTAAATATTGCTAAAATTCAAGATTAATCCGGGCTGAAAAAATTCAAAATGCTCTGGATTATTTTGATCAACATTTTTAAAATGAAATTGTGGAATTTATTAATATGAAGAATTAAAATCGAGAAAGAGAGACAATATCAACTAATGAATTGCAAAATTTTGTATAATGTTTTCTTATTGGCAATTTCGATATTCGTGAATCCTTCAAGTGATATCATAGAAACATTGCGTTAGTAATAATGTACAATTTATTCCCTTTTTAAGAAATAATTTAGAAGGCTTTTGCTAATAGTATTCATGCTATATACTTGATATAACGACAGAAAACTGTTAAGTTTATTCATTAACTGATTTTTTGATGAAAACTGTTTCTTGAAGCTCTTCTTTCGAAATTGTTGATGAATCTTCATTCCAAAAACACTATAATGACCTCTAACTCAACATGTACGCGATAACCAGAGCAACTGTTAATGTTCACTTTTACAAAATGAGTGTGATGCTACCACCGAAGGTTTTGTGTATTACTTCAAGAATTATTTGTGAATTCACAAATAGTATTTTTATAAATTAATTCTTCAAAAATATTGTCCCTGCCCCTGTCGATTTGGATTGCATAGAGGTGTTACCATTAAAGCATTAACGACACTTAAACTCTTCAAAAGGACCGCGGTGCTCTGATGTTAAGGTCTCGTCTGTGGAATCGGAAGGTTTCAGACTATCGTGTAAGTGGGTCTGATGCACGTTAAAGCCATTGGGGACATAAGTCCTTCCACTGAAGTGGTACGAAAATTTAGAGAAAGGGTACCAGCTCAGGGGTCATCTTCGTTGTTTGACCACTATTCAAAATTTCGAGGTTCCTCTCAAAGTAAACCTAGTGTTGGTTTAAAATGGGACGTTAATACAAACAAAATAAAATAAACTTTCCTCTTCAAAATGTGAAAGCAGCCAACGGGAGAGATCCCACCGAAATTTTGTCATCTACTCCTAGGGTTTTATAGCCCCCCCCCTCTTCCCGTATAAAATTATAAATCATGAATAATGCTGAAAAGGCGTTGAATGGCAATGACGAACAATAGTTACGAAATATATATATTTGGATTGAAACTAGCATTTTTACTGAATCTATCGTACGAATATTCTTTTGAATACCTTTACTTCCTACTAATTGAAACTAAAATTTGGTACAAGATTTGGTATTATTTTGGTAACCATCAATTTCATTGATTTAAGCCATTAAGCATTTTAATGCGTACTAAAGTGTCGAATTGCGTTGTCAACCCTTTGACAGATTTGGTTCAAAATGTGATATAAATCTACATTTTAGTTACTAAATCTATGAACCAAATTTTATCTATGTTGTTCTATACTTTTTGCAGTTAACGAATTCACTTTTATTTGAACAACTGGATAAAAACACTTGTTCTGAATTGATTTTCTTCAAAATTTGATAGAAATGTACGAATTCATTATAAAGTTCATATACCAAATTTCATTCATGCGGTTAAAAGCATTTTTGAGTTACCGTGTTCTCAGACAGACAGACTGACATAATGATTTTTTTTCTTTCAAAAATCGTAATAGTTATGAATCGTAGAGGTTAGTCAAAATCTTCAAATTTTTTTTTGATGATCGCAATACCTTCTCTCTATTTCGTATGCTTAATAAAAATGGAATATCTGCCTTTTCATTAAATATCTTTTAGTATCTATTTAATTGTTCAAAAATGATGTGATATATTAAGTTGTGATACATCAATTGATCGAAATTCTTCGATGATGTATCAAGTTATTTGATTTATTTAAGACTTTATTATAAGTATAGATAACACAATCAAAATGCATGTAATTTGCGTGGTATAAAGTTATTTTGCATAGAATTACAATATTTAGAATTTTACTACTTATGTGATTTTATTTATGATCTTGCACTCAGTTTAAAACATTATGTACTGTATTAAACTACAATAGCACACAGAATAAAGGCCTACAATTGTGAATACTACGAGTGAAAGAATTTCATATGTAGGCATCTTATGCTTTTTATTGCATTATTCATTCACCTTGTGCATATTCTCATGAAATAATCAACAGTCTGTACAAAAATACAGAGTGTAAAAAAATGATTATACAAATTTCTTTAATGATGAATAAGTATACATATACTATATAAGTAAATATCGTAACTGCGTAATAAGTAAATAAACTTAAGAAGAAACTTTGATTGTACAATAAAATCTCTTACAAATAACACACACATATACATAAACATAATTTTACAAATAAGTAGTAAAAAAGAAGACATTTTTGAAATTTTAACTTCGCTTATTTTACACGGGTGACATACAGGAAAAAAGAGGTAAAACAATACGTCAGTCTACATTGTGACACAAGAGCAAAAGAGAGCGAAATTTGTCAATTCATTTATTTTAAAATGACACAATGATAAGGATTTTTTTTTAATATGCCAACTTAGGCAAGGGATACTAAGAATTTTTTAAAAGATGTACAGGAGTAAAAAAAACGTGGAAATTTGATCAGGAACTAAAGAAAGAATTTTAGAGTGAAGTTCATGGGGATATTTCAAGATAAAATTAGAAAATTAATCAAGATTTAAATTACATTAAAAAATATAACCACACACCACACACAAACAGAGATAAAGATTGTATATAAAATCTTCTATGAATAGTAGATGCAAATACACAAATAACAGAACACAATGAGACAACACATTTTATTATAATGATTTAAGTAACATTTCCTGTGAAAACGGAAGTTTCAAACTAAACAAAAAACAGAAAAAAACTAAATGAATGCATTGTTTAACTATACATAAATATGTATTCTAAAATTTGTTAAAATCAAAGAAAAACAAACACAAAATGTAGATCTCTAGAAACAACAAAATACAAATCTGAATTTAGGCAGAATGTAAAAATTAGTTTTGTGTAGTAATATTTTCGTAAGTTATCTTCAATACTTTTATGTTTTCCACACACGCACATAAATGCAAAACCACACACACATATAAATGCAAAACCACACACACACACACAAATACAAAACACACACAAAAGTGAATTCTGAAATAGATTAATGATTTTCAAAAATGTATAACAGGAAAACAGTTAAGGTTAAAAAAATAATCTTGCTCCAAATTCATGTAACAGGCCATAAATTTTTCTTCCCACAGTTTTTGGTTTTAGTTCAAAAAGTTGTAGATAGATAGCGCTGCAAGTTCCCTTTTGATCTTTTATCCTCCTGCAAATTAACGATGCGCTACCTCAGAAAAATTTACTGTTTTTTTTAATGGAGCGTTCTGTGACTGGACGAGAGCAGTAAAGCATAATTTTCAAAATGACGTATTTATTGGAGGAAAGGATATTTCTTGTATTGAAATGTCACCGATTGGGTTTTACTGCAACAACAAGAAGTTTCTAGAGCAAATTCTAAGTTGCTAAGGATCTAGATCCGAATACAATAAAAAAACTTGAACTCGAAATTTAACCGAATAGGCAGTGTTGTAGATGAGAAAGTTGGAACTGTTGAAACAACTACGTACGGCTATTACAGAAGCAAATTTACCGGCCGTTAAAGAAATAATTACATGCTTCCCTAAAAAATGAGTCCGAAATATTGCAGCTGCAAGTCACGTGAGCAAAACAGTGATGCATAAGATAATCTGTGAATGCTTCGTCTTTTTCCTGTACAAAATTCAAACACAACAATCTCTTTATACCGCGTCCGTAGAGAAAAAAGAAACATGCTTGCGAATGAATTGCTAGATATGATCGACGTTGGCAATATTGATGAGAACTTTATATGGTTTTCAGATGGAGGACATTTCCCTCTCGATGAATTCGTCAATAAGCAAAATTGGCGAACTGAAGACCTTCATGTGTGTTTTCCAAAATCACTATATACTCAACAGGCGATTGTGCGGGTAGTTGTTTCCAGTGGATGTAAAAATGATCCCTTTTTTCAACATGATATAATCATTTCAATGCGAATATATTCAAATTTTGCAAGATTTTGTGACCATTTGAAATGCTTTAATCGAATCTCCGAGGCATCTTATGCAAGATGGTGAGAGGCCTCAGCATACTAATGTTTTCCGTTTCTTAGAGGAATGTTTTGTAAAACTATAAAAATACTGTACTGTGAGTTTCATTTATCAAAATCTTTCGAAAAATTGTGATATTATTTAATTTTTTTTCTTTATTTATCATCTGTTTCTGTCTGCAGCGCTATCTATCGAAGACTTTTGAACTAAACCAAAAACTATGAAACAAAAGATTCATGCCCTGTCACATGAATTTGCTACAAGAATTTTTTTCTTTTTAAGTATTTTTGAAAGTCATCACTCTATTTCAGGACACCCTGTATGTATGTATGTATATATATATATATATATATATATAATATATGATTTTTATCTTAATTATTAGCAAAGAAAATAATATATGTATATAAAGCATAATTAATCGCTGAATTTTTTTAATTGAATGATCCAAAGACTGTTAAGCTGGACACACACAGCGTTTTTTCCTGCTGCGTGTATTTTACATTTATCGCTCACAGAAATCGAAGGCTTATACACACGGTGGTAAAATTTTCGTTGCTGTCGTAAGAGTTGACGAAATTTCACCAACCAACAAATTTTCTTTAACCGTATTATATAAACTATTTACTACATAAGTGTAATTTGAAATGCATAGAGTGTAGATTTTATCTTAGTTGTTATTTTGTTGTCGAATGAAGAGGAACGCCAGGAAAAAAATTGACTTATTTGGATTTATCTAATTAATGAAAAAAGTGGATTTAGGAGATTTTTGCATGGGAGATATTTTAAGAATTCAGGCAAAAGATATTGGCGTTGAAATTCTTCAATTATTTCAGAATGAAGACTTCCTTTGGGAGATTACATGGATCGCTAAAACTTATCAGCACAAAAATATCAAAATGAGGTATTCCATCCAGCCTGTAGAAATGCTGGCAATAACTTTTGAAATCTATTGGAGTATTCAATTACATTATGTAAAACAAATTATTACAATTATTTTCGTACATTGTTATTATAAAGGTTTGAAGGTAACTTTGTTTATAGATGCAAAATCCATACAAACATTCAAATATGAACCGCGCCTTAGGTACGATTTATAAACATAAATATACAATTAGAAATAAATGTGCAATTAATATTTATATATATTAATTATATAATAAATATTATCAATCAGTTGTACTAATGGACATTGATGAGAGTAAATAACGTTTTATTTTGTGTTTGTTAGACCCAGAAAGTCCACAAGTTTCATTTTTTTTTTTCGGTTAGTGATGCAGCATTTGGGTTTTATAAAAAGTTGCTAAGGCGATATGTTGGAACACATCCGACAGTCCAAAAATAAAATATCTAACTCTCGGTTTGTCAAGAAAGAAGATGCATAGAATGCGATTTTGATATTCTCAGCAGTAAATGGAGAATAGTCCATCGTCGTTTTGATGTTCTATCATAATTTTCGCATATTATTAAAGCCTGTATTATTTTTCATAATTAAGTTAGGGATAGAGATGGATACATAATTGAGGATAAAATATCAATTATAGGAATAAAATATACCAAGGAGAGAATATTACTAGAGGAGATTCAAAGCAAAGTATATGAAAAACATTTTATGTAGATATTTTATTTCAAATGCAGGCATGGTTCTCTGGTATACATCTACAATATAAAAATATTCTTAACGCCATATTAACAACAGATAAGTGTAAAATAAGCTGCTTTCTTATTTGAAACAAGTATTGCAAGAAAAAAAAACGTTTTTCTTTGCATTGTTTTTACGCATTATTTTAATTTATAAGTAAATTAAATTTTTTATTAGAAATAATTTAAAAGCACAATAAAAACTATTTTTGAAAAATGTAATATTACTTCGAATTTTTAAATAATGTTTGTATTTTTACAAAAAAAAAAGTTTATTAATAATAACCAGCTCAGAAATAAAAAAGTATTTATAATTAAGTTCAGAAACGATAGTGCAATGCAAATACAATTATCTGGAAGTAGAGAGTGTTACTACTGTCCTTTCTAGAATCTCAAAATAAATTTTTTTATGACTCCATCTTTTTTTCTCGTTAGTATATATGAGAAAGTATAGACTTCCCATAAGTCGTTTCTGTATTTTTCTTACAATAAATCAAAGTCGTTATAAATTTCATGCCATCCACTGAGTTTCTGTCTTTAAAACCCATAGAACAGACATTTTTTGGATTAATGCATTTAAAATTTCACTATCGTTATTTAACTCGTTCATGTTCATAATGGATGAAAACCTGTTGATACTAAAAGAAAAATTGCGTTTCACGCAGGAAGGTAAAACTCATTGTGAAAAAGCAACTCTACACGTTAAAAACACGTCGCGAGTGCAGGCTTGCATTTGATAAAGCAGTACTCGGACTGTGACGATTAAAGTACCATTGGCGCCAGTGCTGCGCAGTATCCACCAGCGACAGATTGATCGCGCCTTTATTTTTACCTCAAATGCGTAAACTCTAACATAATTCAATATACTACTCTTGTTTTGAAGGCTACGGTTAATTAATTCGTCTGAAAAATTCATCGAGTGTGTAACCAGCCTTATATATTTTTACTTGTTGTCATATTCGATTTACCTTTGTTTGATCGTTGTTTGCAGCAATTTTCCATCTAACTCGGACACGCTTTCAAAACACACTGCCATTTGTTTTAATGGCAACACGTGCCGAATTGACGATAAAACCTGAGAATTCTCGTTGGGAAACCAATGTACACCACAGTGAGTGCCGAATTCATGAATGCCGCCACCAAGCAGTACAGGATTGTATGTTGCACTTGAAGTGGTCGAACTCGCAGCCACAGCCTCATGTGAATGTAGTCGAAGAAGTAAGATGCTTTCTCTTTTGTAGATTCAGGGCATGGTATGCAGCAGTTTCATTCAGAGCCTCATTGTAATTTAATCAAGTTTTTTTCAGAAAATCTGTTTTTGAGAACTTCCTGTGAAAGTTTTGTTGTTTGCAAGACGTCTATTACCGTTTTCAATAAAATACTGAGTGTCGTTTATTTGTGGACAGCTGAAGTTAGTTTGACACGGTATAACAAATTGTAGAGGGGTCTAAGATTTTTTTTTTTGTAGAATTTGTTTATTTTGAAAGTTTGCATTCTACATCATAAGTCTGTTTCTGTAAATCGGCACAAGTTTTCAGTTCCTGCATGATAGTAAGCTTAGTAAGCCAAATCCATTTCCAAATCTGAACTTCAAAAAGCTCATTTCCTTCGGCTTTGCTTTATCCAATATGAAAATCCCTAACCATATTTCTTTTAATAATTGTCAGAAGTCGAACAATAGTCACAGGGATGGATAGAACAGGAGCGTCTATCCATGTATCTCCCACTTCATGCTCATTGCACTGTTTAAATAACCAGAGGGTTATAGTAGCAGTGGATGAAGCGGTGTTGTGTATTCATCTTTTATTTAAGAAGAGCTTTGTTTTGAAACTTTAAAATTTTTCTTTATTTCCTGTATGTGATTCGTATGGATTAAATGTCTGTCGAGTGTTAGCCCCATGTAGATCGTTTCAATTTTCCATGAGGTTATTTTTCGAAATACACTGATGGAAAAAAATCTCAACATTAGGAAGGAGCTGTGCTAGATAAACGAAATTTGGTAGGCGTGTTTATTCATCTGAAAGAGGACGTCGATTCAAATTTCGAGCTACGCGCATAAGTGTGGCGCTAGTAGCGACACTATGAACATGCAAATGTGGTTTGCTTTAAATAAGCGCTGTAAGGTTCGTGATCGTTATTTACAGTTGAGATTTGACGTAGTGGGTTAATGTTAGTCAAGCATGCCTCTGAGAAGACGAAGAAGCCATTATCAACAGTTCACTGAGTTTGAACGAGGTCGTGTTGTAAGGCTACGAGAAGGTGGGTTTTCTTTCCGGGAAATTGCTGAAAGACTTGGCAGGAATGTATCCACTGTGCATGAGTATTGGCGGCAGTGGTCAAGGGAAGGTACTGCCTCAAGAAGATCAGGTTCCGGGCGAACACGTGGTACTCCTGAGAGGGAAGACCGTCGTATTCGGCGTATGGCTGTGGCTAATCGTACTGCGTCTGCAGCTGAAATTCGAGCTGCAGTTGGCACCACTGTGACACAACGAACTGTTACAAATCGGTTATTTCAAGGACAGCTCCGAGCCGGACGCCCTGTACAGTGCATTCCACTGACTCCAAAGCACTGCCGTTTGCGACGTGAGTGGTGTCAAGCTAGAGCTCATTGGAGGACGGAGAGGAGATCTGTTGTGTTTTCTGATGAAAGCCGGTTCTGCCTTGGTCGCAGTGATAGCCGTTTGTTGGTTAGAAGGAGGCCAGGAGAACGCCTGCTAGTGACCTGTCTGTGGCCTAGAGACACAGGGCCTACTCCTGGAGTTATGGTTTGTGGAGCAGTTTCGTATGACAGCAGGAGAACTCTCGTGGTTATCCCACGCACCCTGACTGCAAATTTGTACGTCAGTCTAGTGATACAACCTGTTGTGCTGCCATTCATGAACAGCATTCAAGGGGGTGTTTTCCAACAGGATAACGCTGGCCCTCATACCGCTGTTGTAACCCAACATGCTCTACAGAGTGTCGACATGTTGCCTTGGCCTGCTAGATCACCAGATCTTTCTCCAATCGAGCACGTATGGGACATCATTGGACGACAACTCCAGCGTCATCCACAACCTGCATTAACCGTCCCTGCATTGGCCGCCCAAGTGCAACAGGCATGGAACTCCATCCCACGAACTGATATCCGACACCTGTACGACACAATGCATGCACGTTTGCATGCTTGCATTCAAAATTCTGGCGGTTACACCGGTTACTAATGTACCAACATTTCGCATTTGAAATGGCTCTTCTCGCCAATGGCTCTACCTGTGATCTTGAAACTTTAATCAGTTAAATATGTTACCTAGACAAATGTATTCCTAAAATTTCATTACTGTACAATATTTTTTTCTTGGTGTTGGGATTTTTTTTTCCATCAGTGTATATTTGGTGGAGAGAATTGTGTTCTTCTTTGAGAAAAGTGAATAATTTGGTATTTATCGGGGCTTATTTTTATTTTCCACTGAATGAAACAGTTTTCAGTTTACCGTGGATATTTTATTTTAGTTTCGGAGGTATTTATTGGTGATGTGAACATAAAATAGAAATATTGTCAGCAAAAAGTCAGAATTTTGTATCTTCTATTTCAGGGGATATTGCATATAAATATTAAAACAAATATCGGATTTGAATTCGCCACTTTGAAGCACTATATCCTTGCCATTTTTTTGTATTGAGGGATTTTTTAAAAACTCTTATTGGGAACTCTGCATGAGCTATGTTGGATGCAAGAAGCTTATCTAGTTAATCAGAAATTTTGATGGTGATCATTTTGCATTTCAGCTTGCCAATTACAGTTGGCATTTGCACTTTCTACAGATACAAACTAGGTTCTTGGAAAAACCATACTTGTTTCCTTCCATCATTCATAGTAGTTTTACAACTATTAACAAATATTTTTTGGATCCAAATTGTTTGAGCGTTCTTTTTTTTCTTCCTCTTGAAACCTTCATTAAATCTATTGAGAATTATATGTTCTGTAATTTTGCAGAGTTTTGGAAGAATACTTATTGATCATTGGTTGTCTAGTTGATTTGGGTGTTTTACTAGCTTAGTTATAAGAATCATTATTGCTATTTTTCGATTAGTTGAAAATATGAAAACTTTCGGATACAGTAAAAATTTCCTTAAATCGAAAGGTTTATGCAAATGAAAACTTCTTGACTAGATTGCTATTGATTTCATTCAATCCCGAGATTTTTTACATTCTCGTTTACAAAGATACAATATGGAAAGTATTGTTATCATTAAAAAAAGACAACTTCCAGATTTTAATGAATCTTTACTTTAGAACTTCCATAAGTTCGAAAAGCAAATTTTGGAAATTATTCCTGTCTCTATGTAAACACGATAATTCAAAAACGTAGTTGCATACGGATTTTTCTAGCACGTGGACCAAACACCAAATTTATAGATTTCTATCAAAATTTGGATTTATTTCAATGTCCATATGCATGTAAGTAGGATAACTCTAAAACCATAAGAGCTATAGAAAGTAGATAATTTTTAGCAGATAGATTTAGTAAATGGTTTTATTATAATGAATATAGATACATTAAATTTTAGATAAAATCCGTTTAAGAGATAATTATCTTCCTTTCTGTAGCTTGCATGCAAAACAATGTAATTGAAAAATACAGTGCCTTAAAGGTTTCATTTATTTAAGAATCCGAACCCATCCGGTCGAAGGGAAGACCTACAGAATCAATTTCCGGTTTTCTTCATTATACAACCAAACGCAAAACATGCTATATTGTGTCACCAAGCGTGGGGATTCAGGAAAGGGAAGTATTCTTGCATGTGGACTTAATTGTGACTTTAGAAGGCTTTTCTGCCCTCTCATCGTGATATCTTCAGGAGATGGCGAACTGTTACAAGAAGAACCAGAAAGAAGGGGGTATTTTGCCTAATTTTGCGAGAAATTCGGCGTAAGAGCATCCGCTTTTTTTCTTTCTTTAAGTTGGTTAATACAAATAACCATATCAGAGACTTGACACGGATAGAGAGGAGGAAGAGGTGGATTTCGGGTCTGGTAAGTCTGAAAAGTGTAAAAATTTCATAAACTTCTTTTCTAAATTAAATTCAGCTGGAGCCAGTTCCTGGATGTTATTTTGGAATTGGAGTTCAAGGCATTGTTAATTTCTCTTGCGTTTTGAGATTAACATTGGCTGTTTATTGAAAGACAATTATTCGAGGTTTTTATAATTTGCTATTGGCGATAAATTCGCCATCGAAGTCAAGCCACGATTTTTATTCTTTTTCTATAATGTGTCTAGAATTTTGTGTCAGTTTTTTTTTTATTATTGGATTTGAGCCAGATTTTAAAATCCGTTTGAGATTAGTTCTTTTCCTGATGTAGACAGGTTGGTCAGCTTCATTTTTTAATAAATTAACGAGAAAGTTTTAGTGCCTTATTGAACGTTTTTGTATGGTTAGTTTTTTTCTTTTTCTTTCTTTCTTTCTTTCCTTTTTCTTTTTTCTGCATCAGTATCCTCAGGTTTTGCTGATTGGCTTCAATTTCGGACAATTTTCTTAAGTCTGGGGGTAAAAGCTGGATCATTCATTAGTCTAGAAGCTAATTTTGGTTGGGAAATGTTATCTAGATAACGTGCCAGTGCCTTTTTAAAATTTAGAAGTGCAGCTTTTATGAAAATATTCTCATCTGTAGTAATTTTAATTCACTTAATTATAATTTTAATAACGATAATCTTTGACCCATTGGAAAGAGAATTATATAATTTCATTGCATTTTATTATTTGAATCAATTTAACTCCATTTTAAAATGCAATAGCAAATGTTTATATTTGATTTAATCTATTTTTAGTTTTAGTGGTTTGTTGATAGATCGCTGAAATAAACTTTTGTATTTTTGGTTTCTAAGGATAATCGCTCACATTGTAGGTTTCTTAAAATTTTTATTTTATTTTATTTTTGTACTTATACGACCTGGTCAGGCCCAATCGTCGTCTTCGTGTAAATGTCTAATGACAATCTTTATTCAGTGGTAATATTAGTGAAAAAAAATTACTTATTAGCTATTATTTTTTTAATGTGCTAACATTTTGTGATATATTTAAATATGCACTAAAATACATGTATTGAATATTATATATTATCATATATTATAAAAAATTGCATTTCTAAACGCATCTAATGCCAAAAGCATTCTTTAACTCTATCATCTTACAATTAGAAAACAAATTAATTTGCATATATAACCTAGGAGAAATGTTATATAAAAATCTAGATAAGTAAATATAGTATGCTAATTATTTACTGTTGTTAAATTATTTTAAGTCGATTTTCACATCAGTTGTATCCTATCACATTAATAACGCTGAAACATGCATATAATAAACAAACTGAACCAAATTTAAGCAAAAAGATATCAACCTTTGGTTGAAGGTAAATCATGGCAAAGTAAATTCTGGTTGAAGGTAAATTTTTGGATGTTCTTTTGCGAACTGATACATAAATAATTCTATATCTAATTTTTTGTAAATTATAGTTTTCAATAACAATGATTGCAATATTTGCCAGTCTCTCTTGACCCAAGTAGATCACAGATCATTTTTAATTATGTTCAGTTTAAAGAATGATTTCTCTATTATATCTATTGAGAGGTAAATTGTTTATAAACTGCTTGAAATAAATATTAGAAAAATAATGAAATAAATATTTGCCGACAATATAGTTTAGAGTTCAAATCGGTGATATTACATTTCCCCCAAAGTTTTACAAACGCTGTAATTCACGTTTAAGTTCACCATTGTTAATGTCGTTTTGATTTTTATCAGTTAGAATATTCATTGCAATCAGAAATATTCTACAAAAATCTAAAAACATCTGAATGAGAAGATAGAAACTCGTTCCTTGTTCGTTTTTGCTTTCCAAAGATTTTTTTTTTTGTAAAAAAATATTTTTTAACGTTTTAATGCTTCTTGGCCTTTGAAACTTGTATCCACATCTAAAGAAGATACTAGTTCTTTATTATCCATGTGCAAATCTGAAAATTTTACCTGATCTGTATTCTTTCAGAAAGCAATTAAATTTTTTTATACTTTCAGAGGAGTTTCATAATTTTTTAATTAAAAAATATTGTTCACATCATTTACGTTAAGCATTTTGGGCCATAAAATTTATAATAAAATTATTTAGAATTATTTCTTATAATTATGGCTTGATTTTATGATATTAATAATTTTTTCAATATTTCATAGACGGCTGAAAAATCAGGCAAAATCTATTTGGCTAAATCATTTCGTTTCTGATTAAAGTTTTAGGGTTAAATTTGAAACGTGTCTTCTTGAAACATCATTAGTTTATTGAAATGGGGAAAAAAACTGCAAAGTTTTTGAAATGCCGATCCCAGCTATGGAAGAAAAAAAAATTGCTTTAGGATTAATATCCTTTTTTTTTTTTTTTTTTTTTTTTGCAAACCGCAAAGTTAATCTCACATGTTTGAATCATTATTTCATTTTTGGCAGCATAAAATATTACTTTCTAATCATTTCTTCTAATCATTTTCTAAAGTCTTTAATATGAATGTTGTTAGTTCTTCACCAGTCGTATTAGTTCAAGACTAAATAATAAAAACCTTTTTTCAATAATCGCTTCTGCATTCACCAAATCAAGATTTTTCATAAAAACTGAATTCTGATCCTGATGGCTGGCATCAAGGTAGTCATTAATCAAGTAAAATAGAAAAATGCTTTGATTGCTTATCTTATTGAGAATTTTTTTTTTTCGAAGTTTGAAATCATCCATTATTCCGTCTGACTGCGTAATGCTTTGAAATCACTATTTTGATGCGATCGTTTCAAATAAGTTCAAATATTTTTCAAGCGTATACTATGTGTTACTCGATAATAATATTACATAATAAAAATATGTAATTGTAAAAATAAACACTCTAAACTGCGAAAAATGTGGGGTGCGTTAGAAAACTGACTAATTGCTAACCCGTGGAAATCGCGAGATATGCAGCTAGAGGGCCAAGACAGCTGCAGAATTCGATGTTTTCTAACTTCATACACAGTGTTTAAACGGTGGATTATAATGTAAGATTATGGTAGTATAAGAATCAGTTTGTTCTACAACATGCAACAGCTAGTCTGGGATATAGTGATGAGGGTGGATTGTAAATGGTTGATTATAATGTAAGATAATGTTAATCTATTGTAGTGCAGGAATCTTAGTTTGTTCTGCAACATCTAGTCAGAGATATGGTGATGAAGGATATTCTATTTAACTAAAATTATAGTTTCATGCTTCTTCCACCTATTCAGGTATGAGCTGAATAGGACTGAAGTTAAGAATGTAAAATTTTTCAGAAATATTTAAATAAAAGCATTGCATAATAAGGGAAAATGGCACCCAGGAAATAGTATTAACTTTCGGCTTCAAAAAACTGAAATAAAAACATTATTTTGTTTCGGCAGCTCATTATAAAACTGGTGCATAGTATTCACATACTCCTTCCCCAAGATAGTCACTGTAATTTAAACTCATTTTTACTTTTTAAGCAATAAATCTACATTTTGTTTGTGATTGCATTTACTTAAAGAGCAAAAGTTGTTTCCAAGCATGGTTTAGAAGCATAAAATGGTTTAGAAGCATAAAATTTATTGGAACCATATTTATTACGAATTAAATAAATTTTTTAAAAAAATTACTGAAGCTTTTTTATATTTTCGAAAAGTTTAATACGATTTAAGGTACAGTAAACCCTTAGTTTAACTGCATTATTGGATTGAAAGATTGCTTGTAAAGTGAAAAGTCCTTTAAATGGTGAATTGTGTTATGAACAATATTTAAAATAGAAAAAATGCACTTAAAAGTGTTCGTTAAAATGTAAATGTTCTATATAAGTGAAGAAACAAGTCATTACAATTGCATATTAGAAGGCTGGATAAAAAAAAGTCATTAAATTTCAACAGTTTTTTTCTTCTCAACGATGTATCTGCAAATATGGGGAAAAGATCCTTCTTTAGACAACGATATCATTAAATGCGAAATTCGTTGCATCCAGGTCCGTTAACACATTCTAGAAAGACTGCACAACATGTATGCAAGCTAATGTTCATTGCAATTCGATATCTTCAAAAAGTGTGCAGTCCCGAATGGGTTGAATAGAAGATTTACAACATTACTAAATGCATTTGTGAGAAAAGCAATTTTATTTCTAATTTGTAGCGAGGGTGGATTTAATTTTCTTTTTATTGTTAGGAATATATTTTTTATGTATTTGATAATGACTTTGAAATGGTAATTTGAATTAATTAGTGTAATATAATTATTTTAATCTCTCAAAGAAATCAAATAATTGAAAAAAATTATGGAATTGTATCAGTTTTATTTTTCAGATTAGTTCTATTTTGTAACAATTTAAAAAATAAATAAAGATTGAATGATAATGAACTGAATTAATCTATAGCATCTGGTAAGTAGTAATCTAAATATGTATAAAAAAAACTTAAGCTTAATAAATTTTCTAGGTTTGTGAATTTTTTTCTTTTAATTTATAACATGATATCGAGTATTTGTACCAATTGCGACAAAATGTGAGAAAAAGAGATAACATACTTTTCTCTCTTTGATTTTATTTTACTTTTATTATCTTAAAGCTCCTATTTCGTCAACGAAAAAATCCTTTTTCATATTTTTTTTAAGTTGAAGTTACCAATAGAATTAGAAATAATAATAATAATAGTAAATGAAATCTGCTATCGCAAATTTCAAGTTATTATGTGACAACATTATTATTTTTTAAGTTTCTATTTGTCTTAATTAGTTTAAGTTATTAACCAGGTTTAAAAAAA
>JAPMOQ010024920.1:414816-545010 GCA_026543055.1 Argiope trifasciata | reverse complement strand
TGTACTAGATACAATAACAACAATATTTGCTTTAATTCCAGTACAATGAAATCATGGAAACATTATTGAGTTTATAAATATTTTATCATATGTTTTAGAGTATTGCTGTTATTGATTGCAATCCGTTTAATTAGAAAAATAGTTTATATACGAAAAGTAAAATGACTAATTTTATTTCAATAGCGATGCAGAAAACGATTCCTGGATCTCACCAAAATTTCAATAAAAACTTAATACATTCGAATTCATTCTCCGTTTGGATTACATTTTACTTTTGAAAATGCAATCTCTTATGCTTACTTGCAATTTTAATAATAAATTTGGTTAATACTGTTTAATTCTTCATATAACATAAAAGTTAACATCAATAGTTTTAAATTTAAAAATTAAAAGTGAATTGGTTACAGCTAAAATATCTATTTAACAAAGAATGCGAGTTTCAAGCATTCTTTGTTTAACAGAAATTTTATTTTCTCAATGTTTTCTTTTATTTGTATAGTGTGGCGAGCGAATCATTCTTAATTCTACTCTTAACTTCTTCAAGGACGTTTTTACATATGTATAAATTTCATTTTCCTTTGAATCATAAGGATTTCAGATGAAAAAGAATTAAATTTATAGGATTCAGGATAATGAATTCAGGCTCACTGAACTGTTAAATAAAACATGATACAAACATAAATTGTATTTTGTCATTCCTAAGAATAACATTACGATGTTAACATTTACAATGCAACACACATAGCACAAATCTTAACATGATGATTTTAAAGATTTGTGACGTGAACGGTAAATGATTCTGATAAGCATTTTTTAGATGTATTTAAAGTTAATTGATTTAATTTATGAATATGCTTATTAAGGAAGGTTCATATTTCTTTATTCATTATTTTTTATTGTAAATTTTAACGGTTTAATGTAGATCCGCAGTGTAATTTTTCTTACTAATTTTCCCAAGCAAATACTGAATCAGAAGAAAATTTTAGTGCTCTGATTCAAATCTTGAATTCATAAAGCTTAGCTCGAAAGAAAATATCAATTATACAACATGAAAGTGAGAATTTTTTTTTCTAATTCTAACGCTATTATCCGTAAAAAGCGGTAATTTGATGTTATTTCAAGGAATAAATAAATTTTTTTCCCTTTACACTGAAAGTACCAACTATTGATGCAGACAGTGATTTCTTTTACTTTATCAGTTGGATTTATTTCGGAAAAGTTAGAAAGTTTCTTTTTTATACTAGTTCTTAATTTGCATGTTTAAAATTCCCTAGGAAACCATTCTATGAAAGTCACTCAGTCCAATAAAAATGGGTTTACTCACTGTCAAGGTTTTTACTCGCTGTCATTTTTTATATTTTTCATACAATTGTTTGATTTTACATTATATTGTTTTCTATATACTTTTATATACTGGAAAAATAAATATGATTTAAAAGGTATAAAGTAATATAATTTTTCAAGAAAATATTATTTATTGCAACGTGTAATTTTAGGAGAAAATATATGTTCCACCGCATTTATTTTTTCACTGATATTGATTTACTGGTATTCATTTTGAAAAATTTCTAAAAATATATAGCTATATATCAAGAAAAATATCTGCAATATATAATGCCAATTTTTCATATTAATACATTTTTAAAAAAATTTAATTTGAGTGTAAATGAAATGCGGTCTCATAGACCGCACTCCCCAGTTCAGTCCTAAAATTTCTGCTCCTCAGTTAAGGATTAATTCAAATTCCTTTGTTCAAATCTCACCAAACTGAGCAATGCAGTTCAAGAATATTATCCTCATAACCGCTAACAACATCAAGGTCAAGATAAAACTTCTTGCGATTCAGACTATTAAATTTATTCGTAATATCTCATTCATAGAATTAAATTCAATAGTGCAAAATAAAATCCCAAAAGATAATCTCTCATGCAATCCAGGATTGAAAACAGCTCCCAATTCCAAATTCTTTTCTTTCTTAAATAGTAGTTCTGAACCCTTTTCTAACAACAGTAAATGGTAAGTATACGAGAATTAAAATGTTGACTGATTAGAAATTCTAACAATTAAGTAACATATAACTGGAAAAGAACGAAATGCTACTCAGAAATAATATTTTTTCAAATTGTTGATAAATAGCAAAAAGGAAAAAAAAACAAAAAAACACCTGTTTTATTCAAAAACAAATAAAATTTGGAGAAAAAAAATTGACTCTGGATCTGAAGCTAGAGATATTGAATTAGAAATGCATCCGTCAGATACTTCACTAAGTGAAACGGAATTCAAACCTGAATTTTTTAGAAAGCCCAACTGACAATTGTAAATTTGTTCTTCTAGAATTGCCAAGACTTTAGAGTGCACTAAGATATTAAATCGAGCAAATATCAGCCGGTCTGTCAGAGTTTAAGAATCCTATTTACTTCTTCCTACAGTTAAAAAGTTATGTTATCCAGAGAAAAAAAATTGGTCAAGGTTTCTGTGCTACTGCATAAATTGCATATTTCCCTTCCTGCAATATATCTTTCAATTCTATTGTTTAAACTCAGATTTACAGCAATTGCTGCACAAATGCTGTTCTTGCAGCAATTTGCTTATTATATTTCCATCCAGTGAAGAGGTAAAATCTTGAAATTTTAACGAATTGCTGCAACAACTAACTGAATCTTTCCATCTAATATATTTAATAGCTATTATCCTATCTGAGGATGATAGCTATTAAAGCCATAATAGGAATGCCATAATCCTTTTCTGATGTAAATGTTAGGAGACGACAAATAGAAAAACTCATAGATAATCATTATCTTTATTAAATGATATAGTTAAACACATTTTCATCAAGCTAGTTGGACGTTTCAAACAATTAATCCTTCAATATGTTCTTTATCTTTTACTCCAAGTTAGACTTTTTTTTGTTCTCAATCTATCTAAGAGTGACCACTTTCCCGTTTTGCTAATACGGAATTGAAATAGTTTTACAATTCCTTGGAGAAAAGAAAGTTACATAATATATTAAATCCTGTAAACTGACCGTTGTTTAGTAACTTAATTGAGCTAACCACAGACTAGCTGATAGTCAATTCAATAGATTTGACAGTAAACTGAATAACAAACTCTAATTGTAGTCGCAGATACTAGCACATCTAAAACATCAAGGAAGATACTAATATTTTACAAGCCATGGTAGAATGGTCAATGTCAAAATTGTCTGAAAAAACTAAACAAAACTTGAGATAGAAGGTATCCAACTACTCTAAATTTAATCAAATTTTTAAATAGTTCAGACTGAATTTAAAAGAATTCTACTGAATAATTTAATTCCTAGCACTCATTTATAACTTTTATTGATGGGCACGTTATTTCTAAAAGGTCTTGGACTAAGATCGTTGGATCCTAGGGACTCACAAAATGTATCATCTTTAAGATACATAGGAAAAATAACTTTATATACGAAAAAAAAATTACTGCTGTTTTAGAACAATCACTTTCAGATATTTCAAGTGAAAAGTTTTATTCTAAAGAGGCTTTTATTCTAAAAGAAAGTTTTATTCTAAAGTTGAACAACAATTTTTGGATTTTGTACATTCAAATGAAGACGATAACTCAATTATTTTTTTTAATGAATTGATGCAAATTTTAAAGAATTTTTACTTTTAATGAATTGATGGAAATTCGATACAATTTTTACTTTTAATGAATTGATACAAATTTGATGCAGTTTTTACTTTTAATGAATTAATGCAAATTTGATACAACTTTTACTTTTAATGAATGTTAAAGAAAGTCCTGCTCCACATTGCCTTGGCCATACAAAAATCATAATGATATGTTCAGACACCTAAATGAATCATCTTTTGCACATTATTTAAACCCTATTTAACGGAATTTGGACTGAGGGTGATCCCCTTTCTCTAGGGAAAAGCCATAATAGTGTACACTCCCAAACCTGGAAGGATTGAACCAGGTTCCCTAGAATTTACAGGCCTATAGTATTAATTGACTCAATAAACTATTGGACATTATGGTTAGGGCTATATTAGCGTATATTTTAGAAAAACACACGCACCTAGTTATCTTTTTTCTACAACGGCTTCCTCAAAAAACGAAGCATACTACTAGCAACTTGCTGCTAACAGAAAAGACATTAGCATCACTTTTGTTGATAAAAAACACCATGCCTCAGTATTTTTTGATATAAATAAAGCTAACAATCGCACTTGGCGGTACGGCATTTTAAGAGATGTATTTAGCATAGAATTAAAAGGTAATCTATCGATTTTTTGAAAAAAAAACTTTTTTAGAGACAAAATGTTCCACGCTCTCGTTGGAGATAATTTATCAAATACTTTTACTCAACATTAAGGGTAGTGCGGTTAGTGTTTTGTTATTTATTATGAAAATCAATGTCTTTCCTTCTATTATGTCTACGTAAATGTGTACTTCATTTTTCATAGACATATCCTGATTCATTGCTCTAAAAAGAACATGTTTATAGAAAGGCAAATACAAATGGGTTGCATGATTGTTTGACTATAAAAATGTGTTAGTCTTTTCTGAGCAGAAAACAGTTTGTATGCATTCTTTGTAAAAGTCACGGCCTTCATTCTCGCCTAAAAATTCATCTAAATGGATTAGTTATTTCTACTTCCAATGAGATTACATTTTTAGGGGTTACATTGGGTCATAAAATGACATTTAGAATAGCAAGATGCGTTTAGACGCTGGATATAATAAAGTACTGTCCGGCACCTCTTGAGGTGCTCACAGAATATCGTTAATGAGAATTTATAGATTTCCTTGTTCGCTCAAAACTTGATTATGGGGCCTCAATATATGGTTCCGCTACAGATCCAATCTTAATGCGTTAGATACCATTTATAATCAAGGATTACACATATCCACTAAAGCAATTAGGACATCACCAGTCTATAGAGTTCATGTTTTAAACGACAAACCCCCCCTTAGAACTGAGACGTCAGAGCCTTTCTCTTTCGTATCTTTATAAAATAAAGAGCATAGATTGTCACCTGCGGGTATAATGAGGCTATTATTCCTATTTATGGTTCATTGTTTTCTCTGAAGCGGTCTTTTATACTAACTTTCGGATTCCGAATAACAGAAATGCTAAGTATATTCAAAACTATTTGATGTTCATGTCAGACAGGTCATTGTATAGGAAGGATTTAACTAAGTTTCCAGAAAGATAACGCGTTGTTTCATTTAATTTGTTTTGGACTCTGAGAAGTATTTCTGTATATTTAACAACTGTAACTGTTGTTGATTAATGCTTAAATCAGAAGTTGAGTTAAGCATTTGGCAACCTTGGGTAGTAAATATTATGAGACACATGAGATGATATTTTTCAATTTTCTTTTCACTTTGATATTCTACCGTTTCTAGACGAGATAGGTTCCCTTTTTTCTAGATATTCTGTCAACAAACTTTGAAACATTTCTGAACTTGATATATTCAGTGTACTATTCGCTTCTACAGTTTAACAGATGACTTTTAAAACCCAAAGCGTCAGGCTGACTCCACATTTACAAAAGATGACGTCAGGCATAATCAGTTTGACTCCAAATTTCTAATAAAAATTATATGGGGAAAGAGAGGGGTTTCTTTTCTTGTCTGCATTTTCCATTGTATCTTTGATATCATTGTGATTAAAAAACATATTTCACTGATTATAATTTTTTATCAAAATTTTGTAATGTATGATATAAAAAGCTTGTTCGCTCCAAGTTTGACACCAAGTTTCTATCCAAAATTAAGTGGGGGAAAGTGAAAGGTTTCTCTTCTTGTCTGCATTTTCCGTTGTTTCTTTGCTATCATAGAGATAAAAAAAAAACATATTTCTCTGATTACAATTTTTTTAGAAAAAATGTTGTAATGTATGATATAGAAAACTTTAATTATCTCTCATACAAAGTAGTGAAGGAAAACTATACGGAATTCAGATTTGCATTTAAAATCAGAAAGGTTGTTGCACTTTAGCCAAACAGAATAACAGTTTAATAAGTGTCTTAACCGTGATCTGGGCGTCCCGGGTTCGAGTCCAGGTTCGGTCAGGATTGTTATTCTGTGCTCTATCTGTGAGTAGTGGGAATGTGGCCCCCTGTTAAAAGGAGTTGTGCAAATGAATGTGAAACAGCTAAGTCGTACTTTTGACCCTAGTTGGCGCTACTGAAAAAACAAGGGACTCTAATTTAGGCTTACATCGCTGACAGCTTTCTGTCAGAGGGTTTGTAAAATGCCATAAGTAACAACAGCAACAGTTTGATGACTGACAGGGTAACAATCATATCTTGATGATTATTTAATTTATCATTTTTTGAAATTTATTTCAAATTTACCAATAACTTTTTAATGGATAATCTTTTTATAGATGTATAATTTATACTTTTTTTCTCTTAAGCCAATACTTTTTATACTTTATATATTTACTACATTTAAAAAATAATATATTTTGTCTTACAAAATATGGAATTTTGCTTACTTATTTAATGTTTGGTTATCGCAAGCTTCCTTAATATTGTACATTTGCTTTTGTTTTAATACTACTTAGATTTTTTAAAAATTGTATTGTATATTTGCTGTTGTTTTAAAAAGGATCATTTCATCTTTGCTGCTCCTTGCTTACTGCATTATAAATGAAAATGTCTTTTGAACAGTCAATTTAAAAATAGCAATACATTGTGCTTACTCAAATTTATATATGACATAGAGATTCGTGAAACATTTGTTTCTATTTCAATTAATGAAAATCTTATTTATGTAAATGCGTAGTATGATCTCTGTCTTTCTCTGTTTTATGTATTAAAATAAAAACATTAGTAAGCTTCTCAGAAATTTGTTTAAAATTCTGAAAGAAGAAATTTCTTCCTTTTTCTTCCAGATTCCTTTCTTGAAACCTCTATGAGGGCAAATCTATAAAACTATTATTTCTTCACTATAGTCGGAAATTTACTTAAATGCACTGTTTATGTAAAAAGAACTTATGGATGCATCTGAAAACTACACAGACCTTATTAGCTATTCACAGTAAATTTGTCAACAAAGGTAAGCTATCTTTCTACCTATCTCTCTCTATATATACATACAATTGATTAACCGTTTGTGTGTTTGATTGTTTGATCCTTAACATCTGACATTCCTTAACATCTAGGAGTTTTAACTATGTTCTCAAAAATTATTACGGTCTCCTAATGGGATGAAATAAGGTTAGGAGGATATTTCCAACTTCGGAACACATTATTTCTCAAAAATATTTCTACGACATCTTAATTGTTTAAAAAATTTTTTTTCAGTTATATAAATTTTATATATTTAAGACTGTTTCTCTAATTTTAATCTATTTTTCAAAATTAATATAAATATTGTTTATAACAGTCCCTTTCTTTTCGATGAAATTTTAAGTTTTCGTATGTATGCCTAACGGTGAGACGAGTGTTGTTTATTCGAAATCATTAACATTAAATAATTCGAAATCATAAACATTAAATAATAATTAACATTAAATAATAACATTAATAATAATAATCATTAACATAATTAGTCATAACATTAAATAATTTAATAACATACTCTTCTAATAAGAGTTTAAGATTTTAGAATACTTCAAGTGATAAAATATCAGAATTCCAAAATTGTATGCCGTAAAATTATAACAATTTTATTTTTACTTAAATATATAGTAAATAAACGCAAACGCAACCACATGTACAAGTATATATTTTGCATAACTATATGCAAATTAAATACCGAAACGTAACACAAAATATGAGAACACTTAAAAATAATTCTTAATCCAATCATTTGCTTAATTGTGATAATAAATAAGGTTTATGTGCAAATGCTTTTGCATTTTTTGTAATTGACTTGTATAAAATGGTTGTAAATTTGTGAGCATCTATTATAGAAAGAATCAATAAAAGAAATTACAAAGCTTGGTATTTTATTGCTTCCATTCTGGTTTCTACCCTTGACCTTGGTAGAAGAGAAAATAATATATATATTTTTTTATTTCGAGTTGGCTGATTTTATTTATCTTTTTCGTCTATTTGGAAATGAAATTTCGGGGTAGCGTTTTTCCTTTGAACTAGGTTCTTAATTTTCTTTAAACAGCAGCAATAGGTTTAAGTTCAATTTTTTTTTTTTTTTTTTTTTACAAAAGAGATGTTAGTATATAAGGAATTTTCGAATTAATTTTGGAAAATAAGTTTTCCGATGAAAAGGCTAGATATATCAAGTTTTTTATACATCAACACATCAATATTTTTTATGAATTCTCTTAATTAAATATACTGACGATTCTACAATTCAGCGAATATCAGACCAGAGAACTGTCGAAAGCTGTCGATAGCTAAAAATTCATTAAAAACTTTTTTATGGAAGGCATTTCATCTTACAATTACACGCAATGATTTCTTCAGGATATTATACGGATTATCTTGTTCCGTTTTTATTAGTTTTTGGCCTGCAATATAATTTGATAGAAGTATTTCGAATTTGAATTGAAAAGGATCTTATTTTTCATTTAAAAAATAATCAAAATACATGTGCTCCACTGTAAAAATAACTTATATACAGAAAAATGTATTCACATTCAAAAATGATAGTTATAGTTATGTGGTAAATAATATCCATATGGAGAATTACCTTCAGAGATGGTCTCTATGGGGGTTTCTGACCGGGTTCCAGTCTACCCCCACCCCCCAACGTCTGGGTTGATGAACCCTTCTCCCGTAAGTTGAGAAAAATATCTTGTGGATAAAAAAATTTTTTTGAGAAGAAATGTTTGCGATTAACTCACTACTGGCAACCTTTCTTTTAAAAAGAAAACTTGCCAATAGACTGTGTATTGTAAATCTCGTAATATTCTCTCCAGAAACATTGCAAAATTTACTGTGCACACATGGATAGTTAAGTCCCAGATGCTGTTAAACATAAAATCCTTGTATCAAAGTCACCAGAAGTTTTGAAAACAAACGATATCGTTACTTTTTGTCAATTGTCCTGCAGCAAATCATAAGATTGAAAAATTGATTTGAAGAATGTGTGTTTACGTTTTTCCGAGGAAGTAAAATGCATCTAAATTGAAAATATAATTTCAACTGCAACAGTACATTTCTCTAGTTTTCATGAAATGAAGAGATTTAAAAATTGCAGGGACTCAGGCAGCGTTGAATATAAACGCGAAAGAAACCTCAATGCATTTTGAATTGTTAAAAATTATAAACACTCTGTAATGTTTCAAAATAGGCTTCAAAGTTTCAGGGTTTATAGAATTCGTCGTAACAGATCAAGAAAGTTAAATTTGCACATATAGTTTAAAAAAAACCTTGATAAATTATATACAAAAAGCCGAATGCAGCATCACTATTAAGGAGTTACTATTGCTATGAGCAGCTTTATATTATTTCACAATAAAACTGAACAATTTGGCCCGTTTGTAGATAAGTTTGTAATATCATATTTATTTGTTATAGTTTTTTTTGTTTTTTTTTAAAACTGGAACTGTGTTATTGGACGCAAAACTGCGCGGCATATTTGTATATATTCAAATTAAATACTTTTGTCTTTTTAAAATATAATGGGCATGCATTAATATTTTTATATGTAAAATTCTTGCGATGGGTGTAGTAAGAAAAATGCTGAAAAATTGCTTAAAAAGAGTTTCTGAAATATACAAATAACGCATGTTATCGAATTGAATTCGAAGATTAATAATTTGACTGTTAAAATGTATTTAACATGCAATGTATTTTGAAATTGTAATATACATGTAATGTTAAAATATATTTCTATGTTTTTCTTCAGATTGATTTACATTTAAAGTAGTTCTAATCAAGAAAATAGAATTACATGATTTGAGGCTAACTTTTTCAGTGGAAGAGGTATTAGTTATTCTTTTATTTGAGTACAGTCAGAATAATCAAAGAAATTCCTCTAAGGATTTTGACAATATATATATATATTTTAATATTCTATCGGCTATTCAGCTAGAAGATAAATACAGACTAGCGAAAGTTTGAGGCGATAACAACAAAAGATGGGACCTTCTTAACATATTTTCCAGCCGTCGAGCTGCCACCAAAGTCATCCCTGGTTATATAGTCTGTCCGACACGAGAACTCTTACCGCCAGTTGTTTAGGTCGCTATAGGTGTAGGTTTTGGTAGGAAAGACCCATTTCGAATAAGAAGAGTAAGTCAGAGGTCTGGAGTTTATTTTATTCTTAAGTAGGTAAACGAGCTGTTAAGATGACCCCTCTCCTTGCTTTTGCCACATTATAGTATATGTCTCTATATTGGCTTAGTTTACTTCTTTTAAATTTTATTAAACTTTTTTCTTGTTAAAATGAATTGTATTGAGTTATTTATTAATTTTTTAAAACTAATTCTTAAATCTTGACTTTTTTGAAACGCTCTTTCAATGAAGAGAGAAACTTCAAAATTTCAAACACGGAAGATTAGGCATAACGGTGCAGTGATTTACTCCAAGGACTGCTTCTTTACTGCTATACAGCTAATGAGTGTATTCATTGAAAAGGAAAGCTCATTTTTCATCCTACCATTTGAAATGACAGTTCTTAAGAAAGCGTTTTCTTCGCAATAATTGGGTTTCTTTTCAAGCTTGAGGAAATGATTATTGACCATCTGGAATACTATCTGAAGTAAATTTACACCTTGCTTTTGGTAGAAACAATTTAAAGGAAAATTTTCATTAAATTTTAAAAAGGCGGCTTTATTTGGACTATTAAATCTGAACCTATGGTGTACGTCTAAATGTGTAGTTGAATTAAAAAAAAAAATCTGAATACTTTTACAAATAAACTTCGCGAAATTAATTATGTTTTAGAAAGTGAATGTATAATTATACTGCAGTTATAATTGTTTATTACTGTTTAAAATCAAGTAACAAATCTAACAGTTATAAATATTTTTTAGTATAATATTTTCTTTGGTATGAAAGTTTCGAATTTTGTGTGTGGTAAAATACAGATTGTTAGAGAAAGCAAATAAATACAGATTTTGAAAAGTTTTCGTGGATATTTAGTTATGAATATTTTCTGTGATATTAGGATATAAACAAGCTTTTGTAAAATTAAAATTTAGGAATTAAACTAATCCCTGAAAGTTCAGGTACAACAGGTTTCTCTTAACTCACTATTAATGAAATTTCAGTAACATTAAAATTCTCAGTTTATATGCATGATAGTAACGAACGAGCTTTAAAAAAGCGAAAACAATACTTGCCAGTTTTATTTTAAAGAATTGAATTTTTAAGTAGAAGTACAAGAAATTGTGTAAAATTATAGCCTTTGTAATTTCTTGGGTGAGGTTTGCGTAATTATTATTGACTGTCAATTATAATTTTTCAGTTATTATTGACAGTTTTACCGACAATATCCAGGAGAATCTTGCAATGGCTAGGAAAAAACCGTTTTCCTGATTCATTAGGGTTAAGGGTGATCGGATAGATGGTATTGTAACATGCTGATGCTGCTAGACGTCTCAACGTTTCTGAGCCAGACAGCAATGGGCTTCTGCACTCTTCACAGACGAGTCCAGCTTTACACGAGAGATGATCTTGGGGGGGGGGACAACGCACCAGATACGACAAACCCAACATTGTTGATAGCCACAGTTTAAGAGATTAGGGAAGAATGGTTTGGGCATTGATCTGTCTAAAGCCGGGGTCCCACATTGCGCAGTTTCACAGATTTGGTCATAAATCAGACCTCCGACCCACTGGGAGACCACACTCCGCCATAGACCCGAGGATGCGTTTTCCCTTCGACCCCTCTTGGTCTCTTTGATGCCTGGGCAGTTTTACCTACAAATTGTCGGTAAGTCGACGGGTCATCAAAGAGACCAGAAAACCGCAAGAGCTGTCAACGGGTGGCACGTGGCTCGTCTGCAGACGGGGTATAGGCTTTGGGATCCAGGCTTAAGTGGTCACACTGATCTTCCCTCCATGTGCTCCATGGAGGAACTTTGAGCAGTTCGATTGATATTCCTTGATTGATATTACCGCCAATATGCCGATACTTTTGCTAGTGATTTTTTTTTCTGATGGGTAACAATGCGCGACCGCATCGAGCTTGGTTTATTGAAGACTACCTTGAGAATCACGGTATTGAGCAAACGGAATAGTCAGTTTGTATTCCAGACCTGAATCCGATAGCGCATTTTTGGGGTTCCCTTGATAGACAAGTTGCTGCTTTAAACCTTTAAGAGTGCTGCATTTTAAGGTCATTAGATAAGCTGTAATAAGAATTACTCAGTCTATGGTCTTTGCTTTCCCTTTCGTTGCCAGACAACTTAATTCTCAGCATGCAAAAGTCGATGCCGCCAGTGCATTATTACTAGGGGTGGACATTTTCTAGGGACTCGTTTTTGCAATATCCCAAGATTATTTTTTACATAAAACTGGTAGTTGTTTCTTCAAAAATGTAGTTCTCTGTCTCTGGTGCATTTTCTTATTGCAAATATATTTGTGTTGAATTTCAGAAAGCTTCTATGTTGCATTCATTAATGAAATGTACAAATCACATTTTCTACAAGTTTCTTATTTCTATGTTTATTCATTCTGAAACTAGATACCGAAGGTAAGTTGCACCTTAACCTTTAAACTTTTAATATAATTATGCTATTGTTTTTATTTTCAACCAAAAAAATTATTCTGCGTTTGCTCCGGAGAATATGGTATTTCATCAGAACTCAGCACAAATGAAATTAAAACGATTACTTTTTTGACACGATCTGATCAAAAGACTAGGTTATATTTCTTAATAGGGTTTTTTTTTCGCTTTATTGTGCAATCTTTAGACATACAGATAATCATTTAGTTCTTCCACTTGATTTGTATTACTCTTTATATATAAGATGCAGATTTAGGCATACAGATAATTATTTATTTTTTCAATTTGATATATGTTACTCTTTATACATAACTGACTTTTCAAAAGGCTAGATAATTTAATAATTTATATTCAGAACTTAAATGTAATACTACCGTTTGTAGTAAATTTGGAGCTAAGCTTGCCAATATAAAAAACTTAAGTGAATTATTACTTATACGAAATGAACTCGTAGGGTAGCTAATCTTTTTCTCCTAATAATCGGTTTTTTATTGACCATCGTAGATGAAGATATTTGATGGTAAGAGTTCTCCTAGAGGCCAGGTTAGCATCTTATTTTTTTTTTAAATAAAAGAACATATTCAGAGAGTGATTTTGCAATAAAACTTCTTTCATTTTTAAAAATTGAAATGGATTTGGCTTTTAAAATCTCCACACATCTGTGTTCCCTGATTACTTACATGCATTTGAATTTAAAAAAAAAACTGTTTAAGAGCTTCTCAAATGTTATGAATAATGACATTGTTAAAAGAAAAAGTTCGGTTTAAAATTTTAAAATATTTGTTGCCTTTATTAATATTAGCCTCCAAAGCAGCGCTTACGTTCCATTTCTTCTGAATGGCTTATGGAAGATTGTCATGATACAAAAACCTGAATTTCTTGTAAGATAAAAAGTGTTAGTTTCGTGGCAAAGTTGCTCATAATTTTCTGTAGAACGTGCTTAATATTGGAATTGACATTATGACAAAATAAGTGTATGTGTTTAGAAATCTTCCAAGAAAAATAAAAGGAGCATTTTGTACCGTGGCACTTTTTTTAAGTGAGTTATATATTGAATTTAAGTTATTTGCCCTTATAATGAGAAAGAAAATTGAAGCCATAGCAATAATTTAACATAGAATTTAATAATAAATTAACTTAAGAACGTCACGAATAAATAGAAGAATAAATTAATGTTTATTAAATTTAAGTCAAAATATTGTTTAAATTTTCCGTTATATTTATATGACCCTTTATGATTTTATTTAACTTACTTTTCAATTCAATATTTTATTTGCATTATTTAGATTTAACTATTTACATAGTTTGATTTTTCAAGGGATGAAAACTTGATCATAAATATATAAAGAAATGCGTCACGTATATTTAAAACTCAAGAAAAAAAAATAAGACTATATCATACATTGTATATAAAATCATCTATATTAGGAATTAAAATTCTTTCCTTAAAGAATCCTTCACGGTTATTTGATAAAAATAATTTTAAGTTTAAACCGAGATAACTTTCCTAATTAATTTTGCTTATTAATAACAAACAGCTCGACAGAAATCTACTGTTGAAATCTGCGTGATTTTAAATTTCTGTGCCCGTGTCTTTTCCTAGAGTTGGAAAAGTCGTAATCTGTAGGACTCTTATCCTTTAATTTTCCTCATCAACTATTATGCAGCTAATTAGGCATGTCAAATGCAAGAAATTTTACAGATTCTTTTTTCCCACTCTTTTCCAGTTTCATTATGGAATTTTTTCTGATGACGTATTGCGTGTAATTATTTACTTAAGAAATTGCACTCATTTTAAAAGTGAATGATTTTGAAATTAAAAAATGGAACGGTAAAAAAAATTCAAGGCTATGTTTTTGTAAGATTTTAATTTTCTTTTCATCTACATGACATAAATCTTGCCTTTAAGCCGATAAGGATCACAGATTGCAATTTTTTTTTTGATCGAGGTTTCAATAATATTTTTTTCTTCTACAGCGTTCAACTTATTTTCTCAGTATATAAACGCTACAGATTAAAACAAAAATGCATGACTGCTTGTGGATGATACTCTCTTCACATTATTGATTAATTTCTTTTTTTAAAAACTCTGAGAAATTAAGCGTGTGAAGAACTGTATTATTTTCTTATTCTTTACTGAAGTGATGATGTTGACACACACAAAAAAAAGTAATTGCAATTTTAAATTCCTATACGGCTCAAATGAAAGCTTTCATCTCGAAAATCCATTTATGTGAAAGCTTTCAAGCAGTGGAACATTTTTATTGGCTCTTTATACAATCAAAAGTTGGCAATGTTAAATTACCCTCTAGGTAAATTAAATAAAGATATTTTTGATATAAAGTTTTATAAAGAAGTTTTTAGAAAAGAATCTTTATTAATGTTCCTTATCACCTAACCAAATAAAAACTTTGGCATATCAAGACTTTAACGGATTTTTTAATGTCATTTTTTATGACATTCTTAAGGAATAGTTATTCTAAATTATTTTTGAAATAAATCAGCATATAATGCTCTTTATATGAAAATCAATAATAAAGCATTTAAACTGGGAAATTTTCTAAATAAATAAGTCTGTAAATTAGCCGATACATTTTACAGTGGTTTGTAAATGGCGTATGAAAGAAAAAAATTATGAAACATTACGCACCATCGTTAACTTTCGCCGAGGAAATAAATATTCACTTTCATTTTTAAATAAGTGACCTGATTTCATTTCTTCGACAAATTAAACACGAACTAAAAAATTTCTTTTAGACATAATTTAACAGCACAAAATAATTGAATTCCCTTTTTTTCATCAAATTATTTTAGGAATTCAGAATTAGCCCTTTCAATGCTAGTTAGGAACAGTTGAAATGAATGGAATGACCTTTTTTTATGAGAAAAGAATTCATGATAGCTTTCTATTTTTTATTTAAATTAATCTATAAGATCTTTTGATCAAAAATAGAATACTCTTGTAGTTTTACTGTATTCTATCATCTTATGTGATTTGTTATTCATGGTCGTAAGGATCTTGCTTTCTAATGAAGGCTTCTGAAAGGTTAAATTGCATTTCATTTTTCTTTAGATTTCTTTATACTAGCTTATATATTTTTTCCTCTTAGAGGGCGAAATAATTTCTCTAGTTAGTTATTTCATTCAGTTAGATTTCCTTTTACCCTTGCATTGAAATGAAAGGAAATTCTACGGATGTGTGCAGAAATAATGATAAATTTATGTAATATTATTCATTTTTTTATGTTGGTGGGCCCTTTTAAATGTTGAGATACAGGATTTTGTCTTTATGAAATTTCTACATGAGAGCCTAGTCAATAAAGGTTTGAAACAAACTATAAAAAAGTGGAATAAAACTGAATTTTATCCCTTTGATAAGTCACTATAAGTTGAGCATTTTCACTAAAGTTTACAAAATTCTCCTTGGAGCTCCCCTCCCCCCTCTCCGTCCTTCTCAAAAGATTCAAAAGAGATAGTTGCAAATGCGCCCAGTCACATTTGTGCTATCCATTAACTGGTGCTATATCCACTCAAGCATTAGAAAGTTTACCACATTGTAAATTTTATCTTTGCCTATAAGATATGGGACATTAAATGTCATCAACATTTGGTTTCCAATCAATACCAGTGTGAGAATGACATTCTATCTTCTGATATCGAAACACATAGCTTGTGGAAAAAATACTAATGACCCTAATTAATATTTTTTAAATGCGCGACTGATGTCTCGTTTTACAAAAGAGTTGACGTTGATGAATAAGGTGGTAGATTTTTCTTCTAGAAACTGGTTGAACAAAGAATTCATGTAAACAACCCTCTGTAAAGAAGTTACATAATTTTGGATGTATACAATACTCGTACATTCTAACAGAATTATTAGTTTCAGTTTAATGCAAATTTATTCTTTCTTTCTTTCTTTATTTTTTTTGCTTCATTTAACAAGGCGAAACGGAATTCTGAAAAAGTATCTTAAAATCAGTTTTAAATAGATATCAGTAATATATCGTTACGCATCGCAAATCCTATTAAGCACAAACTATGAAAAAATGAATGTTTCATATCGTCATTGTAGATAATACTTCATCAATAATGTAGCTGGTTATTACATAATTTAAATGACTGTAATAAACTTTTGAAGAATTTTATTCAAATATAAATAAAAGTCATAGATTTCTTGGTTCACTCTATGCCATTTTAATGAATTGGAGACTTCAAAGTACTATATTGCCTTTTATATAATTAAATTGTCCTCTACCAGCGTCTAGAATGCGTCGAAATCTTGCAGAAGCCATTAATTATGATTATTTAAAAATTAGAAATTATCAATTAAGAAATGATTCATTTATAGTGAGCGAGCAGTTCTCGCAAAATAATAGTCAATGTTACTCAAAGGTTTTATCCCAAGCAACACAGGCTAAAAATTCTCATTTAGGTTCTGCTCAAATGTTTGCCACGCTCATTTAAATTGCAGCAGATAGTTATTGAGACTTGAAAATATACATCACTTTTAATTAATTGAAAATATATTTCTTTTTTAATTTCATTATCATAAAATATTTAGAACGAGGTTTGCAAACACAAAATTGAAACTACAGAACTCTTTAGTTTTCAATTAAAAACATTTTCTTTTGGATATTCCTAAAATGTTGTCAATATGCAATGTATCATTTTATGTATTTTTGGTGCTATATAGACAAATAAATAAATAATAAAAAATAAAAAGACACAGTTTTGTTTTTAATATTCATTTTGATTGAAGCTATACAAAAAAGTTTCAGGAATTTCAATTTTTTAGCAAAATAGAAAGTACGTTGGCCAAATTAAATAGGATAAATAGGATTCATATTAAGAGTTTAAAAAATAAAAGCTGTTAATTCTCAGAAAAAGCCTGTATTTTCAAGATGAAAGTGTTCAATAACAGATTAAATTAAATCTACAATTTATCACTTCGTTTTATACTGAATTTTAATGACCATTCAATCACCCGCGAGTTTAATTCAGTTCCAATTCATTTGCTATTGTATTTAAATGCGTCAACCTATGTAAATGAAATAAACATGTTAATACAACATCGACTCATAAAGTTTGATTTTCCGATACCGTGTAAGGAACTAATATTTTATTCATAGGTACAGTAATCGAAAATTATTACCTGCTTTCTTAAAAGCATTGTTAATGAGTCCTGGCTAATTTTCAATACATTCTAAATCTATACACATATTATCCGTTCAATCATGTATAATTTAATAATCGTTTTAAATCACTAATATTCTTTTTATTTCTTTATTTTCATGAAATTCGGAGGAAATTACCGAATATCATGAATAAACCGATATCTAAATCTCAATTCCATTAAATATTATAAATAGCCACAAAATGCTTCCTTTTAAGACAATCATGTCGTAGTTTGTACTATCATTTAAATCAGATGTGATTTGTACAATTATTATATTCGGCAGAATGTTATTTTTTTGTAATTCGATTTTACACAATTTTTAAAATTAAATTTCTTTTTAATGATCAATTTTATTTAATTAAAGGTTAAAACATTTTAACTCCTGCTAAAATTATGAAATAGAGTACATTGCTATTAAGATTTTTGATATCTTTATAATCATAAAAATTATTATATAGGCTCGTTATTTTGAAATTTGAAGGGTCTGTAGTTTTTAGAACTTGCCTTTCAAAGATTTTTTCGTATTATCATTGACTGCCTTTTAGTTCAGTAAAGGAATAAAATGAATTAATTTCTTAATATTTAGTATAATTTACCTCTTTACATGGTTATAATGTTAATACAGACCTTGTAGGGGAGGCTTGTATACTTAGGGTTATCATGTAACTACAGCATCCACTCTTTAATTGAATAATATTTAGATTTAAGTTTTATTATTGAGTTGCATGAATTAAAACACTCATTACTACTTTGCCAGTCATTTTGAAATCTTGTGGAATAAAGTTGTGGTTAGTAAAAAAGTAAAAATCGTTTTTAGATCATCTTAAGTAAAATTTTACATCTCATTTATTTTATTGTTTCACAAAGGTCAAACACTTTTCTTTGAATTCTATGCATAATTTTATTTGTAACATGAAGTACTTATTCAAATATTAAATAACTTTCTTCCCCATATGGGTGTTTCTGTAGAAAGCATTTTGTATGAAATTACGTTGTCTTGTACTGAGGGTCACTTGGTTTCCTTGTAGGACCTAAATACAGTACCAATCATATTTTTTATGCTGTTATTTTTGAAAATCTTTCATAATAAATAGAGGAAAAGCTTTAGTTATCTAAATCACCTTGAATTAATATTTTTTGTTATTGAATGTTTTTTTAATGGAAGGGATAATATCTTTCTCAGGAATTTACAACTAGCTTGACTTATAAAAAATGCATTTACTATAATTATTTATTACACATTGTTGTTGTTATTTTGTTTAAATAAATTTGAGAATTTATTAAAATAAGCATCTTTATATTTTGGAATTCCAGAATATAATTTTGAATAAAGTTTATAGCATATTTTAATCAAATTTTAATTATTTATCCCACATTTCTATTAAGAATTCCTAAACTATCAGTAGTCCTCTTTAATTGCGTATTCAAAAGATAGTAGCCCAGAAATTCTGATGGAAGAAAGAGGTCAAAACCTAATGTAGCTTATGCAAATGGGACTGCAAAAGCAGGTTTGAAAAATAGAGTTCCAATTTGATCTTGCTGATGCACGCCAATTTGGAATAAGCAGAACAATCTTTGATTTTGTTGGGAAACTAATTCCAACAAAATCTGTATCGTAAAAATTAAATTATGTATTTTCGGAAGCTAATTCCGAAAATACAGAATTTAATTTTTACAATACAGAATTGAAAAAGTTTCTGTGTGATAAAGATGTTTCTGAAATAGAAATGGCAATACTGTATTTAAATTGCTAATAAAATCTATCGGAGCTTCAAAGCGAAAATGTATGAAGCTGATGTTTGGAAGCAATTTTTCAAATTATAATGTTAAATAACTTATCCCTTACTTGTAATTTATCAGTAATGTGATGCATTGCAGTTTAAATAGCTATTATATGATAATTACATAATATTATTATCTTTATAAAATTCATATGAATAAATTAATTTTGTATTCATCACCAGTATAATCTAACCTTTATTCGCCATAGGTAGAAGAATTTTTGTACCTAAGACACCCTACCTTATCTTGTATCTTGTAAAGCTTCTTAAAAATTTTCTATTAGACAGAAATTATTATTTTAAATTTAATTATTTTTTATTACTATTATTTATACTGATTTGAATTTTTAAAAAATTAATGTTACTATGTGTACGCATCAATTTCATAATTTGAAACAGGTTTTTATATTTGTACATTGAGAAAAAAGGAATGGTGCTCTGTGCTCTAGGTACACAGATGTTCAGTAATACTGAAAGAAAAAAAATTATTTTCGTCATCAAATTTGCTTGTATTTTTGAAAAAAATATTTTAGTTAAAAAATCTATGTAAAAATGTATTTTCTTTATATGAAAGTCTGGAATCTATTTATACACTAATCAATTCAAAAAGAGTAATATATTTTCAGATAAGGACGTTCAAGATTCAAAATTTCTTATTTACAATATTTTTTTATTTAAAAAAATTATCTCATTAAAAAACCCTCATACATCAATAATCTTTTATCAGAACGGAAAATATGCAATCTCTATAGCCCTTCTAGAATTTCGCCAATTTTTCCAGCAAAAGATAATTTAGCTCCAGTGAACCTAAAATGTGAACGCAAATTATGCTAGTTAATAATGAGCATAATTAAGCATAAGCATGAGTCAAATTTGAGCTACAACCGCTCAAAATGCAATTATTCAGAAAACAGCCATTATCTGTGAAACTAATGACAGGATCAATTTCATCTTTTAATTAGTACTTCTCTTAATATTCACATATAGAGTCATAAAAAAGACTTTGATCCGTACTGGAAATGTTTTTGGAGTGAATTTCAACTTAATAATCATTTAGAAAAATTTTAATCTTAATATAAATAAATTTCATTGTGGTTATGCATATATGAATGTAAGTATGTAGGTAGGTATGTTCCCCATTTAATTCTAAGCAACTGACCCGAATGCAATCAAATATTGTAAACTTATTATATAAGACTAGAAAAAGAATGTCAAACTTTCTGAGTAAAAAATTAAATGAAAATTTAACTAACCAAAATTTTACCGTTTCTGCAATTTGAGTGACTCTATCATTATTTTCTTAAATTTCTCTCATATTTTAATACATGCCTTTTGACTTGACTTTTATTGTCTTTAAAGTAATGATTTAATGCTATTTAAACCTAAACTTAATCATTCTGTCAAATTCAAATGAAGCCAAGAAAAGTAAAGTTTTCGGTAGCAAGTGAAATGTATTTTTTTATTTCTGAATAACAAGGATATGTTCGAAAAATCATTGCCGTAACAAATTAGCAAAATTCTAAAAAAAAAAAAAAAAAAAAAAAAAAAAACATTAAAAGCTGACGATTTACAATTATTATCAAGAAATAATTAATTTGATTTAGTTTTTTTTTTTGCATTTGAAACAAGAATAATTAATTGCCACAAAATGTTCAAATTTATTTATATAGTTACTTACCGCAAAATATTCTTTATAACCTTTTTTTATACTTTAATATTTGTGAATAAAATATGAAGTACTTTTATAGCAAATATTTATAATTTATGGAGGAAATCAACTATCGGCAGTTTTTAAAAGTTCACTGGTTGTAATTATATTCTAATTAAAAAAAGTTTCAGACGATAAAAAGAATGTTTGCATATCAAAATATTTTATTCAAAAGTAGTCTTAAGTTAAAAAATTTTTACATGGAAGGATTTTAATCCTGAACAGAGACGTGTATACTAAAAACTTTTTGAATAAAGGAAATATAACTTTTTATATTATTAATACGCACTGTATTAATTATTGCATTGAAAGAAATATTTTACTTCTTGTTTTTAAATTTCTCAACTTCTATATTTAATGTATTTTCATTACACTATAATATTTATATACTTTAAACTCCAGTGTTAACTAGGAATTTTTTTTTATTGGCGAATGTAAACGCTAAGTTACCACTGGCGCCTGATTCCAATTTTACATACCTACTTCTGAGTATTAACAATTTAAAGAAAGCAATTAGTCTGATACTCAGTTTTAATATAAATCTTTTTTTAATTTAATGTTACGTTTATTTTTTTCGTTTTACTTTTCAATCATTCAATATATCCTAGAGCAGCAATTATACAGAAAATACATCGTGTAGATTAAGAATCGTAGATCGGTGTCATTTTCTTTTTTGATTCATCTGATCTTAATGTGTGTTCCTTCTGTTATTCGAATCAAAGTGCTAATAACTACGGCTGCTAATATCTGCCTCTTCATTTGAAATCAAATTATTAAAAAAAAGGCTATTTTTTTTAACGATCAATAATATCTACCTTAGTTACTTGCTTGACAGCTAAATAACTACAGTAATATCCTGCGAGCTGACCTTCGACGTATGTAGGTTCTTGCAAGTGTTACGAGGTCGGACGTAGCCTAGGGGACAGGAATTGCCTATGGGTTTTAATCGCTATCAACACGAGTCCCGTCTGACTTCCTTGTGATTTTTCAAGGTTGTGCCGCTTCAAAGAGTTGTTTGTAGTTCACATTTATGGGGCGGGGCAATCTTCGTAGCGTGGGAGCCCTTTGATTTTTGCATTTATTCTGGAGATCAGACAAATATATATCGACCTAAATCAAGGTCCTTTTTGTTTCAGATGAACCTCTCTGATTGTGTTTACAGTTCTACACTTTCTTGTTTTTCTAGAGCGTCCACTCTTGAAAGATATCACCCAAATTCTCGGATGTTGAACGTGTAGTTTAAAAAACATATGGAATTTAGGCAAGACAATATGCATGTGATTCATGTCTTGGAAATGTGACCGGTTTCAAAGAGAGTCAGTGATTAACTGATTAAATTTTTTTTATTCCATTGTTATATATGAGTGGATCAACACGCACTTCTCTGAATGCATACAAATATGCATTTGAAGTTTCCATTTCTACAGCAGAAACTACATTTTGCAATTTCGTTTCAGCAATGTAGCGATAATAAGTGACTCTCTGAAAACAATGTGATTTTTTTTTTTCATCTTTATCATCCCCTAATTATTATCGGTATTTTAGTGAATGTATAAGGTATCAAGGTCATGGTGTTATTTTTTAATTTATTCATCATATTTTAATTTTTAAAAATGCATAAACGCGCTCAACTTGGTACCTCTTAAGACGGACTCTTAGAAAACTGAACTTCTTTTGAAACCATTGTTTCGTTTTGAATCAACTGCATGGATATTAATCCTGTCTCATCCACTAAAATAAAACAGATTTTGGTTTCAATATATCAAATTTCTAAATTTGAAATTATACCTAAAACTGTTAAAAACGCTGTTTGTTTTCTCTTCTTTCTGAGCAAAAATTGTAAAATAGGAATAAAATAATATACACTCCTTTTTGTATTTAATAGCAATAGATTGGGGAAAGAGGAGTAAGACCTAGTAAGATTCTAGAGCTAAATTATTTGACCAAGAAATTATCTTGCTTTATTAAAATATTTATAACTTAAAAGAATAGAATATATCGTTCCAGATAAGTCATAGTTTATCAATTTTTTTATCAGTGACTTTCTTTCGTATAAAAAAAATCAAACCACCCAGTTTTTACTCACTAGTGGATTTATAGGAAATACGGAAAATTATTTGGCAGGCATTTAAATTTTATACATGAATTTAAAAACATTGCATACAAAATTTATTTATAATTTTTTTGCTTTTTGTATATTCCATTTAAGCTTTCATAGGCTTGGTCAAGATAGCTCTCACACTAGATCCACTCTTCTTTTTTTCTTTTTTGTTTTTGAATAAGTAAATGAAGAAAAATAAGTAATAATAAGTTTTGAATAAGTAATAAGTAAAAAATTACAATACAAATAATCAATATCTGACATGTTTGTATTATTACCATTGCAGTAATCTTAAATTATTTCGGAGAGCATTTTTTAAACTATTGTGTCCTATTGGTTCTTTATATGTTTCTCTTTTTAACTGCGTTGCTGTGAGTTTTTTTTTTCTATTGTTTTAGTCACAACGAAATAGTAAAAGACTTTATTTTAACTGAACATACACTTTGAGTGAATGTTTAGTTAAAATAAAGTCTTGACCTAATTACTAATCTTATCTTGATCTAATTATTAATACCTAAACCGTTCGAGATTATTGCTGTTGGAAAAATTTTTAAATGTTGGGAAAAAATATTTTTTATTTAGTTTGAGACAATAGACATATTTTTGAAAAGTTACGAAGTCTAAATTTTTATACAGTCCCTACGTTTGATGAATCATATTTAATAAAATATTTGTGTAGCTATAAAATTTCAAACAAAACAAATTGATATTCTGCGATTAAAACTGATTCTTTATGAAACGGTCATAATCACTATTTTAGAGGAATTTTATAGCTGGATTCGCGGTCTCGAGAGAGTTCTTAATGGGATCGTTTGCAAATTGAAATTATGCATTTCTTGTTACTTTTCTCAAATTATTTCTTAAAATAAATTTGTATTTGACTCTTTTTAAGTTCAAGCAGCTGTAACTCGATAAGCTTTAGTCATAAAGCAATGGGGTTATAATTTAGAGCACAGCATTTTTCCCTACAAATGACTTATATTACCTGTTGACCATATAAAATTTGAACCTGGTAACTTTTTCAGAAATACGTTGATGGGTGCTAATATATAAAACATAATTATTTTCCTCATAATTTTTTAATAGAAGCTCAAAGCTGGTTCAAAAATTAGTCATTGACCTCTGAATAAGAGCGGACACTACATTATATGTACATAGTGTATATATATATTCACCCACACAGAATTTGATCAAAAGTATTTGGACACTTTCGATTTTTCAAACAGCCCCCAAAAGGGTGGACGAAATGTTTTTGAGTTTCGGATATATAAAAACTATACTTGAACGTATACCGTGAAGATTTGGTTTTAAGGCCTTTTTGGCAAACGACAAGAGATTAGGATGTTATTTACCATGAACAGAACTTATATATATATGTTTTTAATTAGCAAGCATGTTTCGGAAATGTTATAGAAGCCTTTGGTAGCTAAATGGTAGAATGGTATATAGCCAAATGGTATAGAAGCTATAAAATATAAGAGAAAATGTTATTAAAGTATGATACCGAAATTTTAATTGAATTCCGTAAATTATTTAGAAAATACAAGCATTTTTTACTATGCATCACGAAAAAAAATTATACGGCAAAAGAAATTATATGACTGAAACGATAATGTTTTGAATTTTAAAATGATGTATTTTTTTTTTTTTTTTTTTTTTTTTTTTTTTTTGCTGTAATGCTTTCACAAATTATGGGGGAAAACGATTAAAATTTCGCTTAATTACTAGTTAATTAAAATTTCAAATAAGCACATCCAGATGAACGTTTTCATCTTCCAAAGTATTTATGTACTAAAATTGATGGTTCTAAGTTAAACGACCTACCCTGTAGAGAGTTAACACAGACGAACAGACAGACATAAGGATATTATTGGTACATAGAAGAAGCCGGGATAAGTTAAGTAAGTGGCGCAAAATAAGGAATGACTTAATTTATGTTCATATTATTTGAACTTAACTTTCCTTCTAAATATTCAGGGCTGGATTTCCGACCAGGCAGCTGCCTAAGGTCGCAGGAAGATCAATATAAAAATTATATTAATCTAGATGCCAAATAAGTAAATTGTAAATTTGTAATATATATATATATATATATATATAATATAATATAATATAATGAATTAAAAGAATATAAGATTAAATAAACACTTAATCGAGTATTACAGCTCAAGTTTTTATCTGCTTCTGTAAGTGCACTTAATAATTAAGTTAATTATAAAGATCGAGAGAGTGAATCATATTGTGAATAAACGCGGATGGTGCATATTCATGAGTGTTCCTAGTTGCTTTATCTAGACAGTCGAAGTCACGGTTGTACTCGGGTATAAAACGACAAAAAAACCCATATTTATTATTTATGGTTTATGGCATAAAAAGTTTTAATTAAATTTCAGATTAATGCCAGTTTTTGGTACATTTTCTATCTGTTGAACCATCTAATACGTTATAAGTTTTTTAAAATGATAATACTTTAAAAAAAAAGAATTTATACGATGCTAGAGAATACTCAAAAGAAAATCGAAGAAAGAAAAGGACCTATTCTAAAGCCATGAAAAAATTTAATTTTGATTAATCATAAAAGAGCCTCTGCAAATGGTATAAAAGATATAGAATCATCAGCTTTTATAAAAGCGACATCTACTGGTCAATTTAAAGTAGACTAACAGAAGCAAAGAGAGTTTGTAATAATACCAGAAATTAACAATGTCAATGAATTTGAAATTTTTAGACCCATTCAGAGTGTTGATATATTTATTGCTGATTAATTCCCTTAAAAATCTAATACTAACCACAATGACGTTGATCCTGAACTTGGGGTCTTTTGAATACTGACACCGTTGATTATTTTGTTAGAAATATACAATAGCATTTAACGGAAGTTAAAAAGAGATTTTTCTCAATCCAAATTTCTTTACTCTTATCATCCTAGATTTGAAAATAAATATAGATATTTTTTCTAAGTAAAAAGGAAAAAAAATTCTTTTGATGATGGTTTTAACGATTGTAAAAATAATACAAGAATTGCAGAAACTAAGAAAAGTACTGAACTTAGAGACAACGTTAAAACTTTTATACTGAGAAGTTATTCTTTTAGAAAAACTGATTCACTGATACATCGCAGACATATAAAAAATATAGAGTATTTCAAATTTGATGAAAATTTTGTATATTTTGTATTTCTAAATATAATTAAATTTGAGAAAATGAGAAGCTTGTGCCAATTTATGAAAAAAGACTTATCGAAAGAGTTAAGCGAAAAATGAACTAATTCCAAAAATTTGTATATACACTTGAATTAAAAGAAGAAAAAAAACCCGGTAGTATTTCTAGGAAATTTTTGAAACTAATTCTTGAAAAACAACTATTCTTTCTTTTTCACAATGATGAATGCCCTAGAGGTAGATCTTAAAGTATTCTTAAAAGAATAAAGAATTATCTGAGAAACTCTTCAACAATTGATAGACTTTCAAGTGTCGCATGCTTTATTTCTAACTTTGAGCTTGTTCAAAGTGTTGAATGATGTGATGAAAGATTTTCTTGCTCTAGAGGTACGTAGAATTGAACTGTTAGTTGAACTCTATATTTATTAATGACTAGCTGGTACCCTGTGCGTTGCTGCAGCAGAAAAAATAATTTTGGAAATATCGTTTTAAATTTAAAATAACTATCTTGATTAATTAGGAATGATAGAAAGAATAGTACTTTTTTTCGTATCGGAAATGAATACATTCATTGAAATTGACTTATATGTAAAGGAGAAGCGTAAAAAGTATTAATGCTTTTTTTTTTAACTTTATTATTCAAGACTTTAGGGTTAGCAATATTTTGTTTTTTGTTTTTCCATCTTAAGCAGAAACAAATAAGTGCAAGTAATAAGTATTTAAAGTTTCATCGCAATCGAATGAGGGGTACGGTAGCGCAAAAGAGACATGCAGACAGACATTAATCTTACTATGCCTATAGCCCTCCCGTAAGTGCAAGTAATAAGTATCCAAAGTGTTATCGCAATCGGTTGAGCGGTACGGCCCCGCATAAGAGACATACAGACAAACATTCATTTTTATTTATATATATACGTATATATATATTGGAATGTTCATTAACTATTCAAATACTTATGCCATATTTTACAGGGCATGTCCTGTAAAATAATCAATATCATTTTTAATATCATATTTATTTAAAGTTAATTGTCCTTATAACATCTGTCGTATTAATTAAATACTTTCATTCGTTTCTGATGAAATCGTTATTCATACCATGAAGTCATTGCCGCCATTTCGTTATTTGTCAGACGATGATGATATATTTTGACTGGCGTGTTGTAATTTTCAAGGTCTGCAGTTCACCCAATTCAAAATTCTGTAAACATTCAATTTGATCGAAGATCAAATTTTCAATATCTTGCTGACAGGCAGAGAATATATTTGATTATTTTTTGCTATGTATGACTGCCTTAGAACATACGCTTTATGTAGTCGCTATTTAAATGTATTCTGTTCTTGTTAATTCTACCAAATAAATCAATTGTTTCTTGTTTAAACAAGAATATAGGTGTAAGTCGAAGAACTCGTCATTTTGCATCAAGAGCTTCTTATTGTTTTCTCTTTGGCATTTTTGAACATTTATTGTAAATTCTGTGTAGTTTTTTTAAAAAAATCTCTATGATCCTCAAATTGTTTCAAACCATATTGTAAGTCTTATAGACCCACTGGTAATATTTTAGCAATCTCATCTTTGGAGCATATGCTAGTTCCATAAACATATAAGGGTCAACTGGAGCATTTAAAATAAAAACAGTAAGAGGTTTAGGAAGAGAAAAAAAAAAAAGAAGAAAGAATTGTAATTGAGAAACTGGAACTTGTTTCCTGACACGCATGGCATGAGTTGAAGCTTCTTAAGAAAATTCATTACAATTACTGCATATTTTGAGATCAGTTTAGACCATCCATCAGGAAATAAGGATAGAAAGTTGCAATAGCCATACTTGATGGCATAAGGGATGCTCAAACTTTGAGAAATCTGTGTTTAATTTTTGATGACGAAACACATCAATTTTTAATTATATTAATTTTCTATTAGGTAAAATTTCAAACACAATAATCTTTTTATTACATACTAGTCAGAAAAAGTACTTAAAGATGATTAATTTATTAATTTGCTGTCTCATACCTTCTAAGAATAAAAGTATATTCAACTTTTATCAGGGTTTCTCGTTCATTCGAAAATAAATTTCTTAAGGGAAACCGAGCGCCTACATAAAAACATTTCGCCTCTTAATATTTTTTGGTGTTAACTTTTAAAGTGGTTTTTTTTTACTTATAAGTGAGTTCGAGTGTGTTCGACAGCGATTGCTGCCGAAGATGTCTCCAGGAGGGTTTTCAAATGTTTTAATTTAAGTTTACAATTCACTTTAGAAATTGTGCAATTTAATGCGCTTGAATCTGAGTGACCTAAAGATCAAAAGGTGGTGATATCTTTAATTCAGTAAAAATGCGCCCTCTGGTAATGAAATTTTGATCAATTTTTTAAAATTCAATCAAACAAATTCCCATCCGTTCATTATGTCTCACACAAATTTTAAAACTTTCTGGACAATATTTTCGCCAGTAAATAACTTTAAAATAAGGTAATTTAATTATGGACAGCTTATACATGGTCATTCCAATAGTAAGAGTTTCATACACCAAAACCCAAGAATTTGCCCATTGGAGGTCGGAGCTGCAGCACCATTTCGTCTCTCTCTCTTGATTGATTGATTTTGGCTACGCAAGTAGACGAAATATCAGAACAGAATATATTGTTCTGTATTCTGCGTCGGTATGAGTTAATCACCGGGTGTTCTTACAATATGTGCACAGACGTTTATGCTATTTCTCGAAGATTTCAGCTTCAGAAATTTTAATAAAACCAGGTTCAGTAAGAACACCGCATGAAGAATTCATTGTATTGTGATATGATGCTTGTACAGAGAAAGAAGTTTACTAAGTTGTAAAGCTTTTTTTTCAGATACTTGCTGTAATAAATACCAAGAAAGTTTCTTTGTTTTGGACTTCGTCAGTACTGAATATTTTCAATTAATTGATGAGAAATGGCTCTACCACATTAGGCATTTTGATGACATAGTACTGGATGTGACTTCAACGGTATTTAAAATATCCATACGATATCATTAAAAATCCAGGCCCGATGGCACCGCCCGCCACAGTGCCATAAGGAATGGCAACCACCGAATACAGGAATTCCTACCCTCAATGCTCACTATAGAGCTAACCAAGGCGTATGCCCTTGAAGTCACCTCCGAAGACAGTCTCCCAGTTAAAGACTCTAAGGAAATGATCCCTTCTTTTGATCCTTAGCCGGCTGATCACTAAAGCCTCGTTCCAAAGATTCCTGCGTCTGCAGGCATGGCACACTTTTCCCCCGTTGACCCTTTCTTGAGGTTTTCCGGAATTCTTTAATGACGACAAATTGTCAGTAAACTGGGGGGAACAAGAGAGGGGAAACGGTGGAAGGGGTGCCATGTCTGCAGACGCATGGGTCGTTTTAACGCGGCTTAAAATAATCAACTTTAGGTCTGCTAACACAAAGGAAATCAGAAGTGTTCCATTAATCGCTACTGTCATTCAACTCGGGCGAAGGAGAGCAAATAGAGTGGCGAAAATTCTCATTGAGAGACAAATCCCCCTTTTATTGTCCAGGCACTCCACCCGGAGGGCACCTCGAAATGAAGATGAGTGCTTCCGGAATGGTGGTTGGATCTTACCAACCCAGTGGATACAATAATAGCTGGGGGCACTGGTCTTTCTATAAATGACGGGACATACTCTCTATGAGAAGGGTTGCACCGTGGCTGGTGATGGCCATTAGGACTCAGCCATAGTTCCCGATAGTGCTGCAGTAGCGGTGGTCCGGTCATTCTGTTTTGCGAGGTTAATCCGTTTGCCTTAATGGCCGGTTGGAGGTTATTAATATGACTTATTGTCTAGGCAGGGAAGCAGAAAAGCCAAAAGCAGAATCTGGAGGCGAGAGGAAATCGAAAATGAGATCAGATCATTAAGAAACCTCTGGTATATAGAGGATGTGGTCCTGAAAAGATAAATGAATTAAAAATTGTCTATAAAACTAGGTGAACTGTCATTTAAGAAATTTTCAGCATATGAAAAATATATTAAGAATGTTTGTTTGTTTATTTATTCTGCTACTACTATCTTTCACAGAATTTACAGAAAATTTCCCATGTAGAAAGTAAAGAACAAGAAAATAATAAATGGAATTACTGAAGTTTTCCAGAATTTCTTGGATTTATGAAATGCAACTACATTATCTTTAAAGAATTTTATTTTTGAATCTTCTCAAGATTTTATTATTAAAGATATAGGGATAATTTACTGAACAGTTTACCAAAAACCATTCGTTTTTTTTTGTTAATACATTGTTCATCATCTCTCACGCCTATTAATATGCATATTTTGGATTTGAATGTAATTTTTAGATTCCTAAGTGAAAGTAAAATTACTCATCAGATTAAACTTTATGCAAAAGATATACAAGTAGTAATTCCTCCAAAAGGCAACTTAATTTTTTAAATATTGAATAACCAATAAATAAATAGCCCTTGTAAAATCAAAATTTTTAAATAAATTTTCAAAATATGTATATTTTGCTTCGTTTCTAAATTTCATTGAAAATGTATATTTGCGAGCATACGTAAATATATTGATTCTTCCGCTGAAAAAGAATCCAGATTTTAAAATATGTTTAATTATTCAATAGAAATGTTTCTACTATTCAACACTTTTTAAAGGTACTACTCATTATACAAGAAAGACGATAAGACACGAGCTTGGTATAAGCAAGAATGCAATGAAAAGGGAATGCTCCTTTTGGATGGAATGCAACAAATAGTGATTCAATTTTCTGATGAAGTTCGCCACTCAAACCGATCTCTTAGTTAGTCAAAATAATTTGGAAGTAATTAGTTCATTAATTTAATTAACAGGCGAATTAATTAATAATTTAACTTAAAATCATTTTGTAAAGCTGCAATTTTAGCGCATTCCTTTTTCTTTTGTGTATTGTTTTAAATTCATAACATAATTAATTTTTTTCTTAACCACTTAACTGTTTTATTTCCTTTATTAATAAATAACCTGACACCTTCTATTTTGGGAATATTTCCTTATTTTGATTCAAACGGAAATCCATTGAATGCTTGACCTATCTATGTATTCGAAATAATTTTAATATTGAATTATAAACCTTATGAATGATTTATTTATTTATTTTTGTTTACAACTATCAAAATTCGATAAGCTGATGCACGTATGGCACTCGGGTAAAACAGTTAAGCGGTTAATAAATTAAAAAAAAATTTCTACTCAATATAATTCTTTTTCTTTTTTTTACAGTGAAGGAACTTTATACTTCCTAAATTTTATCTCACTATTTATTCTCGGCACTTATTCAGTTGAGTGTTTTTTGTTGCTGTTGTTGTCTGGTTTATAAAATCCAATTCGGCGCTGTTGGAAATTTTTTGATGAATTCTTTTATTTACATACATTCCGACAAGCCGGACTGAAAAAAGCATAAAAGGATGAAAACATACCTTTGATATCAAAGATAATTTTTATCTTTCAAGTTGTAGCCTCAATGGACCTTTCAACCCTGCAATCCTTCATACGTTACCACTGTTATTAAATGTACTTATCGAGTTGATTTCTCTTTTGCCGAAACTATCTTTTACCTTAGTAGAATTTCAAGAGATAACATAAAATAGAACTATTTTCAAACAGACTCATGCACAAATTAATATTTATTTTCAAAATAGACTCATTTTAATAAACAATCGTTTTGTCATTTTAATAAACCGACTGGTTAGTCAATGAGTGGGTAATATTAATTATATATAATAAGCATTTGTTATCTGTCTGTTAGTCAATAATTAGTCAAAGATGAGGAAGCTTAGCACATAATAATTAAATTCATATTTAATTTTGAATCTCAAAATTTTATTTAGTCATTCGAATTATAGTTAATAATGAATATTTTGTATGATATCGAGAGAGTAAAAACTGCGAAACGATGAGCAATATAAAAAAAATGAAGAATATTAATCTCTTTGCGAATGAAGTGTTCCACATTGAAATAGGAAACAAAATTCGCCATCACTATCCAAATTTCGTAATAATGCAAAACAGTATCCAAAACAAGTGAAAAGAAAGTAAGAATGAAATCTACTATCTCAAATTTCAAGTTTCATGTCAGAACCTTATTTATTACGTCATTATTTGTCTTAATTAAGTTGTCATTAATCTGTTTAAATCTGTTTGAAACAATCACAAGGTTTCTGTATCGGTTTCTATCCTTCCCTCTCTCTTTATATATATATGCTATTTCGAAATTATAATTTACGAATAAATTCTTAAATATATTAATTGATATAGAATGTTTATGAAAACAATATTTTTGTAACACAAACTGCTATTTTCTAATTTTTGTGATCATTAAATAGTTTCATAATGGATTAATTTTAAAACAGGTGTCAAATCCGTGAATGTTTTCTACTTAAGAATGAATGAAATGATATTTCCCCACTGGGGAAAAATATTTTTATCAAAACTGCTATTAAACCCAGAGTCAAGTTTTTTTAAACATATAATAAAAATTAAATTATTTAATTTCCTCCGAAAAAAATTATATTCAATGAAAATAACAATTAGGATGTTATAGTTCTACGTCAACCTATTAAAAACGCGTCTGCTGTCACAGAAGTGTACGTAATAATAATGCAATACTGGAAAAAGCAAGTAAAAAATATATGCGATTAAGAGATAATTACAAAAATTGCCATTTATGCTTTATTCATTGCCTACGCGATTTCGATCTTCAATTATTCATTGTCTTGAAATATTTAAAACCTTCTAGCCAAAACAACATCATGTTTTACCATGATAATAATTAAGTTTTTAAATTTAATATTTTGTTTTAAGCGAGTAGACAAATGTAGTGGGCGCGATAGGAAATGAAATCAAATGTTAAATAACCTGTAAAATTTAATTATTAAAACTTTATTACAGTAATTTTTGGGGACGTAAACAACTATTTATTTAAAAAAAAAAAACTGCTTCTTAAAAACTAAACATGTAGAACCAAAACTTTTTAATTAAAAAATTTTGAGGAGAATATTTCTCGTGGTAACTTTCTCCGTATAAAGCTGCTAGCATACTATGGAAATTACCGAAAGTCATCATAGATAAGATCTAATTTTACCCTCCGAAAATAGGTTTTTTAACCCCGAATGGACCCTTTTTTTACGCGTCGAAAAATTCTCGTTGAAATATTTTCTCCTCAAAAACGAGCCAATCATTTTCGACCTTGTCGACTTCATCGCTGACGTAGGAAAGTAGAAATCATTCTCCTTTTGAATTCAGATTCATAATGAACACCAAACTATAAATATATTATATAAAATTACCGACACCTTCTTGGCTTATTTGTAAAAAAATATTCGATGCTAAATTGCTCGAAATAAAATGTATTTAAATTTTATCTTGCATGGGTTTTTGTGTAATAAAATTTGCAATATTCATTTATGTTATATAACATAGTTTTAAGATTTGTTCCTTTTTAGTTTGAGATTTGAAATAATCCATCTGACAAGCACAGATAAAAAAAAATTCATAAAAATTCTAGCAGCATCAGTTAGTAAAAATTTACGAATTTAAAATACAAATAAAAACAATTTTGAAGTAAAAAAAAAAAGGTTATTCAACCAACCAAAAGAAAAAATAAAACATGTCAAAAGTAATTATAACTATATATATTTTTACAAACTGTATTAAAGATTTAAAGGGAAAACATTTAAAAAAAGAAAAAAAAAAAAAAATTGAAAAAAAAGTTACAATTTTCGAAATATAACTCAAAGTGGATCGATAAGTGTTTTTATTTGGAACAATACTCTTCCGAAAATTGACAATCTGAGCTCTAAATAATTATCTGTTTGAAAATCAATTTTTTCTAAAGTAAGTTTAATGTAGCAATTTCTGGCGACATTTAGCAACTTAGTTGACCCATTTTTTCCACCTTAGCTTTCAAAACTAGATTTTTAAAAACCAATTTTTATTAAATTTTTATTTAATTAGTTTTATGTAGCAAATTTTGACATATTGAATCGACAAAACTTTTAATTGTAATTCAAAGTTGGTTTCAATATCTTGTGTATAAAACAATGTAGAAGTTTAAAATGTATAAGTAATTTTAAGAAAATTTTTAAAAATGGCAGAATTTTTTATTCAATCTGTATTATATTTAATTTTGAGCTATGTTATTAAGTATAATCAAGACATAATCTAAACCTTTCTAAAAATGATTAAGTAGGAATATTGTTCGAATATCTTTCAAATATTTGAATGATACTTGATTTTAATTAAAGGACGAAATTAAATTACTTTGATAATGCGGCGAAAAGGATATTGAGTTCAGTAGGTAGCTGCCTACTTTATCTATTTAATAATACTGCATGCAGTTCTTAAAAACAAATAATGACTTAGCATGAAATATAATGTAAATTGACTTCGTGGAATTAAAATATAAAAAGTTCTCCTTTAATATACAAAAACTTATATTCTGCATTTTTTTTCAGTTATCAGTTTTCTTTAAACCAAGCATTAACTGCAAATGAACCTTTTTTTAAAAACTCTTTCCATAAGAATTTATCAAATTCGTTTTCATCCTTTAGTTCATAAAATTGAGAAATTATTTCTTGACCTACAGTTCAGTTAGAATCCTGTTTTTGTGTTTAGTAATCAGTTTAATGAAAACAGCAAGAAAAAATTTTTACCAAGAAGACTTAATTGCTGACAACATTAAGCTTTTTGTAAATATAAAATGAAAATATGCTACATTTTAAACCTGTAGCCAATACAGCACGAATAGCTAAATATTTTAAAAGTTACTGATGGATGAAATATCACATTTCAAGCGCAACAGAAAATTTTAAGAACTTGCTCTAGAAGTGTTAATGAAATACCAGCAAAAATGCAAAGCAAATCCAAGGGAACAAATCTCTGAAAAACTGTTTTTGAAGCATTGAAAAATTATCAAATTTTTTATTAAAAATTATAGAGCATTTTGTTTTGAGATTGCCAGATAGAATATTATCTCCTTCTTTTACTCTTGATGACTCTTAGTCTAATTTTCGTAGAGCACTATCAACTGAAATCTTTTTTTAAGTAATAGTTTGTATTTTTCAACCATAAATTCTATAAAAATAGGGAGTTTGGTAAAAAGGAGAGAATATTTATTATACTGCAAAACTCATACGAAATTATTTGATTTTCCAAAAAGTTTTTAAAAAATTTTGGTAAATTTGTAGCACATTGAGAAGTCACATTAAAGATGTTTAATTTTGAATTTTGATGAGCAATTTGAAAATTAAACAATAAAATATAAAATTAGAATTTCAGAGTATAAAAACGAAGGAAACTATATCGGGAAAAGTTATGAAATGAGAGAAATACAACGGGGAAATGTATAATTTTGAAAAATATAATAATGAAAATCTATAATATTTTTTATCCTAGAAAGGGTTATAAAAATCGTAAAAATTGGCTCTTTTTCTTAAATTTTTAAATTTTTCTATATCAATTAATAATAACATCATTTGAAGTACTGAAGTTCTGTAGACTAATCAAAATATATTTTATCAAAATCTCTCTATAATTTCCAGTTACACATTCGTTTCTAAGTAAACAAAAAAATCATCACAATAATTACTTCAATAAATAGTTCCAAATCATTTTTTATAATTTTTACATGCCATGTTATCGATGAATTACAATAGGTCGAAAAAGCAGAGATAAAAGTTTTCTTCAGGTATTTAAAAAACAAAAACAAAATACTCAACTTTATTTATGGTGACAAATTGCAAAAGTAAACTTCAAATCTTGAATATCATTTATCAACGAAGAACGAATGGCAAGAATCCAGAAAGTAGCTAAAAGACTTCAGAGAAAATACTTCTATCTCTTTCCACCAGATGATACTCGGAAGTCATGACTTGAGAGAGAACTCGGGCATTAGAGGTCTATTTTTTAAGACTCAATTCACACAAACTTTTTGCATGTTTCCGATTGATGTTCCTCTTTGGATTGTGTGGCCATGTGCTGAAATATAGTGGGAAACTTTGCCTAGTAAATGAATAAAATTTGAGGAGCGGGATTTCTCAAGGAAGAAGAAAATTCGATATCAATATGGTTCTTCAATTAAAGAAAATTTCACGCTAAACTTACTTCAAGCGGACAAAAGCTCTTAAGAAAAAAAAAAAAAAAATAGTTCAATATTATTCACAATCGGACGATGTACAACGATTATGATCTGAAACTTCTGATTGTTTTACTCTTTGCAATTGACCTATTCTTTAAGTTTGCTTAAAGCCTAGTTCTTTGAAGTGTTTTCTGTTATTCAGTGTTATAATTAATTTTTATATTTTCATCATGGGAAAAAAACTTTGTATTAATTCACGCCGTCTTATAGTTTTAAATAAGTTTGGGGAAAATCGAAAATTTATGTCAATTCTTTAAACATGCATTTTGGAATCTGTGATGTCTACCTGGTTTTAATGTTTAACAACAGAGAGTTTGGGGATTTCAAGGTTTTTTTATTTTATTTTAATATCGTCTGATACTTTGTTTGCTATTGTTAACTGCCTAAAATGTGACTATTAGCCAGGTCACGGTTAGTCAATTTTTCAAAACATTTTGCCTATTATATGATAATTGAAATATTGATAAGATTTTTAAAAATCTTTATTGGATGTTTTTCTTTGTTCACCATAAGGGGTTGGATTTAAAATGTTAATTTTTTTAAGTAAATAAAAATTAAGATCCGAAGTATATGGTGGTAAAAAGTTTTTTTTTTTAAATGAAAACCCATGCAAAAAATTTAAAATTCTAAGATATTTTAGTTGCTGAAGTATTTTCTTAAAGATTTCTTAATTTTTAAGTCTTTCTTTATTCTTGCCATTTATTTTTAGCTAACACGTCATATTTTTGGTTTGGTGCTTAGTTTTTGCAATGTGTTATAATAAACAAAGAAAATTAACAAGTTAGTATTTTTTTAGACTTGAATAAAACTTTTGCCATGTACATACTCCATATTGTTGCAATTCATCTATTAGTGAAAGCTTAAAAATTATTGAGATGATTAGGGACTAAAATTTGAATTTGAAGTAATTACATGTTTTTTTAACCAGAATTTACAGATCCGTTCTGACTAAATAAACACTATTACTCTTAAGAAGTTGAGTTTTTAACAGTTAATGCTTTAATAGCCAGATAGAGATAAATTAAAAAATTAAAAAAAAAACATTCCATTTTTGCCATTTCAACGACATTTAAACCCATCACGGAAGTCAAGAATATCAATAAATTCCATCGACTTTTTTCTTCGTTTTATTTCCCACCAATTCTCCATATTTCCGTTGCATAGCGGGTAAAAACCAAAATCAAACTATTTTTTGCACTTCATATGATGCTAAGAATTCAGATTCACTGGAGCTAAGTGCAACGCATTTTTGTTCTTTTGAATACCCGTTAAAAATTGCATATCCAGCTTGAATCAAATATTCACTAGTAGAATACCAATATGTTAAAATGCAGCCCCAATTAACTTCTGTATAGTAAATTAAAAATGAATTTTTAACTTTCGACAGATTGATTTTGTAATCTATAATATATCAGTTACAAGGTTACAATCCTTATATCAGTTACAATGTTCCATTGTGCGAATGTGAAACCACTCGAAAATTGAGACATTAAATTTACAACAAAACTAATACCTGGCCTTTTCCTACTAGCCAAAAGCGAAGATCAATTAATTTAAGACCTATATGAAATTTTTTTTCCTTCAGTTCATGTTCCGTAATTTTCTTCTCATCAATTCTCTTCTGAAGTTTACTATTAAGTTTAATGAGAAGACTTACATTAGATTTCGGAAGCACTTTAAACTTTTCAATTCATTTCGTGTGTAAAGAAATGATAGACGAAGGATTGTCATGGAATACTAGGAGGAAACACCACTGGAATCTTGATCATTGTCAGTATCCTTTCAAATACGGCTGTAGTTGATTTTTTTGCAAGATCAGATGTCTTCAGGAAAGTTTCTTGAAATGTTATGCAGAGGAGACGTACTTCATTAATCAAATATTATTCAACTAAATTCAACTAAAAATTTACTTCTAATAAATATTTTATTTGGTCTAATTCAATTAAATCTACTTTATTTTTTTTATTTGGTCTGCAACTTTATTTAGAACATTTGTAGTTTTTCCTAGAACTATATTATCTACACAAATTGCTAAAACAATACTATGATTCTTATATAAAAAAATTGTCCAAAAATGATTTATCAAAATTTATTTATTTGAAGATATGATATAATTTATTGCACAATTGGCCACTGTGATACAATCTGCATAATCTTTTATGTAGCAAGTATACTTGTCCTTTTATGATGGTTAGGTTTTCTAAAGTGTAATGATTCATTTAACACCTTATAAATACACTGATTTCGCATTAATCTCAATACGATAGTATTTCAACAGCCATATTATTAAAATAAGTAATAATTTTACAGTCGAAAATTTTGTAACAGGAGAAAGTTACCTCGTTATCAATTCCAGCTTTTTGTTTAAAATCGAAAACAACTAATAAGATTTTAAACTTTTGGATTATATTTTTATCTTGTTTCATTTTAAAAATACGTTTACTGCCAATTTAGGAGGATCTACAGATTCCCAAACTTTGCGATTTTATCATTATTTGAAGTGTTTTCATCCCAACAATCAACTTTTTTTCTATTTCTGCTTATTAACGTATCTTCAAAAGTTCAGAAGTATAACAATCACAATTTAAAGTCCCAGGAATCTTATTCAAGATAGAATTTTCTTCACTACTCGTAATGATATCTGAACTTTGGTTAACATGAGATGTTTTGTTTTTCCTATAAAAGAAAACAAATTCGATTCAAATATTATTTTATATTTCTCGGAATAATTTCTAATATCATTTAAAGATTTAAGTCCTATTTTTCTAGAAGAAATATAATAATTCTACTCGTTATACCTATCTAATTTTATTATTAGAAATTCTATTACACTAAATATAACACATATATATCACACATTAAATATAACACATATATACACATAATATTCGTTTTATACATCTTTTAATCTTTAGTAATTTTTTCCTCAGTTTGAATGTTAAAAGAACTTAATTAATCAGACATTTTAATTTAACGAAATCGTCTCCAAGATTTTAAAATTCATTTACGTAATTTAAGTTAGGTAATTACGTAAATTTTTGTAGCTTATATGGTTTATTTTTGCCTTTTAAAGTTTTTACTCTGTTTTTATAATCATCAGTGCAAATCTGAACGATTATAATAATTTTCTTTTACTCAGGAAGTAACCATACTGGTCACCCTTTAATTCGTGATATGTAACCAACTGTATTGCCAAAATTACATATGGTGTATTTTTGCCACTTAAAGATTTTACTCCATTTTTATAATCACCAGTACAAATCTGAAAAATTTCAATAACTTTCTTTTGCTCAGGAAGAAACCAAGTTGGATACCCTTTAATTCGTGATATGTAACCAACTATTATACCAAAATTGGTTCTAGGTTAAGCTTCATTTCCTTTAATTCAGAAATATGCACATAGATGAATAATTCGTGGTTTTGAAATGTCTTATCGATGGTTTGAAACTTGACTACATTTTATCTAGAGACAAAAAATTAGTGATGTCCGTATCTATTTCAAGTATTTATAAATGTTAAAAGGACTTCAGTCCAAAATTTTGTCAGTAAATCACATATCTTGGAGCATTATTTGTACATCATCCATTGCAATTCTGTTAAATTCATCAGTAATCCCTTTTTATTTGGGTTTGTAAGCTCATATTCTTTCTACTCTAATCCCTAACTTAATTAAGTACTTCAAATTCCTTATGACAAATTAAAGATTATTCAGTGTTTTTCGATGCATTCCCAAGCTTGATTCTTGCCGTTATTTACATGTACATTTAATTTTTGTGAATAATCGTCTATGAATTACAGAAAGTAATGTTTTCTTCTCATCGAAGTTATTGGGGTGGGGCCACTTATCCTTACTTCCTTTGGGAGGAACAGTTGTGGTGGTGAAAGTGAATGGGATGTACCTCTTTGAGGAAAAGTTGGCGTATAGATCGGTGATGGTTACTTTCTTGTAATGCTTACTCGCTTTCTTATAGTAACATGTGTGGCGATACAGTCATTCATATTCTGCGAACGCCTGAGATTACATTGAACTATTAAACTATGGAGGTAACTATTTTGTAGGTAACTATTAAACTATGGACAAAAATCTCATTCTGTAAATGTATTAATTCTGATTTTCAGATTACTAATGGGAAAACTTGAGAATAATATTGATACATTTACGGATAGATCGGTGATGGTTACTTTCTCGCTATTATTATTTCTTTTCTGAAGAAGTTTGATCTATTATTAAGGAAATGATTAAGGAAATGACGCTTAAATTATTTAATTAAACTATTTAAGAATTGTTGAAGCTGTTCTTTAAATATTTTTTTAATTATATTTCGCATCAGTAAGTATACATATAGTTGTCGTCGCCATGACATTAATTTTTCTTCAGAGAAGCTTAATTTAAGATATTCAAACAATTGTTTCGAAACAAAACTATTCATGCTTTTGCTTTATTGATCCTATTTTTGTGAAATGAAATTTGATCCAAAATATTCATTACAAAAGACGAAATGCTTTTGCTGCTTATTTGACTGACAATTGTTTTATTTTAAATCTATCATTTGTGAATTATGGTCTTTTGTAAATGATAATATTTGATATACACCAACACACTTTAAACTACTACATCATAAATACGCATAACCCATTATAAAAGATTATATGCTTAATAGTCACATATACGTCGGATTTTGGTAGAATTGGTCTGAAACCTATGATAATGTAAGTCAACGCAGCAATCCTTGAGGCAAAGTTGGTTTTAGCCTTCTGTGGCATTGCATTGATGAATGAGAGATTTGGACTAGTTAGTTTCGTTTCGCTTAGTTATATTAACGTCCCGTTTTGAAGAAATACAAGGGCTATTTTGGGACGGACCTCGTCATTTTGAACCGCGGTCAGATAATGAGGACGACACCTGAGCTGGCACCCCCTCTCTAAACTTCCACACCACACCGGCGGGAGGACGTTTGGCCTCGACTGATTTAACGTGCACCAGACCCGCTTTCCAGGCCGTTTTTCGGTGGAATCAGGTCTCGAACCTGCAACCCTCCAGTTCCGAAGCCGTAACGTTACCACCAGGCCACCTCCGCCTCATTTTACGTCTAAGAAAAATCCCTAATATATCCTGCAATTTTACATTCCATTGGCATTTGTTCTGCACACAAAACACCTTTACTACTTAGTTGCAAAATTATTCATAGCAGAGTAAATATAGTTATTAAGCCGATAGAACCAACAGTTTGATTTAGTTTAATTATATTGACATCCCAGTTTAAAGCAACATTATGATTATTTTGTGACGGGCCTCCTAATTTTGAACCACGATCAGATGAAGCCGAGATCTTACCACCAGGCCACCGCGTCCTCGATTTAGAGTAGGAAATAATAGTTACTGAAAAAAAAAAAAGATTTTCATTGAAAGATTTCTTAATAAGAGAAAACGGACCACATTTGCCAGACTTGAAAGGGGAAAAAATCCTTTTAACATGCGTGCAATAGCTAATCAACTTGCTTAGCTTCTTATATCATTTAAACAAAATTAAATTAATGGCATATTTATTAGAATTTTTAATTTATCGATAAAGATGAGAATGGTTTATTTTGTAAATTTCGCAATCTTAGCTTAATTTGCTTTATAAGTGCACCAGTATAAATTTCACAGAAATGTTCCGTATGAATTAAAATGTTTGCATCTATTGAAAATGACAATGTCTCTCTCTTGTTTCAGTATCAGATAGTTTAGGATTTAATTATAGTAATTTTATATTGCATAAAATGTTCTTATTTTTGAAACTTCACCTCAAATAATGTACAACGCTATGTAAAATAAATTCAGGGTGAAGCAATTAATTTTACTTACTAAGAAGCTTACCCAGACAGTGAAGGTCTAGGATACGGACAGCGGGAAATTTGAGTATAAAAACAAAAACAAACAAGCAGTCATATCATTATTGAATCCACCAAGATGTAAAAAGCAACAATAAAGATCCAAAAGTTTTCAATAAACTTAAAAGGAAAAGTAAGCATTAAGCAACTAATGACCAATTTTTCCAACACTACCAGATTAAAAGGAAAAAATAACAAAAGCAAAAATGAAATTAATTAAAAATAAATAAAGCACGTTACACCACATAGGATTATTCAAAATTCAAAGATTTAAAAAGCTTAAAATTTCAAAATTCCCACAGATCTTTACAAAAAATCAACGATGCATAATTTCCGGCACATCACATTCACTCAAAAAGTTCAATGTAGATAAACCTAGAAATCCTTAAAATGCCTTTCTGTCACACTTAATCACTCTTTCTCAAAGTCTCGCTTATATTAATTGAAATTTTAAATCATACTATTTTGTTTGGGTCTGTAGATCTGTTTAAACGAAATGCCTTAATATAAATATAATTAAAAACGAGTGATCTACATCAACGTGAACTGTATACAGGGTGTTTAAAAAAAACGTGGGCAAAATGACATGGCAGATCCGTCAAACAACTATAAAAAATCGCATAGGAACAGAGGATCGCAAACGCCTGTAGAAAGCGCTAGAGTCATGAGAGGGCTTTGCGATACAAACATCAGCTGAGAAAATGTTCCGTTAACGTGTGAGTTGGCATTGTCAGAGACTATTTACTTGGTCCGTACATTATCCCAGAAAGATGTAAAGGTTCCATTTATCTAACATTCTTGCAACAGGTTCTGTCAGAAATGCTGAATGATGTTCCAATTCTTATTCGCTGACCCATTCGATTTCAACACAACAGAGCACCAGCACATTTCAACACAGACATCAGAGCACATCTGCAGGTTAGTTTTCCTGGTAGCTGAATTGGTCGCAGTGGACCAATCGTATGAACACCACGATCACCAGACCTGTATCCCTTGGATTTTTCTTTTGAGGATTTTTAAAATGGCTTTTGTATGAAACACCTGTTGCAACATCGGAATTGATTGGGTGAATTGTTGTGGCAACAGGATGTGTTTGAGACACACCTGGTATCTTAGAGAAGGTGCCCCGTTCCATGCAACCTCATGATCACAACTGTCTATATTTTCATTAGGTGCTCTATTTTATTAAGTTTGAAGCCTGAATAAATCCTGGAGACTGATATTTTCTCTACCATAAATGTCACATGGATCTTTTCATGTAAGGTTAGTTGTTAAGTGGATGTTTAGTTTAGTTTAGTTTAGTTATATTAACGTCCCGTTTTAAAGCAATAGTAGGGTTGTTTTGGGACGGACCTCGCAATTTTGAATCGCGATTGGATGACGAGGACGAAACCGGAGCTAGCACCCCTCTCCAAACTTCCACACCACACCAACGGGAGGATGTTTGGGCCCAACGTATTTAACGTGCACCAGACCAGCTTACACGATGGTTCTTCGGTGGAATCGGGCCTGAACGTGAAACCCTCCGATTCCGAAGCTCATAGCTTGACACCTCTGCCTGTTTAGTGGAGGAAAGGAATACTTGTCAAAGTTCTTGAAGTTCTATGTTTAGTCATTTTAATTAAAGAATTATTTAGATGCTGTGGGACTGTTTAATTTATTTGTCAGATGCTAATGCAATAGAATAAGGAATTTTCAATCAACGTCGAAAGCAAATGTTTAATTAGGGGTTTACTAAGGCTCAGATTGGATTTAATTAAAGGTTATAGCTTTCAATCAACGCCAAAATTAAAGGTTAACTTATAAGCTTTTTTATAAACAAAAAAAAAAAAAGAACATGATTTGTTTGTCATTTTCAGAATAATGTACAATCTTTCAAATAATAGAATAGAGCATGTTTAAAGCAAATGAACGAAGAATCAATTCTTCGTCTACCTGTCTTTATTACCCGAGGGTGAAATTGAAATTAAATGGTCCTGTTTTCGTAAAGAACAAATGTCCATCCACATTTTTTTATTTCTCAAAAATCCGAATGAAATTTTTTTTAATATACCATCATTTTAATCGCATTTATTAGAAATAACCTCGCCTGAATTTTTCTAGTTTGAGTAAGAAACACTTTGGTCAGTATACATAACAAAGAGTAGTCATAGACTGACTCTCGAACCCGGCCGAAGGCACACGAATAAACCCGAATGACCGGACTACCGCGACAGCAACTCTGGTGGGAACTGTGGTTGAGTCCTAAAGGCTATCACCGGCCGCAGTACAACCCTTCTTTAAGAAAATACGTCACTGATGGGAGGAACCAGACCTCCCCCGCCCTTTTGTCGAGAACCAACCACCAGCTTTTCCTTCTCAATTACGAGGTCCGCCCCCCGGTGGATCATGCATTACAAACAGTAGAAATTTTGGATAGAATTTGACTTGTGCTGTATTGAGTCAAATAGGGAAATAGTTGATAAATATAAAATAAAAATAAAAATAAATTATTTATTTTATAAATTAAAAAATATAAATTAAAACAACACATTTCTTGTATTAGGATATTTGGAAAAAAAGTATATTACATATAGAGAATAGTCAGCTTTCTCATCAGGTTTGAGTCCTGCAAAGCATCTGTAGGATGTCTCCGAAGTGGAAAGAGGCAAAAATCTCCTCTAATTCTCCTCGGAAACGAAAAAGGAACTTTCATAATAAGAACAGCTTTTATTTGCCTTTCCCCGACCTTCGCTTTTTTGTGTTTGCCAGTAAACCATCGACTTCGCTTTTCTCTGAAATTTTGCCTGTGATGTATAAAAGTTAATCATCCACAGAAACAATCAAAACTTTAACATATATTAAGGTCTTCATAGATGGATATTACAAATGAATATTCAAAAAGTTAATTTATTTCATTTGAAATTAAATTGCTTAAAAATTTGATTTTTCACATCAGGTATTTCGATATTCCATGTTTATAATTTCTTCCCTCCTGGGTGTTTTGATTTCTTCAAATATGCTCTACGTCATATAAAACTAAAAAATTTTTTAATAATATTTAGGGGAATTTTATTGTTTGCGCGATTGATTCTACATAAACTTTTGAAACGATACTAATGGTGCTCCTAGTTACATTCAATTTTTTTCAACCTATTTTGCAGTTTTTAAAACTAATCATGATGTGGTCTTTTTCTGACTTTATTTCACAGTTTCTTAAAATGACGTTGGAGTTGAAAATTGGAAATTTATTAATTTATGATAAATTCAACAATAGGGAAGGAATTTTTTTTTTTAGAAAAAAACATTTACCTTTGATATTGTTTTCTGTAATTGTCAACAAAGTTGTCTCGTTGTAGCTCAAGAATAACTAACACTTTTTGGCAAAAGAAGGCCATCACTAAATATTTAATATATGTATATATGAATGCAAATGGTTCTCTTTTCAAGTACCAAGTGTTTTTCCTCCTATTTCATATTCTCAAGGAAAATTTAGAAAAAGTTTCGAATGAGAGTATAATGAGTTCACAATTTGTTGCCGCGATGCTTATCTCTAATTGCATATTGCATAAATTATTTGTTAGCCTATCTTCTATAAGATGTTGCAAATTTTCATTCTTTATTCTTTATCTTACTAGATATATTTCATGCCTAACTTCCGGTAATTCATGATTCATATTTAAATTAAAGCACACGTTTTATTTTAAGAATCACATCATAAATCTTTTTGAATTAAAAAAAATATTCAAAAGTAGAAACATATTTCGATGGTAAAATGAATGATTCGTATCAGTGATTCCCAACATCTGGAATACGAACACGTATATTAAAAATTAGATTAAAAGCAAACCAAAATAAGGAGAAAAACTTTCTTTTATTAAACTTCACCTTTTAAAATAAGTGGAACACATTTGCGCAATGATAGTAATTTAAATATTCGAAATAAGAAAGAGGACGTTGGATTGACACTATAATGAAAATATACATCTGAAATATGAACAAGTTGAGAACGATTGATTTTTATAGTAAACTAGCTGGTACCCGGCGCGTTGCTACAGCAGAAGAAATAATTTTGGAAATATCGTTTGGAATTTGAAATAACTGTCTTGTTTAATTAGGAATAATATCGTAAATGAATACATTCATTGAAGTTGAATGATATTTAAAAGAGAAGTGTAACTAATTTTCTAATAGTTTTTATTTTATTATTCAAGAGTTTTAGGGTAGGCAATATTTTTTTGCTTTCCCGTCTTCAGAAGGAACAAATTAATTTCTTGACTGTCCGACTCGTAGCATCCAGCATACAACTGGTGGTGTGAAAACACTGCTGTGTCTCCTTGGCGAGTTAATTTGACAATAATCCTTGGTTAATAGATGTGGTAAATAGATCCAAAAATAATGTTTATATACTACATAATTTTACTATGCCTATAACCATTCCGCAAGTGCAAGTAATAAGTATTCAAAGTTTTATCGCTATCCGATGAGCGGCACGGCAGAGCATAAGAGACATAAGACAAACATTCACTTTTATTTACATAGATAAAAAAGCCATTTAACAAAAATGTCTTCCAATGGTTTTTAAATATAATTTTTCAAAAGCGAAGTCTACCCGACCCATTTTTCATCAACATTTTTTTTTTCATTTTTTTAAAGTTGCCTTGAGATGGTGGGGAAAAGTTGGGCATCCTTGCAAGTAATAAATATTCAAAGTTTTATCACAATCCGATGAGCCCTACGGCAGCGCATTAGAGACATACAGACAAACATTCAATTTTATTTATATAGATAAAAAAGCCATTTATCAAAAAGAAAAAAAAAGAATTCTTCCAATTGTTTTTAAATATAATTTCCCAAAAACGAAGTCTGCCCGCCCAATTTTCCATCAATAGTTAGAGTTTTTTTTTTTTTTTTTCGTTTTTTTTTAAAGTTGCCGTGAGATAGTGGGGAAAAGTTGGGCATCCTTGCAATTGAACCTGTCTCGGTGTTTTCGCGGCCCCTAGACACGAAGGAGGAGGGGAAGGGGGCTGCTGAAGAGAGCGTTCTCCAGGTGGAAATAGTGGTCCTGACAGCAGGTGTGGCCGCTGGACTAGAACGTGGCGATAGGCCAAGGCCACCGGCGTGGCACCCACCTCTACATCGGCCCAAGCTTGCCAGAACGCAGTGCGGAGGTCACAACAGCTGTATCACCGAGAAGGCTCTGAACTCGCACCTGACCAACGGGCCTCCAAGAATGCTTTCCGCGCCGACTTAATTATTCCTATATCTTGCCATCCAGCCGTCGTCATTGTTTTTGGGGGGTTGGCCTTGTGACAACGTCGCTTCGTGACTTTGTTTTTCATTTCTTTTGTTCCTTTCAAAGACCGTTTTGCGAGCGCCAAGAGAATATGGAAATCGTGACTCTTTTCGGATGACAAGTCTGCCTCCTGACATTTAACCTTGGAAGCTAGTTTTTATTTTCATTTTTTTATTATTTTTTTATCTTTTAATTGCAGCGATTTGATAGTTGTAAAACAGGTGGAAAGAAGTGTGGCGATGATTCTGTTTTAATCTCAAAACTGTATCTTTTTTTTTTTTTTTTTTTTTGAATTTTAGTTTTGACGTCATCTCCGTATGACTTTTAAACTATCGCTTCTGACCTGAATGACTGACTGGAGCACCGATTTTACGGATGTGCTTGAAATGCTTATAAAGATGTGTTAAATGATTTGCCCCATCAAGCTCAAGAAGATTGTTTAATTATTATTACTTTTCAGGCTTTTAAAAAAAATTATTGCGGCTGTAATTGTAATTAAACTCTATTAGTCATAGATTTCTCGGATCTAAACTGTGGAAGAATATTGAAAAAAGGATATCAATTGTTTATTACCTGCTTTGTTATTTAATCAAAAATCTAGATGATGCCTCAGGGCTAATATTTTTGATTACAGTTGGTGACATACTCATAAGAAAAAGAACAAGTGCGTGTTTTATTTTATGCATTTTTTCGACTTTACTCTGATTAATGAGTGACCGATCCAAAATTAAAAAAAAAAATCAGTTATTTAGCAGACCAGATTTTTTACATTTCTCATGCCGAGCAAATGATTAGTAAGTAAAAATAAATAAATAAAGGACCTATGATGACTGTTTTTATCACTACTACCATATTCAAATCTGATGCTATGCTGATACACCTGTTGCACCTATAGTCCCGTCTTTTGTGAAAACGACACTCAGAGTGCCTCATTTTTTTTCAAAGAAAGAAAAGAAAAGAAAGTAAGAAACTTTTTTTAATCTAACGGTTTCTACCGAGCCGATTCACCGCCAACTCGGGGGAATAAGCCACCGACATTTATCAGCTGCCGAAACGACTGTGAACTCTGGTGACATTTAGCCTGCAGAGCGGCGTGAAGCAGATACCTTGGTGACTTTTCCCCCCTTTTTCAACCTTTGTCTACGCACGTAACGTTTGTCAGTGTACCTGTGGCGAATCAGTGGAAGTGAACTGCGTAAAACTTCTCTTCGCTTTGCTTCTCGTTTTGACCTCAAGATTTTATTTTATTCTATTTTATTTTTTTTTTCATGCTTCTTTCATAGTCAAAGTACGCAATCCGCGCACGACCTTTACCAATGTCTAAAAGAGATGATCGTGAGTTAGCACTTTAGGACCGATTGTGTGTGTTTCGCGTCACTTTTTCTTTTGTCCATCGGAACATATTTGCATCTGTTCGTCGGCTAAACATATGAAACCTTACTTGGATAACATTGCACTGGTTATTTTCGATTTGGATTATTTTCCGTGACTTCTATGTATATCGGCGACAAATGTACATTAAAACAGGTAAGTGCTTTTTTATCATATCGTTCGATAATTTTATGATACTATATATTAAAATGTTTCAACAAAATATAAATATGTTGTATATAAAACAGTGATTTAAGTGGGAGGGGAAAAAGCACTTTGACAGTTCCCCTATATCATTCTCTTTTCCTCACATTTGTTGTGCAGCACTGCTTGATGTAAACAAGAGCAATTTGTATTGATTATGTTTAAATAAATCTCGCCTGCTTTCAAATTTGCGACAAATATATTTATTGCATATTAACGATAAAATGATATAGAAATAAATGTATATATGTATTTTTTGACATATGTAGTATACATATTCTTCGATATAATGCATGTAAAATTATATATATGTTAGCTTAATTATTCAATCGCCTCTGCTAACAGTTTGAGAACATGTATATCACAGTTTTTAGACTCCAATATTAAAAATATTCAGATGTAATTAAAAGTCATGATAATGAAATAAATGGAAGTTTTGCTCAAAATTGATAAAAATGAATTTGAAAAAAGTTTTCAGTAAAGAGCTTGTAAAGAAAAATCGCTCGTTGACTTGGTTTGCTATATGTTTACTTTAATTTTATTTCTTTTTCGAATAATTTATAAATTATTATTATTATCATTTTATCACGCACTTTTATTTTGGAATCTCCAGTTCTAATTATTTGTTGTTTTTTCTTTTAATTTTTCATGAATCCTTTATTAATGAAAACTAAAGTAAATTTTTCGTTGTAAAATATTTACATGAGATATATTTATTTGTTCCTTTAAAGTTTAAAGGAAAATTAAAAGTTTAAACCATGGGCCCTTTTTAAATTTTTCTTGAATCTTTTATTATTGAAACCTAATCTAATTCTTTCGTAGTAAAATACTTACATGAAACAATTTACTATTTAGAATTCTTTCCTTTATCTTATTTTTTCCTTTATTTTACATAACGAGTATCTTTCAGTACTTTCAATATGGGTATTTGGGCATCCAATAACAATTAAAAATTGATTGTAGACACTAATAAATTCATTCAAGTTTTCTAGGCGCAAAGGCAGAGAAATTTCAACATATTATGTTTTAATCAAACACAAACGAAAAGTACGAGTTATTATTTTCTTTCTAAAAAATAATGAAAGATACTTTCATTGATTTAATTTTTAGCAGTGTAGTATTTAGTAGAATACCATTAAATGTCTTCGTTTCGAGCACTCCTACTATTTGAAATATTTTGAAAGAATGAAAGAATTTTGATTGCTCAAAGAAAATTCATTTGGTAACTGCATTGTTTTAAAAAAAGATTATTCTTTTTAAAAAAAGAATACTTTACGAAATTTTTTAGGTTTCGTATTTTTGCTATTCAAGATCACAATAGAGTGATTATGTAACTACAATTCTAAGCCATTTTTATAAAGTATAATAGTTATAGCATGAAATGTAGGAAATATTAAGAAACATATTCAATTATTTAAATTAATAAATATGGTGTAACCGTTCAGATTGGAAAATAATTAGTAATAGTTGTAGTGGACTACATGTTATGGCTTTGGAATAAATATAAATTTGACGTAAAACATTTATTTTTGTTAAATTTAATATTGTTTCTTTCAATTTCTTGAATATAATGAAAAAAAGTATTAATTTACGTATGACATTTAACCGAATCACAAAAATTATGGAACAGTGAAGAGATGGAACGATTTTAAATCAGCAATAAAATTAGATAAATAATAATACTAAATCATCAGTTTTATTTTTCAGCTAAGAAATATATGAAATAAAAAAAACGAGTATGATTTTCTTGTCTAACTTTGCGAATAGGGTTTATTAAAAAAACTAATTTACTTATTTCATTAACTACAGTATAATGTTTATCAAATCTATATATAAACAAAACTTACATTAATATAGGACCTTACAAAGTGCTAAACATTTATTAATACGATTCTAAAATTAATGTTTCAAAGATTATCACATAAGGTTATTTAAATTTGTAAAACTGTTAAATTATAAAGTAAATAAATAAAAGTTTATTACAATTTTTTCGAACAAAAACAATCCCACATATATTATGATTATTATCAAAGTAATCAATTACAGCTTCACATATATTATGATTGATATTAATTACTTTGGTTGGAGATAAACAACAGGAACTTGGCATCCCTTTTATGTCCACCTGCCTTGGATATAATTTCAGTGGCAGAGGATGCATCAAAATAATTCATGATGTAACAAATAAACTCCTAGATAGTTACACATTTTCTGTTTACTTCAAATGTAATAAATTAGATTAGATATTAGATGTAAAATAACTTTTTTTATTAAATCTTGAGTATATAGAATGTATTTAAAGTATTTTTTAAAAAAGGGCTATTTAGGAGAATTTCGACTTTGTAATAAATCTAAATCTAATGTTTGTACATAAAATCCTGAGTAAAATTATTGCGCAAAATTGTTGAAGAAAAACAAAAATTAAATAAAACAGTCACTGTCTGCTTTTAATTTAATAGTTTGATTTAAAGCATAATAAATTAAATTAAAATATTATTCACTGCTGTAGAATGAAATCAGAAATATTTATGTGTATATTTTCAAAAGATAATGGAGCAGTCTGTTTTGATATCGATTGTTATCAATTTTACTTTTTATTATAGTTTGTAAATTTTTGTGAAAATATTCGCGCTCTACTGCAGAATGCTTATTGGGTGACTCTTCCAGTTTGGCGATATGGGCTTCTATTTTCTCTTGCATATCTGGCTATCATTAACCTTCCCTATATTGAACAACTGAAATTATTGCCTTTTGTTAGATCTGGAGTTATTACTTTTACATTAGAATCTTTTATTTACATTTTTGTTAAGTGTCGATTGTTTGATACAGAGATGGTGCAAAATTTGATTGCAAACTGGGATTTCATAGTAAATAGGCCAATAAAGTTATTTTAAAAATTTAAAAATAATTTTGAACTTAATATAAAATACCTTATGAAAGTTTCCATACACTTTTGGATTTAATATTTTATCGAGTCTCTCCAAAAAGGCTTGAAACCGTAACTTTAAATTTCGTTCTTGAAAAAAATGTTCATAAACTTAAATTTTACAGTGAATATTCGGTTATAAGAGCAATTAGAGAGCCTACCAAAAGTTCGTGAATAGGAAGAGCATCATCCTATTTTGCAGAATATTGATACGTTTGAGCAAGAATAACGTATATATAAAAAAATAAGAAATATTTATTAAAAAATCTCAAATTTTTTCAACCTTTATTTTTGCTTAGTTGTCAATCAAATCATAACAAACTTACGAAATATGCAACAATATACTATCAATATATGATTCTAAAATTAAAAATAAATATTCTGAAATTCTTAAGAAGCATAAATATTTATATTTAATAATTTTTAACTATACATAACGACACAATGCATTTTTCTCATACATTCAAAGCCAGATATGCAAAATAAATAATATAAAAATCCAGAAAAATATTGCAGAGAGTTAAATTTTAATTTCTCAGAAGCTAAATGATGAGAGAATTTCAGCTAAATGATATTTTTGAAATTTAAATTTTGATTAATTGATTTTTATAAAGATTTGAGATACCCATCATCAATCATACTAACGAGAAATTAGTCATGATAAGTAACAATGGATTTTATTGCATTATTATCTTTATTTACACATACATTAAAATTGTAAGCTGATATGTACTGTGAAATTAAAAACAACTGGGTATCTTTATGTTTGCTTTATCTGCATATGAGTCGATTATTAATATAGAGTTACTTATTTGAAGTAAATACTATAAATACTTGTGAAATAAATTGGAATGCCGAATTCGAGCTAGACCCCAACACTCCATTTCTGTAACAATGTCTATTAGTTTTCTTTTCAAAGAAGGACTAGAAGTTCTTTTAGAAACATTCTCAAAAACAGTGGATATTCCACAAATTCAAAAATCTGAGCAACAAAAAGTGAGATTGTTTCATAGTAACTGAGAGATTTACAGGATATTAAAAACTAAAATGCTTTTAATTAATTTAATTTTGATGAGGTGACGCAAAATTCTCACTGAATCAACAGAATACCATAAACGTTTCCCATTGCCTAAAGATATCTGGATACTTTTAATTACATAGAATATATCATCCATAATACATAAGCTGCATGATGTTGCTATTCTAATATTTGTATAAATAATTAGAATATTGGCAATAAATTTTACTTTTATTTCAGATGCCTAATTTATTAAAATTTGAATTAGGTGCATGTTTTGAATATTTAGCATATATCTGTCCTTTCTGCGATTCGAATCAGCTACTTGAATATTAAAGTTAAAAAATATCACTTTGTGGAAAATCCCTTATTATTTAGTAACTCAGAGAGTTAATGTAACACAGCTTTCTACAATGTCGGCATCTTCCTGAATCTTACTTATATTCGAATGAAATTTTTATTTAAATTGTTTTATATATTTGGCTTTAAAATTATAAAGAAAAAATATCTTATGAATTCACACATGCGCATTTAAAAATCATTTACTCTAAATTCTCGTATTTTTTTAAGATATTCAAAATAATTACTTTTAATTTTTATAAAATGTGCTGTTGTGTGTATATTGTCATATATTTTGTAAATTTGGTATAATACGATAGGAAACTATGCATCTGACAAACAAATAACATCAGAAGAATTAGGGATTTTTTTGTTTAACAAATCATTTATGTCTCACCACACACACTTTTTTGAACGAAAATTCATAACATTGCTCACATCAAGCAAGATCATTAAGATTCCAATTTATTACAAGCTTTTTGAAACGAAACAAGTCTTTTCTTCATAATCAATTCTTCATCATCATCATTGCTCTCGAAACCGAATCTTCATTGTTGAGTTCATGGATATTTTTTGATGGAAATTCTAAAAATTGGACTCGGCTTTTTTTGAGAAATTAGGGGGAAAAAGTTTAAATCCGAATTAGTTCGGATGTTTTAAAATTGCATTTAGCAGTCACATTTATATACATCAGTGTTATTTGAAATTTGTACTGCAATGACTTTCATTTAAAAAGTAAAGTATGTGAATAAAGAATTGATTACATTTTCTACCAAACTATTTTTATATTTCAAAGAGATAAAGTTAGAACGATTAGTAATTTGTTGAAAGCATTCTGTTTGTATATTAATACTTTCGAGAAAGGGTTGCCATTTAACATTTTGTTCTTCTTTGTTGAATCAATTAATGATGTAAAAACACATTGTTTATTATCTTGAATAGGTAAAATGAATTTGAAGTGTGCTTCTTCAAAAAGGACTTTCCTATTCACATTTTAATAATGTTTCGTATTGATACCAAAACCAACCAATTCAAATCAAATTGGAAATATAATTGCAAATGAAAAAACGATTGCAATTCGTAGTAGTTTGGTCTCTAAATAGAAAAAAAAAGAATATGTTGGAAAAATTACATAAAGCTGATTTACTACAATAATATAAGTAGAAAATCATTTTTATGTCCTCATTGTTGTATTCCGTTCTATGCAAATTAGCTTTATATAATTTTGTCTTTTGTTTATTTCTTTGTGCTGAATATTAGAGAATATTTATTACAAAATTGTGGCTTCAGGAAATAAACATTGTGATATTTTTAATCTCATTTAAAAACAGTAGTTGTATTTCGATGTTTTTTATTTGTACTTTGATACTGGATCTAAACATCTTTAAAATCTGACCTCATTCCACATTATCCATTATCTAATAATTTGCTCCGGAGCTCGTTTTGATAAATAATGAATATATATATATATATATATATATATATATATATATATATATATATAATTTACTCACTAATTGGCAGGTCTGACATGCTTATTGAACAAGGTGATACGAAATATTTGATTTTGTACTTTGATTTTTTTCCTTTTTTTATCGAAATATTTTCTGTTGTAGCCTTATTACATAAAGTGATAATGAATAGTAAATAAATTACATATACAAGGAACAATGAAGTTAAATTATGCAAAACTGAGAGCGAAACTAAATAGTATTTACCGTACTTTATGCCTGTTTCTAAAACCTTGTGAAAATGGAATTAAAAGAGAACTACGTGAATTATTATAAGACTAACTGTAACCCACTAGGAGATGTATGGTAATTTATCAATGAATTTGAATAATTTTTATATTCCGTTTCATCATATGCATTGTGAGTTAAATGGTTACTTCTTATAACCATCTTTAGCTTTTCTATCTTACTTTATATCATTGAATTTTATTTTTTATTCTTGAGCATTTGTTGCATGTGCATTCTTTTTAAAGTTAAATTAGAATAAATCGTTCTAACTTAACTTCTCATTTTTTTTTCAAACTGACAGCGATGTTTATTAGTTACTTATTTCCCTCTTCCTTTGAACTAATACTCAAACTACTGACAATTATTTTAACTATACAATCTAGTATCAAATTCCTTTGAAAAATAAACTATTTTAGTTTTGTTTGTAGACAAAAGGATGTATTTAATGCCGAATGGTTTTCAAGTTCACATCTTTACGATTTTATTTCATTCGAACTCTACTTTTGGAAGAGCTAGTTGAAAACAAGATTATATTTGGTTTATTTAGAGATTATATATTTTCTTTTTTTATTATTCTGGAAAAATTTCTGGAATAGGCTAGAATCGTTACTTAACTTGCTTTTTTTAATGCCTTAAACCAAGTAATTTTTCCTCATAATTAAATTATTAAATAAAAAATATTAGATAACGATTTAATTTAATTCCACGATCATAATTTATAGATGGAATAATGAAAAGAGGTAATTTCAGAGTTCAATATTTCATTCTGTTGTGATGGAGATTATATAATTCTAATTAGACTATAAATGCTATTACAAATACGAAGCATTATTTATGGATTTTTAAAGTTTTTTTATTGTATAGTAGATTGGAGTAATTTAAAAAGAAACAACTTCAAAAATATATTTCTTTTTAAAGAAAATGAATTCAGTTTTTTTTCCGATTTATAATAATATTTTATAGAAAATGTATTGACATTTTTAAATATAAAACAATATTGAATATCAACATTTTATTAAATACCTTTAAGGGCTCCTTTCCATGGTTTCTATTTTGAGAATTTTGTTTTAATATTTTGATCAAATTTTTTGTATCAAAAAGTAATCACATTGATGTAAAATATTGTGTTTTTTTTCATTCTTAATATATTTAAAAAAAAAAATTGGAAATGAGACCATTCTGTTTTCAATGTGAACATGAAAATTCTTTAACACATCGTTTATTAAAATGGACAGCAACGAATGGCTGATGTGTATTGCACGGTGCTTTTTCTTCCCGAAATTCTTTAGGAAACTCTGGAATAGACATCTTGAATCGATGAGAAAAATTTGCTACCAGTGAGGACAGTCTTATGTTCCAATTTTCAAAATTTGCACCCATGAAAAATCTGTGAATTTATTTTCTTGAATTGTATATGAAATTAAACAACAAATACTCATTTGTGTTTGAATTTAATTAATGGAAATATAACTAAAATTTTTATTTAATATGATGTAGTTTCGATGAAAACAAAAACAAACTCTTTACAATTAAACACTTGGTAGCTTGTTAAGAAATTTCTAATATATTCTTTATGATTCTTTTAGGTTTCTGTGTTATGTATACTATTAAGAGTGACATCAATCTAATATTTCATTATGCTATTTACGTATAAAAAATTTTAATGGTTTTTTATTTTTATCTCAGTCAATGTTTTTGTCACTGTCAATATAATTGCAGTCGCTTCTTAGTTGCATATCTCATTATCTATATGTTACAGAGATCGAAAATCTGTATGATTGCATTGTACCAGAAAAGTGATACATTTTGCGAATGATTTATATTATAAATGAAAATATCAAAAATTAAAATCACGGATTATTAGATTAACCGTAACGATAATTGATTTTAGTTTTTTCTTTAGATATCCATTCCATTGAACATATACGTTAGTAATTCAGAGCTCATTTAGTAATTTTTTCTGACACACTGAAAAAATTAAACAAATAAGAGATAATAAAAATAACCATAAATATAAATAGATTATCGTATCTTCACTCAAAAGTTGAATAATTTTAATTATGAATGATTTAAAATAATGAAAATGAAGCTGATCTGAAGAAAATAGAGCATTTCTATTCTGAAAATCTTTACTCAATTTTTTTTTTAGCCTCTCGAATATTAAATATCCAGAAAATATTGTAATTGTCATTTGAAAAAACTTTGATATTTTATTTAATTTGTATGATTTAGGTCTCTCTGATTTCAAAAAAACATTTTTCGAATATATGTCTTTGAACACAGTAACTGAAAGACGCTTTCATCTAGATAAAGGAAGTTTGGTATATTCTTTAATTAGTATACTTTTATCAAAATTTTAGCGAAGTCCAATCATAGGAAGTATCTCTGATAACTGTCGAGTATAAGTGAACTCAATAACTAGAAAATATAAAGTGCTAGTTGGATAAAATATAACACACAAATTTAGTAAATAAAATGTTAATATTCATCAAGACTGAAAGAAATCTGTTAAAAGGTTGACTGTCTTTTATATGTACTTTTATTAGAATGCAAGCAAAAAAACTCGAAAACATATCGATTTAACGAACTTTGAAAAACAGCATTTAAAGTGCAGATCTTTATCAAATTTTTAACCAAATTTGTGAAAGGATTGACCGCTTGTTGCTCTGTATTTTCACACCTTGTAAATACGATAATTTAAAAAAAGAAATGACTCAATAAACGAAATTTGGTATATGATCTTGTTACTAAAATTGTAGTGCTGTTGGATTTTAGTTTCGATCGGGGGAGAAAAATGGCCCTAAATCATAGCCGGTTTTTTTACTATTCTATGAAATACAAACTGCTCATATGGGAAACTAAGAAAATAAAATTATAAACATTCTGACGTTCATGGTTTTGGTCAAGATCTACAATTTCATGCGAGAGAGGGGGATATCCCCTTTACTTATAGAAAAAGACCACAAAAAAATACAAATTTCTATGAATTGTAAATTGCTAGGCATTTGTCAAGCATAAATAATGAGGTACCAATCAGTGTGTTGTACAATCATGATCCATAGCAAATGAATTGAAATGTATACATTTTCAAAGTGCTACTAAAATAATCAATCTAAAATTCATCATTAGTATAGTCATTAAGTTAAAAACATTTTGAAATCTGATAACTAAATTTACCAGTTTATTAAAAAGAGGGCCTTTATTCTATACACGACATAGAATCGCAAAACAGCTAAGATCCGCTATGGACTGGATTTCGTTTTTCAATGGCCGTATGCAATATTTGTTTTAACGTTATGCGATTCTATCTAGTGTTTTTTTTTTCTCAGTGGGTACATGAATTTGATCACTGAACTCTCTCCCTCAGTCTGTTGGATTTACCTTAGAGATAAAAACCAAATGAGCGAGTCTGCTGTTTCAGCTGTTGAATCCCATGAGATGTGCCGAATGAAGAGAATGGCACGAAATGTTTCTTTTTTCTTCTATTATGGACGGAAAAGTTATTCTTTGAGAACTGACTCTGAAGAGAAGTTATCATGAATAATTATTTTTGGTTTGCGTATGTCATTTAAGACCAAGGTTTTTTAAAACTTTGATTGCGGGAGCATTTTTTTTCCTTAAGCATATTCAATTAGCATCAATATAACTAGTTGGAACTATGTAGCCAAACTATCAAAACCTAAAATATGTTTTAATACAGTTTACTTTCTTCTGCTAAGAAAGTTTATATATATATATATATATATATATATTAGTGTAGCTTTAAAACGGGACATTAATATAACTAAACTAAACCAAACTTTTTCATTTTTTTTATTCTGTGCAATTTTTCAAATATTTTGAGAATAAAATCAAATTATATTTTAATTAAAATCTCCATAACTCTTATTTGTTTTTTTAATTTGTATTATATTTTTACAATGAATCGGCAAAATAACTTACATTTGTTCATTTAGCCTATTATGACTGCAAAGGATATTTTAGTAAATGCTTTTTATATTTGAAAAGAGCAATAGTTTTCTAATAACTTATTCTTTTTGCCTAATTGAGGCCTATTAAAGAGGTGCCAGTTCCGTCTTTCTTTTACCAAAAGTAAATATTTCATTGGCTTGAATTTCATCTGTGATGTATCAGGAACAAATACTGTGATCAACTGGATGCAGATGGCATTCAAAGTCTCATTCTCTCATGTCTAAAGAAAAAAATTCAAATTCAAAATTAATTCTAAGCAAAATAGTCAAAATATTTTTGAATAGAATATCAGCATGAATTGGGATATTTGACAGAGGGAAACAGTCAGCTGATAACAGATTCGAATGCTCGCCTCAAAAGTCCTTAAAGTGAAGTTCTGAAATTTCATCGATTTTAATTTTAGTTTGAACGAGTACATGCTTGGCCTTTAATTAATCAAATGAAAGCCACAAAAATCTGCCTTCTTGAATAGATTGCAAAACAATCTGGAAACCCTAGCTCCCCTCTTCCCCAAGTTTCATTATCTATTTGGCAATCCAGTCTTCCTTCTGAAGTATTCAAAGCTGCATTGTCATTTTCATTTGCTGTTCCTATAGCTTCCCTTGTTTATTATGAATGTGTTCTCTAATAGTTTACTTACCCATTGTGTTTTTATTTTTCAATGATTTGCTATCGTTCGCTAAGAAAGGCAAAAGAGTATTTGCGTAATTCTTCAAACTCTTCATAGCTAATGCCATTTATTTTCCTTTCACACTGAAATGAAAGTACTATATGATTTTCAAAATGCTTTATGCATGTTTCTTCAATCCGAAAGACGCTTTAATGAAATGAAAAGTACGGAATAGAGTGGGATGAAATGCTTATATCAAAAAAAAAAAAAAAAATTGATTCGTACTGCGTCTAAACATTCTTCATCAACTTTTTATGTCAGTAGGAATATTTGAGACAAATTCACAATTTCATTGAAACTAAAACCCAATTGCGAAATATACTTTCTTTCAGCACTAGAATAGATCAAAAGCTGTCTTGTTTAATAGAAACGCTTGTTTATGAAATATGATGCCCAGTATAGTTTTACAAAATAGTCTAGTTCTTGATATCTGATAGCATACTGTTTCGTTGCTCTGTCTGTGAAAAATGTATATGCTTCTGCAGATTAACTATAGGAAATTTGAATCCTTAATATAAATATGAGTGTGTTCATTTCCATTTTAAATCCCTTATTAGGAGAAAATTATTATATTTGCAATAGTATGAATTACCAATAAAAAACCTATAAACTTCTGACAACAAATGGGAGATGTATGAATTATATTTCATAACAAATTGTATGAATTAACACTTCGTTTAAATAAGCGTTTTTAAAATAAAATTTTATATTTTAATTCATCATTTTTTGCATGTTGGATAGTTTGGAAGAGTAAATGAATTCTATTGTCTATTTTTGTTACTTATTTGATTGAGAGACTTCGATCGTAATTATTCAAAATTCAAAATGAATGTAAAGGGAAGCTCGCTATTTTTTAAAAGAATTATTAAAAAATAGTCTCAAGCATTATTCTACCTTTAAATTCACTAAGCTTCTTCTTGAAGGATTTTGCTGGAGTTGAATATTTATGAATGTTTGCAAAACCGCATTTAAAAAAAATCGAAACTTGTGATTTAATCATTTAATTGTAGAGGATCAAAATTTATTCACTGAGATTTTTATAATTCGTCCTACACTTGATGGTATTGGGATCTTAACATATATCGAGTGTGTACCGAAAAAGTGCATTTTAATAAATTTGTCTGAGAATTTTTTTTAAATTTAAAATTTAAAAACTTTATTTTATTACTGATTGTTTAAAATTTTCAACAGAAAGGATTTAATGAAGGTTTAGGCTAATTATTCTAGAATAAGGAGATTTCTCTTAATTATAACCCTACACTATAGCATATTTTAAAGGAATTTAAATTTCTTTAACGAAAAATTCCTCGTGTAAGTTAATATTAAAGAATTTTTTGATGTCTAAAAAGGAAAAAGAAAATCTGCGACCTACAATTGACTGATTTGAGGTCAACGCCGTTGAAACAGACAGGAATTGTAATCTGTCAGTTTTCCTTGAGAGAATTGCCCTACTTAATGAAAAACTGTGAAGGAAGGTTATGAAAACTGCATTGTGCAGATACAGACATAATTGCACTTTTAAAAGTATCTCAAAAAATTAATTATTACTTTCTAAGGAGCTAATGAACGGACTTGAAGAAACGGGGTCAAGGACAGTATACTACTGAGAAATTTATTAACTAAATGGCATTTAATATATAAAAAAGAGTTTTTTCTCAGGTTAATCATGCCTTTGGAGAATCTAAGAGGCAATTTCCAGCTGTGTTTTAAGTAGAGTTATTTTATAATAAGGTGATTGTTGTCACTTAGGCGAATCAGTTTTTTTCCATACCAGAAATTTAAAAAAAAATTACTATTGCTGTAAGATTAGACATATCCAATTTTAGGATTTATTTTTTAACAAGTTATTTGTACTTTAATTATTTTCACTACTATGAGACTGTTAGGTTTTATACATTTAGATATAAGATAAAATAGGTTGCCAAAACATTAATTCAACTATTCCTAAACAAAATTAAGTTTCCTAATAATTAAATTTGTTTTTAGGATGTTAAAAATTGAAGAAGCATTTTAAATCAACTTTCGATAAGAAAGTAAATTTGAGGCTTAATTATATGCACTTTGATAGATGTTTGATATATTGATTGGAATCCCGTTGGACTAGAAAATTTTAATGTTTAATTTTGTATCATTTGAAATTTCATGCATATTAGTGATGGCAAATTAATTTTTTAGTGTCCATCATTTATTATAAACTGATTTAATAACCAATAATATGCCTTTTTAATACTTTGAATCGCATTTTGCATATCATGTCTAATATTTATATATATAATTGGAAACTTACTAAAACCTACTAATTTTACTCAAGCTAATCTTGAAATAATAGCATGAATTTTTTTCTCACTAACAATGGTCGAAAATCTTAGCATCCACTTGTGAGATAAAAGCATACTTTGTATACTAAAAATGAAAATTTGAATGAAACAAATAATAATTTTTTATCCTTAATTTAATTTTAGTGCAATTAAATTTGTCAAATTTTTAGCTAATTCCAATGCGGATGTCTTAATTCCCTATTTGAAGTTCCCACCTTGGTACTAAAGGATTTATTTAACATTGTGACAGCGCTTGAAAAAAAATCGAGGTGAACAAATACATGAAAACAATCCTTCTTTCCACGAAAAAAAAAAAAAAAAAATCAATATCAAGCAAATGGAGACGTTAATAAAAACGTCAAGGAAGTGGTTCAACTTGTTCGAAAGCTACTAAGAGTCCTAACGTGAGTCTATGACTAAACTGAGTATGCTGTGATAGAGTTGGATTACAAAACAGAAAATAGCGGGAACCCGGAAGAAGCATTTAGGCTGCCTTGGGAAATGGCCTGCATACAGAGCACGCGTTTTTCGTCCTGTTTCTTTCTTTCTTTCTTTTATTTTATTGATAATGAATACACGCAGAATTAACATAAAATAAAAATTAACATAAATTGTTGTAAAAGCAAAGAAGAAGGATACATTATTTTTTAAAAATAATCCCTTAAACTTGTATTTTCTCCTCGAGTTTTCTACCCCAAAGCACAGAATTTCATTAACATTTTTCAAGATAAGTATAGTATGTGAAATGTAATGATTTTGTTATGATTCATTTTTCAACAAATCCTTTTACAATAACTGCCACCGTTTCTTCTTCTTCTTGCATACTGTCACCGTTTCTTTTATCGAGCAGTTGAGTGGAATGCTTTTTTTAAAAACTTGTTTTATTAGACAGCAATTTTAAAAATGATTTACCGTCAGTTTTACTCTGTACACTAAACTCCTGCTTCAAAAAAAAAAACAATTCAAATTCGTATGAAATATCTTAAATACATGTTTTAAAATACTTATTTAACATTTCTTATTTGGAGGAATAAGAAGCCTGGGGGAATTTGGTGTAGGAAGATGGGAATGGTCATCGCTAAATGCTCTCTCATGCTGCCTTATAAAAGTGTCACAAAAATTGAGCAAATCTGTGAACTTGAACAAAAAAGTGAACTGAAACTTGAGCAAATCTGTGGATACCATGAATGCTCAGGTTTTTATTTTCAGGATCCTGCTCATAAACGTTTAATTGATTAGTGATATAGGGACAAAACTCACAAATGCATTTTGGTGGTCTTTTTTCATTCTATTTAGAACAAAATTCAGCGCAAAACTAAAATTTTAGCAACATCGCATGCAAAATTCAATTGATCTAATATCCGTTTTTGAGTCAACCTATTTACATGCATGCTAATAACAGACTATTACCCCTTTGACAGATTTCGTTAAAAATTTGCTTCTTATTTACAATTTACATTATAAAACTGTGTATTAAATTTTATCTATCTGGCCCTTTGCAGTTTCCACTTATCGTGTTCACTAACTTTCAGATAGAAGCAGACAAACCTCCTCCACACAGATTCGTTCGAAATTTGATCGATATCTTCAAATTCAGGGTTAAATCCACATATCATAATTCATTTATTTAGCTTGAAAATTTCTGAGTTGTTGTATTCACAAATAGACACACATAATTACGAAATTACATTTTTAGGACCCATAGTATGGTCTAAATGTACTTCGACATGGAAAAGTACATAACAGAATCTTATTGGTTAAGCTTTTCAGTTGGCTCTCCTAAACATGTGTCTAAGTTAACATCTGGATATATTACCGGATAAAAGCGCAGTAGTGGTGGAAGTTGAAACACTGGTTTATCGAGTTTTAATAGAAGTATGGATTTGAGAAATAATTTCAATAGTCGAGGGTAATCATGTTTAAATAGAATCTATCAGTCTGGGCTTAGTTTGTTTTAGTTTAGTTTAGTTATATTAACGTCCCGTTGTAAAGCAACACTAGGGCTATTTTGGGACGGACCTTGTAATTTTGAACCACGATCAGATGACGTCTATCTGTATGGGAAATCAAATCCAAATCATTCAATAGCTCATTTCTATAAAATGAGCTATTGAATGTCACTATAACTTAATTAGGTCTGGAGTAAATTTTAAAATTACAAGTAGAAAATGTTTTTTTATTTTTAAAAAAGATCATTACAATTTTCTAAAACTCCTCTAAGTACATGGAAAAGAAAAATGATAAAAAAAATCCAGATCGACGTCTCTGTATTTTCTAAAAAAATATACTTTGTTGGAAAAAAAATAGGATCGTTGAAAAATGCCTATTATTACTTTATTATCTTTTAGATTTCACAGACCGAAAAAATATCCTATTCTAAAAATGATGCTCTAAGATTTTAAATGGCATCATAATGATTAGTTTTTTAAAATTCCTGCTAAAATTAAATGTGGAAAAGGAAAGGAGTTTTATTTTGTGGCGACTGATTCTCGAAAAAACATAAAATAGCAGTGTCCGTGAACTGACGCTCATTGAAAAATGGCGCAATAGTTGAGACCAATTGTTAACTTTAAATTTAATTTTTACCACCTATTTTTCAAAATTGAGCTTTATAATATTATTTAAAATAGTGAAGCAGAATTTTTAGAATCACTTTTTTTCCGCTTGGTATATAGAATTTTAGCGGTTAGATACAGTACCCTGCAAATTAAATGGAACAAAAAATAAAAATTCCTCATATGAGTTTAATTAAGTATACATACGAGCACGGCTTGACAATTTAGTTGAAAATATATATTCAAGTATCATTAATGATATTCTGCACCACTTTCTACATGAGTTTTTTAAAATTTAAAATAAAAAGTTTTGGCGTAGTCATCGCGAAATCAAATTTTGTGACATTCCTCATCATTTTTCTTTTGGTTGAGCAATTCATCTAACCATCACGTCTATTCATAATGCTCCATCAATTTCAATGGGATTACATCTGGAGAATAAACAGAATATTCCAAAACTTAAAAATCCTTTTCTTACATTTTTTTAACAATTTAGAATTATGTCATAAGTCAGGATCTTTTTGATCTGCCAATGAATGTTTGCATCAAATCCACAATTTTATTTTGAAGCACTGAAATGTGTGTGTGTGTTTAAATTTTCTGACAAGTCCTCCAGATATGAAATAGCTCCCAAAACATCTACTTAACTTACTTGTCCGTACTGAATTTTCTGATTAAGATTTTGTCCCTTGATAGTTTCTCCTGATCTTCGCCTGACAAATACTGATAGAAACCCTTACAGAAAGAAATACTGTTCGTCATTGAAAACAATTTTATTGCAGTTGTGGATTATATCTTTCCTGATTCAATACAAGCGTGTCACTACTTATCAAGTAATAACAACTGTTTCTAAATTAGTATTCTTTATCATCTAACGACTCTAATAAATCTCTTGATACTGTCAAAACATCAATGCTGATACCAGTAGTCAATAATTCTTTCTGAAAGTTTGTACAGGATGCGTTTTACTATTTCTTACAAATTTTTCCAAGACATTATCTTAATTTTGCATCCATATTAGCTCTTTCATTTTATAAAAACTGTCCCGAACTTACCTTGCTGATAAATAATCTTGGAAATATTGAATTTCCCAACTCTAACGGGGTAGCAATATTCTCCACTATCATAGAGATATGCTGACTTCGAGTAACTAAACTAGCCCTTTGTCTGGGAATGATTTATATTTTTCATGCATGTGAGAATCAGACAATTTACACTATTTCTAATAACAATTAAACGCAACTGATGCGCTAATGCTTTATACGTAATTGTCACGTAGTCATATCAATTTAGACTAGTCAATAGTAGCTTCTCTTCGCTACAAAATGCAGATGAAAACGTTTAGGAGTAGGAAATCCTTGTAAAAGCCCAAATTTTATTTTAAAAAAAAATGAAGATGGTCCCAATTAATTTGACACAGCTCTGTAAGTATTTATAATCATTTTTGATGGGTTTGTTTTCTTTCAACAAAATCGAATTTTTCATAATCTAACGTAGATATCAACCTAGAACTTTTACCGGTAATTTTTTCAACTAATTATATAAATGAAATTCCAGGAATATTTTTGAAAGTTAAGAAATAAATTTCTAAATTTGCACTATTAATTTTTTTCTCTGGAATTAAATGATTAAGCAATCTTAACGTTCAACAACTGCTTTTATAGGACTTTTAATACCTAAAATCTTTTGATTCAAATTTTTAATCTCAGAAAATAGATTCTTATTTAAAAGTGAAAAGCAGTTGTTTAAAATTCCACCCCTTTCCTCTCTTTATGATCAGATAACTTATCTAGATTCAAATTTATAGGCCTGTTTTGGATAGTCATCTGAACAAACCTCTAAAAATCGCATTTACTTATTTTTCTGTAATTTCATTCTTTTCATGGTAATTCGAAATTACTATAAGAATTGTGTGAAACTTGAAGATTCTTCAAAATCTTGAATTCTAAATTTTTGATGATTGCAACGTTTTCTCCTCCTATAAGAGAAAGCAATGAGCTGAGATATGTTCTTGAAAAGAGCAATGAAAAAGAATGTGGACTTATATCTTATAATGTTATTAAACAGTGCCGTATACTTAGGGCATTAATAAATTAATATAATAATTGTTTGGAAAATTTCTTTATTGCGGTGAAAACAAATTTTTGATGCAAATAAAAGGTTTCACTTTCTTCAGAAGACTATTATTATTCGTTGATTTTTTTTTGGATGTAAGCTGTGCTAAAATGATAAAAAGAAAAGCAAATTGAAAATGAAACGTTACAAGCTTTGATATAAAAGGATGCAATCGAAAGATAAATTCAATGCCAGCATTTAATCTCTTAAATGCTCAACGGCTCTTGATCTAGGTCAAGTATGAAGTTTAAGCAATGTCGTTGCAATTTCGGAACATGACACTGAAATGAGCAAACCAATGATCTGTATTAAATTCCCAGCTTACATGCTCAGAGCTCCTCAGCTCTTTCTTGCTCATTGAAATTCGACAAAACTCCTATCATATTTGGGTGAAGCTCGATTAAAGAAATCTCTTTTTACCACAGAGCGAACAATGAAGGGATTACCAGGGGTATTCATGAGAGAAATTTATTATATTTTTGGTTACATATGTTTTTGTATAGTTGATTTCTGAAATATAATTTAGTTTTTTACAAATCTTTTAAGAATCTATGGAGCGAAGCTAACCTATTCATCTCTTGTTAAAGATTAGCACACTCAGATATTAGCACTCAGATATTAAATTGCAAAATGCCAAATAAAATGTATTAAAAATAAAACTAACTAAGAAAAATAAAAATAGCACACTGAAAGCAAAAAAGAGTGTCAATTGTATCATTTGTATCGAGTGTCATTTGTATTGTTTGTTATCACTCTTATACAAATAGGATTCTCTTTCTCAGATTTAATTTGGATATGTATGGTTTATTCACTTTTAAAATAACCCTATTTTTATCCAAGCATTAGAAATAAAAAATAACACTTTTTCACTTCTCACACTAATTACCGAATTAAAAATACACCGGAAGTCATTTTACTGTCGAAAATCAATGCAATCCTCTGCTAAATAAAACAAATTCTATTAAGTTATTTTTTTATAAAAACATATATTATTAAACATTTTATTTGTAATATTTCTATATCCAACCGGAATTGTTAAGTTACTCTTCTGTAAGGTCCTGTGCCCTTTGTTTCCTTCGGAATATTTTGTACTTAATCCAAGATGAATAATAAAACAGAGGTGTTTTTCCTGAATAAGATTTGTCCTGGTGGATAATTCTGTTTAGAATACTTTCACCAAATCGTTATATAATTAAAGATATTGTGATATTAGAACCGTTATTATAACTGGAAAAGCTAGCGGTGAAATTCTCAATTGCTACTAGTGGGATGAAAGGAATTCTTTTTATCCTCTGTACCCATTCAACTCTAAGAATTTAAAAATACTTGAAAATAATTGTATTTTTTTGAACACATGCTACGATGTTTATCTAAATCAGAGCTCCTGTTGTGATTATTTTATTTTTTGATTGAATAAGGCAACCATCTTGCCGAATATTTTGATCACATTTTACTTCCGTCAAATGTAAAGTCATCGCTCTTTTAGTACTAAATAATGAATTATCTATACTACATACTCTATCTCAACGTTATTCAACGCTAAAAAAGAATATGTGTTTGTTACAATATCTTAGTATTTATCTTCCGTATAACGAAAACTGACATGTTGTAATAAAGTTATATTGCTAATATTAAAGAAAACGAGAATTTTAGGAATTTGAAAGCGGTTTTTGTAATGTTATACTTAGAAGCAGTTCCGCTAATTTTTCTCAATTCCAGTATTGAACCATCTCGTACCGTGATGGATTTATTTATTCAGTTAAAAAAGGGAATTTATTACCTTCCAGAAGGATATTTGTAACAGAATTGCCCAAATATTGAAGTCAAGATAGGTAATCACAATGAAAAACTTCTAACCCTGATCTTACATCAATAAATTTTCGACCTTGAGATCATATCAGATGTGTATACTCTTGCTTCTGTATCGAAGGGTGCTTCATTTACACCGGCATAAAATAATGAGGCAGGCAAGATGGTGCTGAAAACCACAAGGTACCCCGAATTCGCTTCATACATATGCGGATTTTAGCAAATGATTCTATGCTTTGTCAGATTTTTGGTAGTTTAAGAAATTTTTTTTCTTTCTTTGGCGTCTGAGGTTTATGATATAATATTTTTTCCTGAAACGCAGCTTTTCAGAGACATTTTTTTTCCAGATATATTTGATGATAGGTACCGAATTTTTTGGAAAGATCGCTTATTCAACAACAGACTTTTGTAAAGACGAAGACAATATACTTATTCCTATTAGGAAATTCAATTCTGTCAGTCTAATTTATCTTTTGACTCAGTTCTGCAATATTTGTGGTCTTCAATTAATATGAAATATTGAAAAAGGATGCTTGAATATCCTATATATTTCCCAACTGCTTCCTAAGTATTGATTGTATAAAGTTTTTATTATTGTTTTGAGAGTTTTAATTTTTAATGAGAATATCTGTGGTGATTATGTAATAATCATCTGTGGTGAAAATATTTTGTATATATTTTCTTTACAAAATTTAAGTCTTTATAGCTGGTGAATTTCTGCTATTCAAAGATTTTTAAAGCCGAAAGTTTTGCCCACAGAAAATAAATTCATTTACTTATTCAAATATTTTAAAAGAAATTGTTGTATCGATTTTTTATAATTCACACACACACACACTAATTCCTTAAACTCGTCATGACTTTTTTTCCTTAAAAATGCTGACGTTTCCAAAGGTAAAGGAAGCAAAAATTTGTCTTCCTTCCTTTATATATATATATATATATATATATATATATATATATATATATATATATATATATATATAAATCGCACTAAATAGCAGATACCCAGCTTTAAAAGTTACTTAAGACATTTATCAGTTTTATTAATAATAATTGTAAATCTTACCATCTATGCAATAGTTTTTTAATAATTCAGCTTATTTTCCCGAACATTTAAAATATCATTATTTGAAGGATGAAATCATTGTACTTAATGTTTTCATCAAATGGATATTTTACCTTATATTCAAAACCCATTTAGTTTCAATTCTAAAGCGAATTTCTTCAAGCGTATTTATTCTATCAAAAATGTACCATTTATTGACGACACATTCATGTCACGTATAGCAATTTTCAGATGTGCTTTTAGCAATTCAATTCGATAAATTCCCATTTTGAAGATACATGAGAGCTATTTGAGGTGGGCGTCTAAAAAAGCACTCTTCATTCATTTATCGTAACACCTTTAAACTTTTCCATAGTTGCTGAATCTTAATTTAGAGAATCGAACCTTTTCCATAAGTTTGATTATCATAAAAGAGCAGTGTAATAGAAAAAACGGGCTGTCAATTCTAAGATAAGTTTAGTACATTACAGTGGCTAGAATTATCTATTCAACTTCTGTTTTCTTTCCCAGCTGAATAAAAATTAATTAGCATTCAATGTTAAAGCAATGCACAGATTATTTTGAGATGAACCGCAATCAGAATACGAATGCTACACCTGAGTCGGCATCCCTTTTCCAAACATTCATCCGATATCCTTTAGTCTGCAATGTCAGATGTAATATACACCAAGCGCTCGTATATGCGATAGCTGTATTGTGGAATCAGGTTTTGAACCTGAAGTCTCGCTCTCTCTCTGTATATATGTATGTACGGGATGGATGTTTGCCTTAGTAGTATGTAGTATGCCTTATTGCAAAGGAAATTTTTATTTATGCGTTCACATCAATATAATAATTGTGATTTTTAAATAATACATTTTTATCTGAATGATGGAAGAAAGTATAGGATATATATATATATATATATATATATATATATTGGTGTAAGAAATTAAGGTAGTTTTCAAATTTGATCGACGATCGCCAGAAATGCTGAACAGATTTTTATATATATATATATATATATATATATATATAGTTGTATTTAAAACGTTAATAAAATGTTTAATATTCGATCAAGTAGAGCTAGTCCTCGTTTAAAAAAAGTCAAAAGCGTAATTTCAGAAGTATTTAAACCTCATTAGGTGTTTCTGAACGCACTAATTAGAAATTAATTACTTAACAAAAAGAAAAAAAATTGAGTACTCAAGTATTCTCAAATTAAAGAATTTTATATTCATTTAAACATGTACTTTCTTCAAAATGTAAATAATTTAACTATACGGAACTAGAAATTCGCGTTATTTAGAATTTTTCCCCCACAAAGAAAGAAAGAAAGAAAAACTATTAAAGTCTATTTAGACCTAATAGAATGGATACCTGGAAAGTTACAGAATAAACTTAGATAATTCTGCGAATACCGATTTGAAAAAGTTTTTCAGTTACTGATTAATTGATGCGATTGTAAAATCCTGTTTAAATTGATCAACCGAAGCGATTGTAAAATCCTGTTTAAACTGATCAACCGAAGCAATTGTAAGATCATGTTTCAATTGATTAACTGAAGCGATTGCAAGATTATGTTTTAACTGATTAACTGAAACGATTAAATTGATGAAAATCTCCAGTAAGGTTACTTTTTTGTTTTACTTTTAAAGTTATACATATAAAACTGAATACTCGTTTGTTATTTGTTTGAATCTTATTCAATTCCACATTCTAGGATAGATTTGAATGACATTTGATACACATGTTAGTTAATGCTTAGAAGAATTGACTGCGCTGTTAAAACATTGAAATGCGGCTGAATAATTTTATGTTTTTTGCAATAATTTCTTAACATATCATAACATAACAATTATTTTCATGTCTTCTTAAAATTAAAAAAGAGTTTTTGAGTGATATAAATTTTATTTCTGTACGAATTTCAATGATTTTTAAAAAAATATATACACAGTTTAGTTACACACACACACAAAGCACAGTTTAGAGCAATGTGTGCGCAGTAGAACAGCAATTCAGAACAAATATCAAGTCTCTTTTGCCGCATCAAATCTATTTAAACGTATCACGCGTGCTTTGCCAATGTTAAATTACTATTACTTCAAGTTTTAAATCAAAGATATATTGAATATTTAAACCAAAGAAACTTATCTCAAAATTGATATTAAGTTAAAATTTAAGCTTGTCAATATTAATTTTAAATATCACAATTCTCCCACAATCAATTATATGTTGCCAAACTCTAGATGGGACTTCATGCAAGCTTCACAAACAATGAAACTAAGAGTATTTGATTATTCGACACTCTTCATATAAAATATTAACTACTGTTCACATTACGGTTGAGGGCTCTTAAGAAGCAAAATATAACAATTCAAAAACTGTACAATGTAAAATTTTATGTATTTTGCTTTTTTTTATCATACATGTGCAGAAATAGGAAGTAAATGCAAGTAGAGGCAGGTATATAGCGACTAAAAGAATGTACTCCAACGTTTTTTTTTATGTGGTAAAGTCTAAAAACACTCATGACTTAAAGATTTAATGATCTTGAACCTGTCATGAATGCCTAAAACCGTGGATGTCAATTTTAAAATAACTCCATGTAGTTAGAAATAGGAAAACTTATTCTTTAATTTTTTTTTAATCTAAGAAAAAAATATATTTTTGTTAGGTTTAATTTTTTCTGCAACCGATCTGATCCTCATCGTTTTTACCAATTTTAGTTTTTTGTTTGTATTTCTATAAACATATTACTAGAAAATAAAGAACTGACTCAAAACTGCTTCACTATTGGAAAGAGACATAATTAATATGCGTACCTGCAACTGATAAACGTTTCATATGACAAGGTAGTGTAGCGTTTTGATTGTGAAAGCGCCGTTTTATCCAATGAAAATTACTTCTTTAAAGAGACTGTAATATTACCAAATATGTCGGTTATGAATTGTTTAATCAATAATAAAGAGCAAAATAATAGGGTAGCTTTTTGGGAACAGTAGCGTAGCTTTATGAGAGGGGATATAGTATAGATTAATGAGCTTGTTTCAGGTATTAGTACTGCAAAGACTTGTGAAAATGCTGTTTTATCCAATTAAAATTGCTTCTTTTAAAGTGACTATAATGTTACCCAATGAGTCGGTTATGAATTGTTTGATTGAATAGTAAAACGAAAAATAATTTCAAATTATTCATTAGGTCAGATATCATTTATTATTTGCATTAACATTCGTGAAAATGAATAAGACGTCATTATTTAAGTTTCGGAAGACTTTGATGAAGCAAGGCACCTCTAAAACAGTGCTTATCATTCACTTTCAGCATCGTGTTGAACGATTTTTTTTTCATTTTTTTTTTCATCTTTAAAGATAAATTTTCTTTATGCATTCAGTTTGAAAGTGCTGCGTAATTTATATTTGTAATTATGACTATTTCAATAGTTTATTGAAAACAATTCTGAGAATTTCCTTTTTAGCGATCGATGCTATTTCGAGAAACAAATCGAGAAACATTAGCCGACTAGAATTCATGTTTAATTAATTAAATTATCTTTATTAATATCTTCTATTTGGAAATAAATAGTAATTGTTTATGCAGTTTCTCAGTACTTGTAGAAAATTGTGTAATTTAAAAAAAAAATATCTCAAGATTTCGGTTTTCAAAATTTTAATTTATATTATGCAACAGAAAATTAATTATCTGAATTATGACAATAGGAATTACCAGTTTATCAAAATAAATTTTGAAAGAAAGAAGAATAACGAAAAAAATGTCGAAATCGGAAAAATAATAAGGGAAGTGCAACCAATGGCCTTGACGCGTCCCTTCCCAACCAAAGGAGACTATTTTTAAACGGTAAATGGTAACCACAGCTTTGTCAGTACGCTCATCTGTTCCTTATTTCCATCTTCACTATTGTTGTATGAATTTGTATTAGGTTACACAACTATGATTTTTCTGAGTCAGCGGATGTTTTAATGGATTTAACGAGCCCAGAAAGAATTGCGGTCATAAATGTGGTGCCCTTTTATTGAATGTTAAAGTAGAATTCGTAATCATTTGAATTGTCGAAAGGCTAGAAAACTAACAGCAAAGAAATTTGATGGAGCAATAGCTATTTTGTCTGTTATAAAAGTAGATAGACATAGCGAAAAAATGACGAAGTTGGTAAAGAAATGAAAGATGAAGTACTCAGCGAACCATTTATATGTTCTGAAAACTCGAAGTGGATGCAGTGACGTTTATTTGCAGCTGCTTGCAATTAAAACGTCTGCCACTAAGAAAAGAGTTATTACATTGCTCATATGTAATGAATGTTCTAATTTGTGGTTTCTTCTTTACTCAAATTTTACTGCAACTGCAGACTTTTGTATCAGTTTTTTGAATTCAGAGGAGATATATCTATGTCTGACAAATTTTTACATTTTCTTCATTTATCCGTAATGGGTAACCAAATTACCTTGCTTAATTCAAAGTTCTATTTTAATTAATAGATACACTTTTTCACTCGATTTTTTTAAATAATTTATTTGATTACTATCAACACAATCACCACTCTTGTATTAGTATGGAATATAATTATAAGGCAATTCTATGAATGAACTACTTTCTGAAAGATGAGTTTTGAACTGAAAAGGGAGGTTTATTCTAAAATGGCGATTCCTTGCTGCATTCTCTCTCCTGTCTTACGAATAACGCGTCTTTATTTTAGTTTTAGTTTTATAATGAATAAAATCAAAGTAAACAATATTTAATAAAACATTTTTTGAAATATTTTTTGTTGTAATTAAATAAACAGAAGAGTAGATGCGGTTTTGTATCTAATTCAAAAATAGTTGATTTAAAAAAATTCTGAAATCTTGCTCGCTTCCGTTAGAACTACAATTCAAGCCTTAAGTACCACAAAAAATTAATTATGTTGTATATTGTTCATGAAGTATTTTAATGTAAATTATATTTTGAATTTCTCATTTTCATTTTAATTGCATTTTTACTCCGTTGCTGTCAGTGTATACTTTAGGTTTAGAAACTAAAGCAGCTATCAGTCGATCGAAGTTTTTAATTAATTACGATGTTCCTTCGTCTATTTCTTATTATTTTATTTCTTGCGGGAATAATTACTTATATAATTCAAAGTGGAAGTTAAAAGAATTTGAAGTGCCGTCTTTCGATACAAATAGCGTGCCCCTTTTAATAATTCTCGGATACTTTTAAAACGTGACATTCATCTAAAAAATTAAATCATATTAGGCTATCACAAGACTTATTACTTCTGTTTATTTATTTTCTGTAAATGCAATTTTTTGAGAAATTTTTATGTGACTGCTGTTTTTCAAAAGGACATAAATAGAAGCAGAAGGATATTAGACAACAAAGGCAAGATTAGATGTATTAAATTTGGAACTGCTTAAATGTCCAGCAAAAAAAAAATCTTAGGGAGTCGCGGAACCTTTAAACTGTATATGTAAATGTTAACTTACTTATTCTTTTTGAAAATTTGTGTGAGAATGCTTGTGAATAGTCAGACAATCTTATCACCCACGTAAGATTACCATATCCGGGATTTCAATTCCTTTAAAAAATGTTAGAAATATCACTCTAAGAAAATAGTTGAAATTTCAACGTGAATATAGATGTGATTGGTAAGAATACCAGATGTTTACCTTTTTATTATTTGTCTCCCTAATAATCCTTTATGAATTTAATAGAGATAACATGAATGTAAATTATATCAGGGGTATTTTAAAAGAGGCTAGAAGGAAAAATCTATCTCCTCAGTATCTTCTTTCGTTGGGTTTTGTCTCGGCAAAAATTGATAAAAAATACTTATGCAAAGTGAATAACAGGATTTTAAATAGGCTTGCTATAGTCAAAGTTCCTGTTCTCTATAGATTGTTAAGGATTTCGTGAAAGGAATAAAATATTTGAATTTTAATGACAATATTGATGTGGTTGGTATAAAAAAATTCTCTCTTGAACATTTTTTGGGAATTAGAATTGAAATATTCTTCTCTTTTTAATATTTGAGCTTATTAATTATTGTTCCTTTGTTGATTCTTGCCTGGAGGATGCTTGGGTAGAAAGTAATCATTCCAAATTTAGATGACAGGCATTACAAAAGATGTTGATTTTCTTGTATTATATAAATTTGATAGTTTGTTTCGAACTATCTTTTATTGAACTTTTAAAAAGTTTTTAAAGGAAGTGCAACGGTATGTATATTCATCTTAAGGCTGTGCTACTTTTTGATATTTCATGTTAAATTATTTAAAAATTCAAACATATTTTTTTTAGTTTAGAGCAAAACAAAAAAATGTGTTGAATAAAGAATTATACTACATTTAATATTCTAATTATTGCATTCAATAATTAGACTACATAAGTACTCTATTTCAATATTAAACTGAAGCCTCATCTCTGGAATATTGGGAAGGGGGGTAGTATTTGAGGTGCTATCTATTCATAAATGTTCTAAGAATGATTCAACAGCTCTTGTTTGGATAAACGTGAGTTTCAGAAGCAGTTTTAATCACAGAAGAGGCAATTAAAAAAAAACTGAATTTAGAAGCATGAGAAGTGATAGGTAGCTTTCATTTGGAAACCGCACTTCTAAGCAGACTAAACAGGTGCAAATAACATTCACCCACCTTTATATCCTTGGCATATTTCGTAGGAAATGTCTTACGCACGTTTCATACCCTAGAAACAATGCTAGAATCTTCTTCAAAATACGAATTGATTCCAGTGACGATGACCTTTCCTTTGTATTATCACATTGAGGATCTCTGTGACTCTATAGAAAGACGCAGAAATCTTGGAGATGGCAGACATAGGATAGTGCATATTTTTAGCATAGGAAATATATTTTGTCGGTGCTTTTTTATACCAAACTTTGTAACATGATGTGCATGTTCCTTGTATGCAGTATGACACACACACACACAGATATATATATATATATATATATATTATACCTTCCAGCAAACAAATCTGCAAAGTGATATTTAATTGAATATTGTGTAATAATAAACAAATTGTTTGCGGTGTTTTTTACTAATTAGTTTTACATCCACTGTAATGAGAATGTATTACAATGCAAAGTAAATTAATTAAATATTCTTGAAAGTTGAATCCATTTAAACATGATGAAATATTAGTGTCATCACTGAGCTTTATGAAAATTGCAGAAAATTTGCTTGTATAACTTTATGAAAATCATTTCTGTAGCAATAAATTGTAGTTTCAATTAAAGATTGGGCTAAAACGTTTAATTCAGGATAATACATTCTTAAAAAGTAATCTATCTTAAAAAGAAATATGATTTATACGATTTTATTAAAACTTTTTATTTTTGTTTTACTGTATTGAGAAATTTCATCACTTAATTCAATGCTGAAGAAATATAGGCAGATTAGCATTAATGCATGACCTTTTTCACCACTGAATAAATGAGTAAATAGTAATTATTTTATCACTTCAATGAATACTTAAAATATTTTGGAACTGAGTATAAATTGATGATCGTTAAGTAAAAAACTATTTTATCTTAATTTGAATGTTTCCTAATTTTGTCCAAATCCAAAGTGTTTTCATGTAGAATGAATTCTCTAATTTAACAATGAATCGACTCAATTAATTTTCATTTGGGTGAATTTTCTTTTTACCTTGCATATAAAGTTTTTTAATTTAAAGTTATATGATAAAACAGTTTTCACCTTAATGATTATTTATACTGTAACTGAGTATAGATTGATGATTATTTAAACAAAAAATATTTTATCTTAATTTGAATGTTTTCTAATTTAAATCCAACCTAATAGTCTAAAGTGTGTTCATACAAAATGAATTCACTGTTTTAGTAGTAAATAGAATCAATTCATTTTCATTCCGATGCTGCTATTTTTTTACCTTACCTATAAAGGTTTTGTTTTAAAGTTATATGTTCATTTATCCTCATTTTCTTATAGTGAATATGAGAACATTTATGATAAGGTTTCGATAAAACTATTATCTGAGCTAATTTTATCAACAATTTTGAATTTTGAAGATTTCTTCCCTTATGTTGATGTCTAGTTCTTTCCATAGAACAAGAGTGGCAACTCTTAATATACTGCGGAACTATTTTTCACATCAATGTCGTCACTGGATCATTTTTATCACTTGGTTTCTAGGTAACGATGACCTTCCAAATCGAAATGCTGCTTAACTATCTTCATTTCTATCTTTGATAAATATTGCTCTTTGACCGTTTCGAGTGAATCAACCCTTTTTTTCTTTTATTTTTTTCTTGGAACTGAGCATGTTCAAATTGATGAATAACTCTAGAACGGAAATAGGCTTATTTTCCTAAAATTGTTATTTTAATCGCTGACACGCGTACCTTAATTGTTACAATATACAATTTAAGATGAATTTTCACGAGAAATCAGCATTACTGGCAGAAAAACATTTAATACTTAAAAATGCTTCAAAACATTTTTTAAGTTCTCTATTTTTTTAAACAAAATTAACACAATTTACTTAAAGTAGTGTTTTTATAATATCAGAGAATCGGCGCTATATTAAAAGATGATTATTGATAGATTTGCTTGATTAAACTTGCCATTCAACTTTTTCGAAGATGGATATTCTAATCTGTTCTTAATTCTTAATCTGGTATTCAAAGTTGCAATTGAAAGAAGCAGAGATTTTTTAAAACTTGTAAAATAAATTTATCTCTCTCGATTTATTAATATAATTTACTTTTTAAAATGGACTTGTTTGCTGGTTTATTATAAGATCTATATTTTATTTAACAATATTTTTCTTTTTGGATACTAATCCTTTTCAAATGTATTTTATTTTCTATAACCGCCGGCATCCTGGCATAGGGGTAGCGAATCTTCCTCTTGATCTGGGCATCCCGGTTTAAGTATATAATGGCTTATTTAATGTCGTTAAATATATAATGGCTTACGCACAAAAGCTGAAAATTCTGTATAAAAAGCTGACATTCTTGTCAGTTTATTTCCTTGACCTAGAAAACATTAAAGAATAAAAAATTGGAAAAATCTAATGATAATATTATTATAAAATTAAAGAATATAATTTAATTAACTGCAAAATTATTGAGATATAAAATCTTCAATCATCCCTGTAATGCAAATAATTAGGCTCAGTGAATCGTGACAGTGAGTGCTAAAATATTCATTAGGTTGTTTAATGAAACAATTTCTCTCCTGTTGTAGTTTACTTTCATAGCTATTTAGAATCAAGAATTTTACTCAATGAACCGCTGTAATTCGAATGTAAATAAAGAGCAGAAAATTTAAATGGCAATTGCTTAATTTTCTTCGTGAGAAAATTAAGCAATTGCCATTTAAATTCGAAATGCCATTGAATTCAACTGACTTACGGAGTTTATTTTAGCAAATATTTAAACGAAAAAACTGTGTATATATATATATATATATATATATATATATATAATTTGATATCTGTGTTAATCTTACATCCATTTTTGGTTAGGGTCTTAATACTGCGATATTTTCTTAATTTCCTTTTCTTTCTCTTTTTCTCAAATCCCTGCCTCATTTTGATTAAAAAACACACTTCTTTCTTCACTTTAAAATACTTCTTTAAGAATATTTTGCCCCCGGGGAAAACATTTTTCTGAATCTGTTTTCTAAATGCTGCAAATATATGTTAAAAATATTCTTAGTTTTAGGAACTCACTCAGTGATTTGCGACTTCTTCATCTAGATGAATTCGTAAATTTAATTACAAGTTCAAAGGAAATTAAAAGATCCTCTTATAAATAAAATAAAATAAAGTTTTTAAAGTATGCTTTTATCAGTTTACGAGAAAATAAAATAAAAATTATCAAAAAAATAACGATCAAAAGAAATTTTAAAAGCGTGAGGCGCTTATGCAGATGCTTGTATAAAGGAGAATTTTGATTGTATTTTTAAATAAAATATTTTGCTTGCCTTTTTTTTGCAGTCTTTACAGGTTTCTTTTTTCTCTCACACCTCTCAATAATCATGAATTGATTTTCAAAGAATAAGAATTAAAAGAATATCAATTAAAGAAAAATGTCTAAAGAAAAAAAAAGATTATTTGTTACGTCTTCTTCAACGGAGAAAATAACGTCTTTGACGGGAGTAGTACATTTTGAGAACATTGCGATTAAATTTATGTATCGAGTTATTTGGTTCAGAAGCGAAGAATTCAAACGAGTTTCCAGCTAAGCAGCTGAATCCTGACTGATAGATTTTGCCAACGTAACTTGAACAACCGAACAGCTCTGTTCCGAAGCGTGAAGGTAAACAAAGAACTAAATCAACAGAAATTTGCTTAAAGGCAAAGTTCTTGCTACATCTGGGAAGCTATTTTTGCACACCTGCCACTGAATCGCTCGAGGGTTATTCTCGTCCTTAGCCTGGGGTCTGTCTCGTGTCTTTGAACTCTGACACAGCCGACCCGGCAAAGGTAAAGTACACAGGGATGCTATTTTTACACGGCTTAGCGGATGTTTGTAGTATGTTGTAAAGATTCATATGGCTGGGCTCAATTGCGTCCCTATATGTTTATATTAATATTTTTCAGTAAAATTGTCCTTTAAAGGCATTTGTTGTATATATGTTCAATTTAAAGCGTATGTAATTTCATCCAGTAAAATGTTAAGTGTAATTTTTGGCTCAAAACTATAAATAAAGAAAGTAACAAGCAGTTAAAAGAAGAAACATTTTCAACTATTCCTCAAAAGTGTCAAAATCTCGCACTAAACTATTCTTTAGTCTTAATTCTGAACTCTTGATACATGCACTGATTTTTAAAATTTCTACATAGAATCTTATGCGTGTTCAGCATATGTTTGTCTACTTTTATTAGTAAAAATAAAGATTCGACTTGTAAAAAAATTATTTAGCAATACACGATAAATTTTTATTTCTTCAAAAAGGAAATTTCTTCGAAAATTTCTATCATAAATGAAAACACCTCCTTCAAATAGTTCGCATCGTATGTATTAGCTTTTTGACAGCAGTTTATTCTAAACGTACTTTAAAATAACCCTTAATATATTTGAAGATTTCTAATGGTGCTTTGTTGATTACAACGATCGCCAAAGAAATCGGATCTTTGTTCTGATATAAATCTTTTGCCAAAAATATACTTTGTCATAAATCGAAGATTTCCCTTTCGATGCTTGTTCCCATAGCAAATTCTGAAGATAATTTTACCAAATAATTTTTAACCCTGCAAATATTTCATTTCATGACTGTCCCGTTAGAGATATAATAGGGGAAATCCATTTTAATTTTATTGCTAAAATTTTATTCTTACAAGTCGAATCATCGAAAATCATTTAATATTTTTGATAAAATCTAATTCTGCAGAGAAAAATGTGCTACTCTTATACTTTTACTTCACTTTGAAGCCAAAACTCATTAAAAAATTTCTTTAGAAGAAATTACAAAGAATCAAGAAATTACAAATTTATTCTGAGTTTTTTGTCATTTTTTTTTTTTCATTTGTTTGTCTGCTTACGCTTTTTTGGCATAAACTAAATTTAAAAATTATTCTTGAGAAATTTTCCAATGTTCTTGAAAAAAAAAAAAACAGCGTTTTCTGTGAAAGTTTTTGATTTCAAGCTATTAGATGGATTTTTACTATGCTTTCTTTCTTTAGGAACCTTTTTAATTTTTATAGATGTTCACTTTTGATTAAAATTGCCATTTATCCAATTGAACTTTGTAACCGAAAATAAAACACTCTTTGATTGGCATGTATTCTTAAAATACAGGTTTCAAGTTGTAAAAATTATTCATTATATTCGTTTCCATTTGTAAAAATTGATAGCTGTGCTTTTTATTAATTTTTTGTTAACATTTAGAAGTATAAAACAGTTTATATAAAATATGAAGCTTGAATAATTTATCAACGCAGCTGAGCTATCAAAGGAATGAAAATAGTTCTTTTTTAAGCATTTTAATACATTGAAAATTAATTGTAGAATGTACCAAATTTGTTTGCTTACTCTGTATACTTCTAACTTAAAAGAAGAAAACCTTTTAAATTAAAAAAAATTAAAGTATTATGTAACATTCTTTCTATAATCGATTTAAATTTTATCGGAATTTATTTAATTACTTTTTGTTACAAAAATATTTTATAAGGTTTACAACATTTTTAAACAAAAAAGCACTGGTTTTGTATGAGTGCCCTACTGGTTTTTTTTTGTTTTACATTTGAATATTTTTGAAGTGGCAAATTACGAAGGATGCATTTTAATATTTGACTAAAAAGTAAATTTAAGGGTATATTATTTGTTTCGTTGGAAAATATTCATTCCAAAAAGTTTTTTTACTCTTGACGATAGTTCTTTACTTTTAAGAACTAAAACAATATTATTTTGAATTTTACTATACATCTCTACAACCAATGGAAAAAAAGAAGTTCAAACATTCATAGTATCAGCTGTTGTCAGAATATATATGTGCTTATATTCAGGGATTTTTTTTTCTTCGAAATATGCATTTAAGAATTGTTGGAATATGCTTCTTTAATAGGCCTTAAGATTTGTTCAGTATTCAAATACACAATAAAAAGTATTTATATAGATCTTTCTTTGGAAATACATTAGAAAATTTTAAATTTCTAGAGAACCAATTATCTAGCCCAATGAGAGTTATCATTTGAAAACGAAGACAGTTAAAGCAAAGCTTTAACTATACTATAGTTCTTATATAAAAATAAAGATTATACTATTTTGGTTCCCATCTTTGCTTATAGATTGATTGATTTATTAATTCAATCGATTCATTTAATACGCGAAGTTAATGAAATAATCACTACGCGTTAATACTTTTATTTCAATGAATTTTGAATTATGCATTTTAATCCAATGCTCCTTTTTTTAAAGAGTGAAAGATAGAACTACTGTTAAATAAACTAAAATCCCAGGTCATAGCCGTTTTTTTTTTTTTTTCAAACTAATCTTTAAGCGACTATAAAGAATGGAAGTCTGAGAATTTCTGAAAGCTTAATTATTACGACTCATTGTGAAGAAGAACTTATCTTGAAGACAGCTAATTTATTATAATAAATGTTCCATTTTGAACAATTTTTTTTATTTTAGTTTCTTTTTTCAATTTCAATTCTTTCGGATAAGCGATATTTTACACTCTACAACTATCGGTAGTTTGGGAATTTTCTGCCGATAACTTAACTAGTAATTCCGGCTCAGTGTATGCATTGAATGGTTAAAGCTGAAACTCTCTTGATCTCACGGTCCCTGATTCCCCGGAGAACTCTTCTTTGTATCATTTCTTTGTATTCTTTGTATAAATGTCCATTATCATACAAAGGTTGGTTGTTCTCCAATCATCATACATAATTGGTTGTGGCTGTTAAAAAAAATCACATGTCACAATTATTATAGAGGGTTTGAACTTGTCATTCAGCTTTTCGTTGTGGTTGGAAGAAACTTACGATTTCTTGAATATTTTTTAATAACTAATATGAGATTTTTTTGTCAATAAAAGTGATAATGAGTGGATAAATTTAGAAAAGAGGGACAGTGAAGATTTTGTACCGAGCTTAACATTTAAATTTACATGATGATGAATATTTCCATCATACTGCTTTTTTAATTATTTTATATTATATATTCATATTAAGATTTTTGGAAACTTTTTTTTTCTTTATTCTAGAGTATGAATTATTTCACTTTGATTTATTTCACACAAAAAAGGAAAAAAAAAATATGTGTAAAGAAAGGTCATGTCTCTTATATTCTGTCTCTAAATCACCCGCTGCGTTTATACTATTTAAATGTAGGAAGAAAAAGTGTCATTAAAAAAATTCTACTTCTAGATTTTAATGAATTCTGCATATCAGATTAGACTTTTCAGAATTCCAAAATATAGCTTTTACAGAATTATGTATGGGTGTCTCTATCTGTAAAATACTGAATGCGTATATATTGTAAAACACGGCGAACAAAATAAATATATATATATTTCAGTTTTTCACATAACTATTTGGGATTTTAATGCACGTAGATGAGAACGTGCATCGAATTACAGCATTTGAGAACTTCCACAAACCTTTGTTGGTAATAACAAGAAAAAGAATATTCCCATAGAAGAATAATGCATTTTTAGCGTCTCGTGAATTCTTATCTGATTGAAGAGAACAAACCGCTTCCAAAATTGAATATAACATCTAATTAGGTAGAAAAGAAAATTCTTTTATTATGGAACCGTTTCTGGATTAAAATATAAGCATAAGTAAAATATGACCTTGAAACCAGTATCGGTAAATCATTACCTTTTTTGATTTGTCCTTTTAAGGTATGAAAATAGAACTTCATTAAAAAAGAAATTCAAATAATTCATTATTAAATTATCTTTCTTCGTATCTGAGTTCTCAGAAAAATCTTTTCTCCATTTCTATTGATTTAAAAAATAATCTTTGACATAATCTTCTCAACGCTGCTATTCTTGTCCATTCTATAAACCATGAAAGGGGAGATGTCGGTTTAAAGAACAGTGGAGATGTTAAAGTTGTTATTGCTATAAATTTTTATTTTTTAACAGCTTTTTTTAATTTTAATTATGACTGAAACTCTAGAATTAAATAATTGCAAACTTCAATACAAGCCTATATCTGTATTGGAATAGCGAACGTCTAAAATATCATTTACAAAAGGGATTATATACAGTACCTTGGTCATTAACTTATGTCAATCGATTCTGGAGTAGAGGAAAATGAAATTCATATTTTCTTATGCTTGCGCACATTTAATAGATTACAAGTTATGAAAAGTAATAGATAGCAGCTGACAAATTATTTACACACCGAATATGTTAGATCGTAAGAGATTTCCAAGACCCATTTTCCTATTTGAAGTTGTTTTAAATTTTTATTATTATTTTAAAATTTTATTATTGTGAAATATTTAATCAAGAAACGAAATTGTATATAGGTGAAGTATTATTGCGAAAAATGAGGCTTGCCAACGATATTTTTAAATCGAAATTTCAATATATTTACTTTTAGTCAACAGTTATTATTTATGTATGATATTAATCAAGGAAAAAAACTGTATATGCGTGAAGTATTATTGCGAAAAATGAGGCTTGCCAACGATATTTTTAAATCAAAATTTGCATATATTTACTTTTAGTCAACAATTACTATTTATGAATGATATTTTCGTTAATCTACATATCATTAGTAAAACTACATTCTTACTGTTTAAATATATATTTGAAAATTTTTTTTCTTTCTACAGATTTCCTCTCCAATATTGTTGCCCAATTTTTTTGGCCTTTATTCCTGAGAAGGTTTTCAACAAATATGGTGCTGCATTTGCCATGACATCCCTTACAAATGGTCCAGTGATTTCATCCACACTAGGTAAAAATTTATTCTCTCTCTTTCAACAGACTGCTTCTTCAGTATTTTTGCCCAGGTTTTTTTTTTTTTTTTTTTTTTTTTTTTTTTTTTTGTACTTTCTCATTTATGAACTACAAAGAAGTCTGACAGTTAAAAAGTTCGAATTCGTGATTTTGACGAATTTACATGTTTCAAACCATCAATATATTTTTTATCATAAAGTCTGTCTGTGAACACGATAACTCATGAACGCTTTAAGCAAGATAGTTGAAATTTGGTATGTGAATTTCAGATCAAATTTGTATGTATCAAACAACCTTTGAACAAAATCCTTTGAGAGGTAGTCTGTCCAGCTATACGAATATAATCTAAACTTAGTATAAAAATCAAAAAGCTAGATTGATAAAATTTGGTTAACAGCTTTGGGATCTAAAATGTAGATTCATATCAAGTTTTGAACTACATATATCAAAGGGTGATCATCGGTCGTTGTGTACTTGTGCACACCTGTATGCGCAATGACTTAAATAAATGAAATTCGGTATGTGCTCTTTTGATTACAGCTATAGCTTTAAGTCAAATTTCGGTAGCAGTCAGACAGACAAAAGGCGTCTAAAATGCATATTTGCACTATAAATGGTCCTGGGACTGCTGTAAAAATGATAGATTCATACCACATATTTATATTTCATAACCTTTGTTTGCCAATGCCATACAAGTCATTAGCTGCTTTACCTAATGTCCATAATTTTACCCCCTTAACCGTTTTGCTCTTACGCTATGCGTGCATCGATTTATCTTATTTTGCATCTTTTAAACAACATTTAAGCTGTTCATAATTGTTATAATGACATACAAAAGTTACAAAGAATAAATATATATCTCAAGTTGTCTACATGATATATATACATATATATATATATATATATATATAAAATTCCCACTTTGGGTAGCAGAGAAAAATTATTTATTTTAGCTGCTTTTTATTAAATAATTATAAAAAAATATTATTTCTATATAATGCTATACAAAAATTACGAAGAATAAATATATATCTCAAGAGGTTTAAAGGATTTTTCAGTTAAATACTAACGAAACAAGTAATATATATATATTAAATACCCACTTAGATCAGCAAAGAAAGATTATTTATTTTAGCGGTTTTTTTATTAAATAATTAAAAAATTATTAAATATTAAAAATTAAGTATCAAAAAATTATTGATTTTCGCAACAATTGAACTCGCTTTCTTCACCTTCACGTGAAAAATACTGAAATCCTTGCATTTTACTGATTGAGCTACTGCCTGTTGATTTTAATTTTCATTACAAACTAATAAAACTATATTTAAAGTATTAAAAATTAATTAAATTTAATTAATGAGTTAATATTAAAAAAACTGTATTCACATTAATTGTCATCCACTACAAGTTTAATTAATTTAAACTTCAGTGGATGAATAAAAAATATTTTATTACCGTTTGAAAATTTGTATATAAATAATATATATAGGGAGAGTGTGAACTAATTATAAGGAATTGATAAAAATTTCCAAAATTGAAGGCTTCATCTAATTTCAGAGAGAGAAAATATGTGACCATTATTAGTGGGATCATGCGGGAAAGTTTTAGTCAGGCCGCTTGTCTTTATTCTTGAGAAGATTTTCAACAAATATGACCCTGTTTCTGCCATGACATTCGTTATAAATAATCCAGGGCAGGGGTTAGGGATTTTTTGTTCTTTCCTTCCTGGCCGTAGGTAATTAGCTTTTTTGAAAAATCAATAAGGAGTTGCAATATTATCAAAAGCAGTATTAATTCTCTGGTACATTTTTTTTTACTTCTGAACTATTAAAATATACTTTAATCTAGTGTCTTGCCCAGAATTGAAGAATCTGCTTCGAATCATGTAGCACCAATTAAAATATTTTAAGTATTTTGATTTTAATTTTATTATTTTTATTTTTTAAATATTTCAAGTATTTTAATACTTTACCATTAAATATTTTAAGTATTTACTTGAAATATTCTTTCTTAAAAGGATTCGGGAGATTTAAACCTTTGAAGATGTTGATTTTTCGAGTTTACAATTGTCTTTTAAACCTTTGATTGTATTCTCTGAAGATTTCAAAATTTAGAATAAATATTTAATGAGATATGAAATCCTTTTGGAAGCCTATGTCGTAATAGGTTGTCAAGGCACAGATATCCCTCCCCTTTTTTATGTTTAAAGTGAATTGAAAAAATTATTGTTCGTTTATAATTTTAAATGTTCTATTTGCCTTTCTGTTTCAGTTTCTGTCTGAATTATTTTTTATAACAAAATTATTTTTTTATTGTTCACTCAAACTTTCATGCATTTGGAAATGCCAGGTACTTGCAAAATGGCATATTGTATGTTTATAAACAGAAACAGTTGAACTTCGTTTAAACTGAATATTACAAATGAAGTGGCTTCAATAAGAAATAGACTGAAGTTATTAATCAATAATTCAATTTGAAGTTGCATTCTTAATGGAGAATGTAACTTAGATCTCTCCAATGAAACCGACATTTACAACATTTTAGTTTCAACAACTGTTTTTTCACAATGCAGTCTTGTTTCACATAAAATACTTTGTGATTTGTAAAGAAATTTTTAAAACAATACTTATTCGCTTCGTTTTTCAGGAAACTTTAGCTGCTTTTGGATATCGTATAATTATTTCTGTACGTGGACAGGTGTATATATATATATATATATATATATATATATATATATATCGAATAACAAGTACTTTTCAAATAAAAAAGTAAAAGTTTTCTAAATTTCATCAACAATTTTCTAATTATTTCTAAACTTAATTGAAACTGTAATTAATAATTGAAAATTTTGCAATAATGTTTTTTTTTTCTTCCGATACTTATTTAAATAGTCAGAGTTTTGCTAATTTAGTAATAAGAATTCATTGAGATAATTTGTAAAAATTTAGTATGCGTACATATTTTTAGGAGAAATTAAAAAAATTTAAATCTTTTAATTATTTAACATAAAAAAATATTTAAAAAAATTCTTTTATACAATTTATCTAGATTGCAGCAAAATATTTTCGTCGTCTAAGTCTTTTAAGTGTACATTCATCTATTTTTCAATCACAATAACTGTAAACAAGGGGTTTATTATTAAAGTTCTTTTGGTATCACAGGTGCTTTAATATAATAATACATCGACAATTAGAGCTTTGTATGCATTTTTACAATCATTTTCAATACATTCAAATAAATTTCCTCTTTTCTTACGAGTTGTTAATTTCATGAAACAAGGCATCTAAGTCTAAAGTGATGTTATTGCCATTTAATTTGGGGCGTATTGTTGATTAAAAAATTCTTTTATTCAGTTTCTTTTGGTCCTATTCAGTTTACTTCAGAGATTTCTTTCAAATCCTTTCCTTATGTTACTCGTTAATGGCCTTAATTAAATTTTAAAATGGTTCTAAGATATTTTTTCTGGGTTTTTTTTCGTATAATTTACAACTTTTAAACATAATAATAATATTTTTTAAAAAAGTGTAAAAAAGGTAAAATTTATTTGTTGAAGTGCAACTGAGTATGCCAATGCACTTTTGAAGCATGGAAAGATGCCTTTCGAATTAATTTTTTAAGAACAAATTGAAATAGAAGTCACAATTCATCTGCATTTTAAATTATAATACAGCAAAAAAAAATATTTTCTTTATCAGAACTGCTAGACAGCAAAAAAATTAATATTTAATGATCCTTTATTAAATATATCATTTAATAAAAATTTTTGCTCAGTTTTCTTTATTCAGTATTTGTAACTTGATATTTCATAAGTTCAATTCAATCATCTGACAGTTGTGTAAGAATTAGCTCTTAAAAATTTTATAAATAGGATATGCACAGCGCTCTTTTCATTTTTCAAAAAACAATAATGCCTTTTTAAAATACCCAATTACAGAAGCAGCATTCGTATCGTCATTTATCTATCACTTTTAGCCAAAGGTAAATCATTTAAATGAGCTTTACCTTTGGCTAAAAATTTTCGGGAGTAAAAATTTTTATACCTTAAAAATGCATATGCTTTTAAATAAATAAAAAAAAGTTCTACCCTAGAAATACTTTATTCAAAACGAATATATTTTTTTGTTTATGATAATTTTTTTTTAATTATCAGGAAATATTTTTTATTAAAAATAAATCTTTTGAGACAGAATGATTTTATTATTATACATGGTGAAACTTAAGCCTAAAAAAAAGCTTTACATTTTTCTCCTGAAACACTGAACCTTGTTTTGAACTAAATTAGAGATTAAGTTTCAATTACACCTATTTTTCATTTATGTCTTCGAACTTCTTTCAAAAAGCTGATAATCGAAAAAACAATTTTGATATATTTTCAAAACTTTGAAGTATATTCATTATGAATAAGAAAAAAAAAGATAGGAATGTGCTATGTTCTCCCTTTAAATTCTTCACAAAATCGCGAGGTGAAATCGAGGAGCCCAAAAATTTGTTTCATTCTACTTATCTTCTTCACATTACTGGGGACTAATCACTGAATACATTTTATCTAATTGTTTGTTATTTTTAGCATCGCATTTTATTATATAGCATTGATTTTCTTAAAACTGCAATTTAACCGAAGTAGTTTCGCAGTTTTATTTTCTATTTTTCTTTTGATTAAATTCATTTCTGAATTCATTTCAGATGGTAGCTGTGAATCTGGAAGCGGTGCATCATCTGGTCCCCATAGTGACTATCTAGATAGTCCTCAATGCTCACCACAAAACCCAAATCGTACCTGTGATAGCAAAGCTAACAGTGATGCGGGGGATGTTGGGATTAAAGAGGAACCCCCCAGTCCGGTTAGTCATTTTCATATTTCTATTAATGAAATATTTCGTGCTGCATGAAAAGTACGGTTTTAAGTTAGTTAACTTCATCTTTACTTAATTATCGTAGTTAAAACTTTATGCTGTTCAACTTCAATTGATCATAGAAGATAAGAATCTCCGAAAATCTTTTTTGATGATTATGCTTATGTTATTTTGGGGATTCAGAATATCGGGCAAATTGAGAAATATATTTATTAGATTTTTTATATGAACTCTTTACCTAATTGCTGAAAGCTAAATAATTAATAATTTTAACTTATTAATTTAGGTTTTGGCTTAACATATACACGAAAAATCCATATTCTTGCTTATTTGCCTCGTTATATTGGTAGTCATAATCTTAAAGTATTTGTAATTGTGTTAGTAGCCAACGTAACAGCTACACAACTACAGTAAATACCGAGAAATCCATAACCAAACTTCAAATTGCCTAAGTACAATGTCAAGGCTCACTAAAATTAATTATGGAGAACTGATGAAGTCAATGGGAAGATGGTAATGCAAGAAGACTCATCAGTAATTTTTTTTCCTAATGCCACGAGCCATTTCAGATTTATCTTAAAAATTTAGCTTGGCCTTATTCCCTGAAAGCAAATGTAGAGGACTTGATTCCAACCTCCATTTGATCCAGAATGCCTGCTGATGGAATCTTAGCACCTAAAAAGCCTACTGAAGCAACTAAAAAATACTTGTTTTCAAATGTTGTCAATCATCTGACTCCAAGAATAAAATTTTCAAATTTGTCCTCTTCATTTTCTCTAATTTTTCTAGATTAACAGATTTTGCGGTAAAAAAAACACATTTTTCATTCAGAACCTTAGTTATAGTTTATTATCTTATTCATCAGATACAATAATATCACCAATTTACATACAGACCTCGAGTTCTGCAGTTCGTGTTAAGTACCTTTTGTATATGCTGTATGCTTTCTTTTCAACCATTTTTCACAGAAATATTGTGCTTGTTTCGAAGATATATATATATATATATAAATTTAAATATTTGTTTCATACATCCTAGTAATTTTAATTGCCTTAAATAGTTAAACTTTATATTCTAATTTTTTTTCACCTTCATTTCCAACCGTTAGAAAATATACAGCTTTCTGTTATAAATACTTGATTGTAAACCATATTTGTTACTATATCTCAAAGTTCCTGAACTTGCTATATAATCTTTTCCAGTTATTTTATTGTTTTCAATGTTGTACAGTCTGGGGATAGTTTATTGGGACGGCTTGGTAGTGTTAGTAAGCTTTCATCTCTTGTTCACTCAAATCACTCTAAAATATTCTCAAGACTTTAGCACGAGTTCAAGAAGGGATGTCTTGTCTTGACATCACTTTAATATATACCAGTACTCTTTCAGATGGTAATAGAATCAATGTCATCTTTATCCTAGGATAAAATATAAATCACAACATTTATATTTTACAAAATCATAGATTCCTTTAGACATGGAATGTGCACTTGTAGTCTTGATTCCTGTGTTCTGTGTAAAACTTTCTGTTATGTCACTCAGCTAATTAGCGTTGGGAAAATAATAAAACAAAATATTAAATAGATTTTTAATAAATTTTATTTTAACTCTTCTTTTTGGGCTTTGATTTCATCGAATTTAGTAATTACATCATTATACTTAATATTTTTATCCTTATTATGGTCTAATAAATTAAAAGAAAGATTGGATAATTGTTCTTGTCCTAACAAGAAGCAATATAAATATTCGGCGAATATCATTAATATTTGGGTAAAACTCAACCTATAATTATGAAACTCTTATAGAATATTAAGCAGAGATGCATTTCTGCACTTTTTATAACAATTCTTAATACATTCTATTTCACATCTAAATTCGGATTTTAAAATCTTTTCTACATTGAATGGCTAGACGTGTAGTCAATGTTTTTTTAAGTCAGTCACACTCATGCATTGTTGAAATAAGAAAGTAAAAATCGTCACAAATAATTTTCATTTTTTGATAAGGAGCCAATCTATTCGAAATAAAAGGACAATGTAAATATGTATTTTAAATCCTCCTTTTGGCGTCAAGCTGCTTTCTTCATTTAATGTTTCAAATTTCTCTGTTTCCACTATCTTAACTTTCTCCTCATTATTTAAAAAAATCCATTAAAAAAAACAGATTTCTTCAGTTAAGTATTAAACTTTCTGATAACTTTATTGAAACATGTATCTCGGAGTCCTTGTAAAATAATACGCACTCAAGCAATTAATTTTGTCTTACAATCTTTTGACAAATTTTTCCATTGCAGCGCTTTATATATTCAATGCATCACAAAATCTTATTTCACGAAGAGTACAGATAAATCAATTTTCAAAATTAAGTTTTTTTGCATTCTATTTGAAGAATTATTTGCAGTCCTTTCTTTATTTCAAGTAATTGCAAATCTATCATCTTCAGTACATTGATCTGTAATGACGACTTTGTATCAGAAAAACTTTTAAATAATAATTTTAGGCTCTTCGTTCAAATGTCCCAACGTATTATTGAGGATGAAAAAATATATAAATTATTTCTTCCATTAAAAAAAATGCTTATGGAGGTATAGATGTGGCATAGGCACAGCTAATTTAAATTATGAGCTGCATATTGCACTAATATTGCTAAATTATTAATTTTCGGAATGCTTGCACTTACTCTCTTAAATTTAACAACAGTATTGCCACCATTATCAAATCCTTGCCCCTGCAATCCTAATGATCAACTCTAGTTAATCGAAAATTTCATTCGAGAAACCGTCTTACCCCTATATGAATGAATAAAGTTGCAATTTTCTTCAATCAGTGCCTTTCCATTACAGTCAGCATGAATTAAAACATCCCGATTGTAGCGGAATAAAGTGGTATAATACTTTATTTTGTTAATTTTGCTTATGATTGCATTTATAGTTTTGCTTCCTAACTAATTTTATTTTTTCATATTGAATAGCGGAAAAAAAATAAGGTGCTGAAATTTCTTTGTGATTCTCAATAAGTTCCTTTATAAAATTATTATAATGACTAGAAATCGTAATCAAATTTAAATAATTGCCCAACTTTGGATATCCAGTAATTTCATTTGAGCCTCTAATAACATTGATGCAGAATAGATTTGCATTCAATAATATTTCTAATACTTCATTGCATATTTTTTCTTGTTAATTAAATTATTTTCATAATCATCAATTGCATTTTTGGATTATAAATTCTTTTCTGGCATTTTCTATTCCTCATACAAATTTCAGTCTCCTTAAGAATTTTCTTATTGGAGGATAATCAGATTAACTGCTTCTAATTATGAAATCTTATTTGTGGGTCTGAAAAAGTATGCAGTTTGTGTCCAAAAATCAAATAAGTTAAGAAAGATACTACATTTTGATTAATGGAAAATATAAAATACATTTTCTTTTAGAAGTTCATCCATTAATTTGTTTAATATAAAACTAGTCTTTTTTAGATTTTTACTTTGAATTAGCTGAGTAAATGTTGTTGTTTGATCTATATCATGTATGACGTAGAAATATTTGATGTGTTATAGCATGCCAGGAATGGGAATCATCGTAGTTTAAAAGTGTATTTCTTCTTGAACAGCAGAGGACATATTTTGAACGGTATTGCCGATTTTTGACACATTTTGTGCAGGCTCATGCTCTTGGATTCTTACGGGACAATTACCGTTAAATATTTTTAGAATCAATCGTTTTTTCATCTGACAGTTGTTGTTTCTCTGACAATCATCGTTCATCTAAGAAATAAAAGTATCATGAGCTTGTGAAGTTGTTATCACAATTCTTCCGTTTTCTGACGTTTTTATACTTAACCGTTTAACGAATTGTTGCGGTTCTGACATATTCTTTTTTTTTACTTATATTTTTTCTTTTATGTTGAGTATACATTTTAAAACTAAAACGAAATATTATGTTTAGCATGTTGCCTGTATGATTATAAAACAGGTGTTAAGTGCTGTAAGTGGTATGTTAACTATTATTTTATAGAACGAATAGTAGCGTATGACGAAATAGCATTTGTTCGAATGCCCTCATATCCCGTTTACTGATGTTTTTTTTCTAAACAAACATTTTACAGAAAATAATAGAGTCCAAAAATTCATTGCATATGATATTAATTATTCAAATTTATCAATAAAACTTAAATAATGTGTTAAAAACATACTAAACGATATCGTCCAAATGTATATAAAATTAAGATTGAAAATCACTTACCATGCAATACAAAATTACCTACAGAAATTAAAAAAAATTTAAACTGGTAGGGATCAGTTTGGGATTTAGGACTTGCAGAGATTTTGGACCCTTCCCCCTCCAAAAAAATCAAAATTAATAGGGATGATTTAACACACTTGTCATGTTTGTTAATGAGATCTGTTGCATATTGTCTTCGTTTGGAGATGAAAGTTCTTTATGAACTAAAGGATTATACTTTTTAGAATTACTTTAATTTATTGCATTTCATTTTTGCATGCATAGGACTAGATACTCTATAATTGAATGACGTGCATATCAGGTTACAGATGCAAAACTGTAAGTTACATTTATTAAACATAATATATCACAAATACCTTGCAATCTGTAGTCAAACAATCATACTATAATTATTTGCATTCTTGCCAGTTTTTGACAACACGCAAGTATAGTGACTATGACGTTGTATTGACAATGTAAGCTAATCTAAGTTTGGTAACATGGCTCGTTGATAATATCAATCAGTTCTGTCACTCATTTGAATGCCGATTTTGAAGAAAAGAGACATATAGAGTTTAAATAAGACGAAATATAATTTCCAAACCTCAAGAAGTGGAAAAGTTTAAAATTTAAAAATAGGATTCATTATAAGTCGTATTTTGGGTCCTTTTCCAAATGGGTCCTATACGGGTGCAGTTGTCGCGCTTGCTTAAATATGGCTCTAAGTTCTTGCTTACCTTTGTCAAAATATGCTAGGCATACCGATAATGGAGATTTTTTATGAAATTTCAATTTCACATAGAAAGTCACATGATTTAAAATCCCTCTGATCGAAATGATAGCCGTATAAAGAAAAACATCACAGATGTCCTTATATATTTCTAGATCATCTTTTTTAGTAAGTCAACTCTGTTTCAATGGTTGTATAGTGAAATAAGCATTTTTCTCTAAGCATTTTATAAGCATTTTTCTCATTTTTCTCTATTATATATTCTGCATTAAATAGTTCTATGAATGGAAGAAACTCATCTAGTTACTATTATCTCACTTCTTATATTTTACTGTACAAGCAGATGTATTGTATTTCAAATATTTCACTGTATAAGTAGATCCAGTCATTTTAAAGAACGGTTTAGTGATTGTCAAATCTTCATATAAATTGCTAGGCATATTAATTCTGACAAAAATTTATAATCTCCAATATACTTTCTTTAGATGAAATATTGCATAAATGATCTAAAGTCACAGATTAGAAAAATGTGGAATGTAATCTTTTCCTTTAGTCAAATAAGGAAATTTGATTTTTAAATTCTTTGAATAAATTTATATTTTGTTGCAGTTATTATTTAATATAACCGATTTGATATAAATATTGATAAACAACTATAAAACATAATACATCTTGGATTATGTAGATTTTTTTTCACACTTTTGAAAAATTGAAATAAATCATGTATAAAAGCTTTGCTCTTTAAGGTCATTTTGTATTGTAGAATGAAATCGGTTCTCAATTTTATCTATAGCTTTTTTATTAGTTTTTAAATTCCTCTTAGATATTAATGAAATCTTCTGAAATAAAAAGAATTATAACTCAGTGTAATAGCATTGACAAGATATGTTAGACTGTAGTGAAATAAGTAATAAAGTAAACGAGAGCATTGTGAATAAAAGTCACTAGGTTTAAATATATCAAAGGTATAATGAACGAATCCACTACTTTCCTCAAGTTTTAACTTTTTTTTAAATGACTGGTTTTTACTTTTTAATTTGATTCTTAAATTACTTTTTGATGGTATTTTACCATGCTATTACATTTTGTAGATTTTAAAGGTTGACAGATTCAGGAAAACGATGCAATTTAGAAGGAAATTTTTTAAACCTTTGAAATAAGATTAACACGTTGACTGCCAACTACGAGTTAACTCGTAGATTGCGTTCTTTTCTAGGACCAAACCATCTATGTTATTAGGTGACACCTTCTCTACTACAGTTAAAAGATAGCAAAGAAGGGGTCATCTAATTAGATAGATAATTTTGATATCAGGCCAGGGTAGTGACAATGAACGTGTTAAATACCACATGTTTGGCGCAGTTTGATCAAAAATGGTTCTTGCGCCGATAAACTGCATCAACCAACCAACCTTACATTTTATGAGGAAAGTTTCTTAAAATAATTTGTCATTTCGTTTTTTCTTAAAATATGAATTATTATTCGATATTGCATTTGAAATGTATGATGACACACCTTAATATGAATTTGAGCGCATTCCTTTTTTTTTCCTTTATCTTCTTTTTTTTTATCTGCAGGTGAGCATCAGTGATGTTCTAAAATTGACCACCGGTCCCGGTCCTCTGGACTTGGGTTCTGGACTCTCCTTTTGCGGCAAGAGCAGCTCTTGTAGCTCTGACTGGGCAACTAAAGTGAAAGAGTGGCAAACTGCTGAACAGTTGACGAGAATGAGAGATGAAGAACCTTTGTTGAAAAATGGGGGAGATAGAAAATTCAACGAACTCTGCGTTGTATGTGGAGATAAGGCCTCGGGTAAGAGATACCATCTGTCAGCTCTATTTACACCAGCATCTTGTTGGCTTATTATCTTATATTTTTCTTCGTAAATGCAAATGATGTCCTTTAGCTATTTATGCTGTTGTTGCTCAAATTTAGTTTTAATAAAATTTTACTTGCTTTGAACTGTAAAAGTGAGCAATGTGATCATTTTGAGGGAATATTTATGAAACATATTTTTTCTATGTAACTATATATATTTACTGAAACTAAATTCATAAATAATTTTAATGTCTTTTAATCAAACTAGTTCAATCAATGTATTTTTATCTGAAGATTAAATTTCATTTAAATTCATGTCATAAATAACTTCCGATTCAGTGCAAGTAATTAGTAAACTAATTAAATATTTCAAATGTGTTTGAGATTCATAAGTCTTTTTTACCTTTATTTTAATGAGAAATAAACTTCCTTGTTAACCTTTTCAATTTGGAAAAAGCATTTACTGTGATAAAATCTCGAAATATTTTTATTTTGTAATTTTATTATACGCTGACGAATCAGTCTCAATGCTTTTGGCAACGAAAAGGAATTTACAACCTATCTGTTATAGCGTCCTCAGTAAAACGGATGAAATAATTGTTCACTAATCAATTATATACACTTACCACCCACGAGAAAGTTATCTTTTTGGTAATATTTGAAACTGTTTAACTCTGCAGGAAGGCATTATGGAGCTGTGAGCTGTGAAGGATGCAAAGGCTTCTTCAAAAGAAGTATCCGCAAACAGCTAGGCTATGCCTGTAGAGGGAATCGTGACTGTGAGGTGACGAAGCATCATCGTAATCGCTGTCAATACTGCCGTCTTCAAAAGTGCCTTACCATGGGCATGCGTGCAGACTGTAAGTTGACAAATGAATTTCTATCTACTTAACCATCAGCAAACTTGTGCTCGTCCTTCTTCAATAAACTTCCTCCTAAATGTATTCAAAAATTATATTATAGCGTCCTCTGTAAAACTGATGAGATAATTGTTCACTCATTAATTACATACACTTACCACCCACGAGAAAGTTATCTTTTTGGTAATATTTGAAACTGCTTACTTCTACAAAAAGGCTTGTTTCATGTGAAAATGGAATATTAACGCTTTCTTTCTTTCTTCGATGATAGAAAATCGTTTTATTCTTTTTGAAAATCTCAAAGTAAAAATTATGATGAAATAGAAATATTCATAAAACCTAATTAAAAATTATTGCCTGACGAAATTATACATTTGCATTCTATATTTATTTTAAATTTATGATTGATAGCAAATTGATGAAACTGTTCTATCAAAATTTTATATTTTAACTGTTCTTTTGAACAAATATACTTTTAAATTGGAACTGTAGTTGATAATTTATTTTCCATTTGTGGCCAGAAGGAAGAAATAATATTGAGATAGAAACAAAGTCGAAGGCAAGCTTGTAAAACAGAATCTCCTAATTCAGAAAATATCCTATCTAGAAACAGTATTGAGGCAGAGTATTATATTCAGATATTTTTAACTATTATACTGTACATTTTCCTCACCAAATAAATAATTATTTATTTATTTGGTGAGCAAAAAACGTAACTAAATTCTTTAAATTCTGGATTTTTGAATACTCTGTTTATAGTTATGAATCATTATTACGTATATAAATAGCTGGATCAAAAACAAGTAACACTTCAGTAAAAATACCACAAAAGAAAAAGACAAATGATAATAAGGTTGTTTTATAAACAACATAAGCAAAGATCATTTTTCGTGTTATTCTGGAGACGAATTGAAACATTTATCGCATTGTGCATTTTCCAATACATTTAGTACAATATGTTGAATTTCTTATTCGACCCGAAAATGTTGTTCAGAAAGATCGCTCTTGATTAATCTAATCAAATGAAAGGAGTACGATGCTAAGTCAGGCTGTATGGTGGGTAGGACCAAACTTCCCTTTTAAATTTCTTTAGCAAAGTTTGTGTACTATGTGAAGTCTTGTATTGTCAAGCAGTAGTATAATGCCTTTTCTCAATTTGGCGCGTTGACGGTCTTTCACAAATTCTGTAGCGTATTGTAATATCATTCGACGTTTACTGACATTTCTTCAGCGGTGAATCCAGTGTGCAAAACATTAAAATTGAAAAACTCAGTTGTCATCGCTATACTTTGGCATTTTTCCTTGTGAGAATGGTTTTGTGTAGCCATTCCATGGCAATGCATTTCGTTGTGGAGGAGATGTGGTGAAACAACAATTCGTCCACAGTGATTTTGTGCATTCAGCTGTCACAAAAGATTAAAACACGAGTACCCATTTGTTCGTTGTGTGTGGCCATCAAAAGTCAAGATACCTATCTTATAGAGAGCATTCGGCATTGCAGGTGTTTGTGATTTATGAAATGAAAAATTCCTTATGAAATATCCCGAATACCCAAACTTTCCTTAAGTTTTATGCGCCAGTGTGCCTGAATAACTTACTTGGTAACGCCAACTTTTTCATCATTGAGTCGCTTTGAACAGTCATCGTCATTAATATCTATGCGACCATTTTCAGATCACTCGCACTATTTCCATTGTGAAAGATTGCCATAAACAACGAAGATATCTATGCAATTCATGCGTTCAGCCCTTAATGAAACGTACAGCTCCTCTAATTTGTAATATGGAATACGAATGCAACTGTCACGTAATTATGAAGCGTTCTTCGAATACATTCGAACACATTGGGAAAACACAGCTTTATTTATTTTTCTTTCCGAGTTTCTTATATCTGCTCTGAACGGCGCAAAATTGCTGCGATAAATTTATAATACGTTTCCAATCACCGGCCAGCGTAATCCGTATATATATTTATTGTTTAAAGAGAGAGATTTATTACTAAAATAATTTCTGTAATTACAACGGTTATTTTTCAAGTTTATGTTTATAAAAGAGATGACAAGAGTTCCTTATACCTGGTTAGGGTCTTAACCAGTTTAATAAGATTTTCTTGTAATCTTTTATAATAAAATCCTGATACCACTTAAAGAACAGATTATCAAATTTGAAATCCATTGTTATTTATTTATTATTATTTGATTAAGACATAAATTCCATTTAGAACCATGCTTAAAAGTAATGTATTCTTCATTAGATTTTTCGCCAATTAATCCATCTAAATCAACTGTTTTAATGTTGTCCCTAAATTAATTTAAAATGATTATTTGTATATCTTGATTCTATTTATTTCATTCAAGTTACTAACTATAAATTCTTCCGACAGCTGTCCAATCTGAAAGGAAGCCAGCTGATTCCAGGGAGAAAACTGTAACCCCACCTATGGCAGCAAGTTCTCAAAGAATTTATGTACGTAAAGATTTTCGATCTCCTCTTGCTGCTTTGCCAACATTCAGCTCTGATAAGGTTTGTCTTCTTTAGTATCCCTCCCCCCAAAACTTCAACAACCGACAAACAATCAAGTTTCTATTTGTTGACTAAATTGAGAAAAAAATCACTTTTTTAGGATTATCAAAAGCCTTTACATATTCTGCATACTTTTATGGTAGATAGATACTTCTTTATGGCTATTTTGAAACGTATTTATCTGTCATTTTCAAAGTTTTCTCCTTTCGTGTCATCTTCCTAGAAGATTTTTTTTTCTTTTATGAATTTTGTATTTAGACAAATTTCATCTATTTTATAAAATATCAGTATCATATACTTTTATTTATTTGAACATTTGTTCACTAATAAATGATGAGCTATCTTGTGAAAAACTACGTTTTCATGATCTGCTATTTTATGATTTAATAGATTTTTCATTAGAAGTTTATGTATACAATATGAAGAATCTAATATAATTATATTTGTAACAAAATTTGTGCTTTTAAAAAAATTAAAATTAACTTACCATTTCATTTTAACAAACCTTTCATTTTCTCATCTTGAAAGCTCATAAAAGTAGGTATGAATTATTATTTTTATTTAAGTCCTTGAATTATATTTTCCAATTTTAATGTCCATGAATTGTGATGCTTTTATTGAATGAATTGAAAAATTGTAATCGATATGAAAAAGAAAAAAAATTGTTGTTTTATTTGAAGTCTTGAATGTGAATAGCGCATATTGCCCATTGTCTTGTAACAAAGTTTGAAGTTCTGTAATTTGACAAATTAATAAATTATTAAAACTATACGATATTGATTTTTAAAAGGTTTTAAATTCCTGGCATTATACTTTTCAAACAGCTGTTTATTTAGTAAGACATCACAAATGGGCGAAAGAGCGAAAGCTTCTAAATGAAATTTGACGTATAAAACACTCGACGGGATAAATCCATTTTGGGGGAGGGTAAATGCAAAAATATTACTTAATGTATCTCGTACTTATCTTAATTTGTTTTGATGTGATGTTAGTAAAAATTTGCTTACTTTATTCTCCAGTTTATTGATGTAGAGTTGTTTTTTTATATCAAAAGATTACAAGTTCTGTTTTTATGCAACTTTTATTTCGGATTAATTTTTTAAAGTTTATGTGCAATTATATTGAGAACAATCAACTTGGTACCTGCAGTTTTGAATTTGGTATTATTCTGAATTGCTATACCTGCGAGTTGGATTATTCATTAACGATTTAAGTTACTTTCTAACTAATTTAATTTGTGCAAATGTTTTTTTGAGGGGGAAATCCCTCACATCTTTTGATAAAGAATCTATCTGAAACAAATGACATGCTTTTTTTCTTGGATTAAAAATAATAAATAAGCTAAGAAAAGTATGTAACTTTTTAAATAAACCGGAAAAAATTTCTAGAGATCTACACAAAAATTCTTTTGATTAAATTTTAAATTCTAACAAAAGCACGTAATTATTTTTAGTAATTGTACATGGTGAATTTTCATATTAATAGCGTTCCATACTACTTATTATTTTTACCTTTGCGAATTTTCTAACTGTGCCTTAATTATATTTATTTCTCTTAGTTTCTTGACACCATACAATCCATCTTGTTTTATAAAAATAAGATGAGATTTAAATGCACATGATTAATCTTATATGAGTTTCTGCAGAGTATAAGTATGTGAATTGATAAAAGTGCTTTCTTTTGAAAATATTTTCCTAAGGAATTCTGATTATATATATATATATATATATATATATATATATATATATATATAATGAAGATTCGCTTTTTATAAACATTCATAAGCATTTGCACAAAACAAAAATTAAATTTAATTGTAGGGTCTTTTATTACATGTATTTCAGATTCAGTATTATTTAGATTTCAATAAAGCATTTAAATTCCTTTATATGTTACTGCTTTTTTTGTGTGTGTGTGTGTAAAGTATATTACATTTTGGTATTTTTTTACAGGACACGAGGAACGTTAATGTTGGAAAATCAGGTGATTTATTTAAAGTTTATTTGCACTGTTTACTTATAATTTAAATGTAGAATCATTACTATTATTTGTTTGCTTAAGAAGTTTTTGAAATTAAGGATTGTTGTTTATGTGATATTCATATATTTTCTGACAAACATTTATGAAGATTCGCTTTTTATAAACATTCATAAGCATTTGCCCAAAACAAAAATTAAATTTAATTGAAGGGTCTTTTATTACATGTATTACAATATTTACAAATAGTACAGTTTTACATCCATTCTCAGATATTCAATGGTTAACATTTAAAAAAATAGGATTTTCAAATTATGATGAGTCAAGGCAGACAGATCCACAAATAGGCAATGTTTTATTGGAAGAAAGATAAACCACTTATAATAGGTCTTAATAACATTAGTGCAGCTGGATTTGGTTTTTTGGATACATTTTATCAATTATATGATACAAAACAATGTTTTTGCTGCTATACACTCCAAAAGTTTTGAGGCCTTAAGTTTATTTCCAGCCACTGTAGTATGCATATAATTTTTTACAATTCAAAATGTACTTTACATTGCATTAGAAGTACATTCCTTGGCAATGCACTTATTTCGCATGCACATGCGAACAATGGCTGAGAGCAAGAAATTTTTATCATTCTACTAATTTCTTAAAATGTATCAACAATTCTAGAAACTCTCTATTGCAATTGTAACAATGCTTTAAGAATAGATACATTTTGCTTTCTTGCGTTGAAAAAAAAAGAAAAAAACAGGACGCATTTCCTTTTAGACGATTTTCAAATTTTGTGGTTTGTTGCAGTACATTTAATCAAAAACGATGATCTTTAAAAATACCAAATACTTTTATGCGTTTATGCTTTGTGGCATCCGGGACATATGAGGATTTAAAAAAAGTTTACTAGGCAAAGGAAAAATGCTTTATTAACAATAGATACAGGATACAAATGGTAATTAAGAGATATATGTGGTGGTCACTTCTCTACATTCTCACCAAACCTGTTGGGTCATTTATCATATCACTGGACCTATCTGTTTAACCTGTCTTGGTAATAATCAGGACTTTGGGTATTGAGCCAGTTCTCGGCACCTTTTTGAACATCGCCGTCTGACATGAACCTTGTTTCAGATAATTGTTTCTTCAATGCCTGGAAAATGAAATATTCACTGGGTGCCATATCAGGGCTGTATGGGAGCTGATTCCAGATCTCCTATCTAAACGTTTCCAGGAATTTTTCTGCCCGATTCAAAAGAACGACACCATTTCGCCACCTGTTTTCTACTCATTGCTTCACTCCTGTGCGCTTCAATGATTTGTCTGTTAATGTTGGGGACACATTCTTGAAATCGATCATGGCTTGTACGTCTGGGCAAGACCACTTCTCTTGAGACCTTACCATTACTGTCGATGTTTCAGGTCTCAGTACTAACACCATCTCCTCGACCGACCAATCTAAGATAACTAGCGCTGTCTGTCACCAATCTGGGTGACAATATTCCCATCTATAATTTTTACTTTCCCAAAACTGGTGCTTGTAAACTTTTTTTGGATCACCCCTTCTAGTTATCGATGTGTGCAAAATAAATTCCTTAATGAGTTTGGTGAAATGAAGAAAAGTTGTTAGTACTGAGAAAGCTGTTATAATTTCAAGGTAACTTTTCTGACAAGATATTTTTTCGTCCCTGGGGTAACACATCGTCTCTCAAAGAGGAGTCCATTCCCCCCGGTTCCCCATACCCCCAAAGAAATCGACAATAAGCACCTACTTAAATAATACTATGCACAGACGGATTCCACAAATTCACGGATTATATTGATTTCATGAATGAAAAAATTAAAACATATGCATTTCACAAAATATTAATGTTAAAAAAGTAACCCAAAATAGATCATTAGCATTTTTATCAAATTAAAAATATGTTGAAATGTGAAACATAATTAACTAATTTATTAAAAGACAGATTTCTTAAGGCCTTATCACACGGTGAAATTTCGCCAGCACTTTTCCGTTTCTACGCTCAAAAGCCGGTCAAGCAAGTTTCATAATCAACAACTTTTTCGAACCAGCTCGAAAATATTGTCCGCAAACGAAATTCAACCAATCATGTAAAACTTTGAAGTGACGTCACTTTCCTTTCGTTTGCTGACGGAAAGTACCGAAGATATTTTACCGTGTGATAAGGCCCTTAGTAAACACTGTTTAAGTGTGCAAAATATCTAAATCCGGCAGTGCAAACTATCGAATTAATATTTTCTTACTAAAGAGTAGCCAGACATTCGTTTTCACATCCAAAGCATTTTCACTCGAGCGAAATACTCTCAAATATCTCATCTTGTTCTATGAGTTTTTTAATATTACTGTCAGTCAGTGTTTCCCATCAAATATGTCTTTAAAATGTGATTTCAATTTAAACTATATTTTCTTTCAAGTCGTCGAACTACTTTTTGAAACAATATAAAAATGTATTATCTGTATTTATGAATTTTCTTCTTAACGTTAATTAATATAATCTTCCACCTGTCTCACTGCAAGACTTAAACTCAGTCACTAGTTTTTATTTACATAGTTAATATTTTTCTTTGAAACATTTGCTAGCTTATTGTTCATTTAAATATATTTATTAAAATAAGAATAAGGTATGCTGAGCAAGTTTTATGTGTAGTATGAGTCGAAGAATTACAATATATCCGAATTTCTCATATGCATAATCAATAATTTAAAACATATAAGTTTTTCATTTAAAAATATTTTGGCTCATAGTATTTTCACATATGCTGTTTATAAAGATGTGAGAAAATTCTAACATGTTTCTCCGTAGTTATTAAATTAATTCGACAAATAATAAAAACAGATTTAAATAGTTCTCTTGTCTTTTTTCTTATATTAACAGATATTGTAATTCCATGAGCCTTAATGTTTTCAACATCCAACTCTATTAAAAAAAAAATGTGAATTTTCATATTAAGGTGTAGAGAATGAGATATGTGCTCAAGAAAAAAAGTAAGGAAGAGAAATAAAGCAGAATTCTTGTTATATACTTCAATTCAAACAACTAATATTTCTTGAATAAATGCTTTGTTGAGATTTAATATTAACATAAAATGATAAATTGAAGGAATCTTTCATCATATTTTTATGCAAAATGTTATGATATGTCATAAAAAGTTGTTTAATATGCTTGCTGTTAAGCCTGTGATTACTTTCCCATCATATGACTGTTGAAAAACAAAAAGCTAATTATTTTACATACTGGAAAAATCACTTATTATTTCTCATTGTTTTCTCCAAACCCCCAAATTAAATCTGACAATTTACAAGTTCAAAGAAAAATATCATAATCGTTATATAGAGGCTCAATATATGGCCGAAAGTTAAATTGTTGATGATTAAGTGTTGAACTCACATATTAATTTTTTTTTACAAACTCAATAATGAAATTGCTATATATGATATTTCATCATTTAAAGTATATCTAAACATGATAAGAAAGGGAAACTAGATTATTTCAAGAACCAATCCCAAATTTTAGCATTCATTATTTACTAATATACTATTAGGGTCACCTCCTTCTCTTCACTTCATAAATAAGCCTTGCATCAAAAATAATATTCAAGTGGATAAATCAAAAAATACCTTTTTAACGTAATTTTAACTTGTCCAAGGATTTTATTATAGCTACCAAAATTATATTTTAGAAAATTATTATTTTTTTATGTGTGTGGGGGGGAGGCTTCTAAGAAAGAAAAATGAATATGTGTGAAACCAGATGTGTCAAATTTATGTTTTAGAATATTTTTTTTGTATGAGGGTAAGCTTTCTAGGAAAGGACAATGAATATGTGTCAAACCAGATGCGTTATCACTTGGGCAACCCCAAAGGAATCTCGAATGACAAAAAGAGAAGAAAAAAAAATGAAGGGAAGAAAGCAAACATTGAGTGGGTAGAAAAAGAAGGAGAATAAGATGTCAGTTTACCAAGCGGAACTGTGAAAATGCCTGCTAGCTAATTTTAAGAGGGAAAACCTGTCTTATAAGTCTCTAATATATATATGTAGTCAGCAAATGTTGATACATTTTACCGTTTTTCTGCATGCAGTTCCATCCTAATCTCCTATACTTGATGATTTTTTTTTTGCCTTCCTTCTTTATATTTATTTTTATTATTTATCAAGTTTTGATTGTTAATAAATAATCAAATACTAGTTTTCAAAATAATATCAGGGAACTGCAATTCTGCAGTCCCAATAGACTAATTCGAATTTTAGCAGCAAATGTTTATCAAATATACATTGTTTCAATATGGTATGTTTTTATAGCACATTATTTCTTTTCAAAGGGTATATATTTATCTATTTTTGTTAGGTAAATGTTTGTTCTTTAGTAATTAGTGCATAATCAATATTTAAACATCTTTCAGTCATTTAAATGAATTTTCTCTTTTTTTTATATATAGATTTAAGTACATTAGCTAACGTAGTAACTTCATTAGTTGCAATGAAGCAAAATCCTGGAGATCAGAGTCACTGCGATGTACCACTAGTCACTGCCAATGGGGAATCCCATAGCAGATTGCTGCCTAAAGACAGCAACAACGTCATATCCAAAGCTTTTGACACAATGGTTAAGGTAACCAGTTTCCTTTATTTTTAGGGCATTTTTATTCCTTCTTTAAAGTCAAAGTCAAGATTGTGTATATATATTTTAAATTTAAAAATATTAGCTTCATTCAAAATGGTACAAAGTGACAATCGATGAAAAATTCAAATTCCATAGTAAAGTAAATATTTTAAGAAATTCTTGTGTTGAATGCATTATAGATTTAAAGACTTTTTAACATGTTATCTGAAAATTGTGTTTTCAACCTGTATTTTATCTGACTTTTCAAAATATATGTAAAACAGAGCAGGATTAGTATTTGTTTTGTGTTAATATTACTATAACAAAATCAAGTATACAAAATATGATTAATATTTGAATACATTTTTCATGTGCAATGTGATTCATTTAAAAAGTTGCCAAGATATTTAGAATTTTTTCAAATTTTAAAACATGCTGCTTTACAGATTATTCATGCGAAATTTTTATTATGAAAAAACATGAAATATTTTTCTTATTGGTAAAATTTATAATACATTTCTATATAATCGGTTGAAAATGTAAATTATTGGAACCCAATTCTCTATTTTCATAAAACATATTGAAACAAAATATTCCAACTTGTCCCTGTTTGGTAACTGTGGTAAAAGAATCCGATTGGGCAACTTAAATATTTCTGTAGGTAAAATAATTTGCCATCTGATAAAATTAAAGCGTTGTTAATTCTTTTGTTAGAAACTCTAGAAGTAACAAGTTATAACAAAATGCGTCTGCATGATTTTAAGATAAAATAGTTTGACAAATAAATCTTTTTTCTTTATCATTCAACTAGCTTGAAATTAATTTTTCATGATAACATTTGCTGAATAATTAAATAACTTCTCCCAAACATAGTACATGATCTACAGTTATTCTTCGCTCTGAAAATAAAGTCTTTCATTTGAAGAACAAATGTTTAAAATATATGTGATAAAAATTTATATCTTGTTTTCTATTTTGATACAGATTTGTTTCAAATCAATTCTTTAAAAATGCACTCTTGTATAAGTTATTACAAAACAGCAACAGAGGCCAAATATAAATAATTGGTTTATTGAAAGATAATCAAGTAAGGAAAAACACGCACATAGCAGTACACAACACAGACAACTACTGAAAGCTCAGCATTAAGGTGGGTTCAGACGAGGCTTATTATTGTCCGCAAACGTTGCCTCTCTGCTGTTGTCCCGGCATTGCCCTCGTGTGAACACTTGAAGCAACGCGGACGTTTTTCCCGACGGGACAATCATTTGCCACTGTCCTGTTGTGGTCACGTGATTTTCCGGAAGTAGGCGTGATCTTCTATTGCGGACAATAATAAGCCTCGTCTGAACCCGCCTTTGACAATGGCAAATGATTGTCTCGTAGGGACAAACGTTGTGTTGTCTCAAGTGCTCACACGAGGACAATACTGGGACAACAGCAGAGAGCCAACGTTTGTGGACCGGACAATAATAAGCCTCGTCTGAACCCACCTTAAAGGTGGGTTCAGACGAGGCTTATTATTGTGCGCAATAGAAGATCCCGCCTACTTCAAGGAAATCACGTGACCACAACGGGACAATGGCAAATGATTGTCCCGTCGGGACAAACGTTGTCCGCGTTGTCTCAAGTGTTCACACGGGGACAATGCCGGGACAACAGCAGAGAGACAATGTTTGCGGACAATAAAAAGCCTCGTGTGAACCCTCCTTTAAAGTGGGTTAGTGTTGCCATCAGCTAAAGAGAAGTTACATACAGTTATGGTTATGGAGAATACAATTTATAGAGAGAGTGTGATTATATTCAACCGTATAATGACAAACTAGGCTGTTGCCTAGGATCACTGGATTCAGGGGGTGTAGCAAAGAATTCGATAATAAGCAGTGGACAGATTTATAAATGCTGAACATCAGCTTCAATAATTTTATATACAAATATGGTACCACGCATTCATGCAAAACAATGAATTAAAAAAAATTAAGACATGCTTGTCATAAAGTAATTAAAATAAAAAATAACCTGAAAGAATAGCTACCTGAGCATTTGCATAATGTTAAAAGTCAGTTGAAATGTGAAAGTTTATTCATCGTTTATTAAAAGAGCGAATTCATAATGTGGATTGTCCAATCCCATAAAATGTCTGAATCTGCCATTAATTTGGCATTATTAAAATTCAAAAATCCAATTCATTTATATATATGTGTGTGTGTGTGTGTGTGAATGCCTTTTTAATGGCAAATAAATTGTAAAAGGAATTAATTATGTATAATCAAATATTTTCATACTTGAGGGAAGGAAATTTGTTTATTAACGCATTTGTTTACTCCAGCTATTTATTTGCAATAATTTAAGAAGTATTTCGGTATTTTAGGTTGCAGGTGGTTGTTCTGATCAGTTGTCTTTACCGTTGGAACCTGAGAATGATTCATTATTTGAATTCGATGGTGAGTTCTTTTTCTCTGTCATACTAATTCTTTTCAGCATTGTGGTTAAGTTGATAAAGATGAAAAAATTCTCAACATTTTATTCCCGCTTTTATTTCCATTGTTTCTTGATATCACATCGTCTTAAGCATTGTCTTAACAGACCAAAATTTTCTGTTAAATAATTATGTACTTAGTAATTATAAATTAACTAATTAAATATAATATAAATTAACTTATGAATTAAATAATTATTTAAATTACTACCGTAATTATTAAAAACCAGAAAAACAAAACCTTTTTTTCAATTTGCTCAACTTATTTTTAATTTAATTCAATTTCCCTTTTCAGTAGCATTTTATATGAAAATAAAATAATTTCGACATTAATTGTGTAGAAAATGAAAGTGAATTATCTTTCATATATTTAATTAGTTGACGTTTTCACTATTCCTTTTTTAATAATTTCAGTTTCACTATATTTGACTTTATTATTTTTTTCTTTTAAAGTGATCTTTTAGAATTAATTAGTTTTAGAACTGCTTATTGAAATAGTTTTAGCTTTGTGTTAAAATCTCTATGTTAAAAAAATAAGGGTTTGTGGGACTATGATGAATACTATATATAAATATTCCTTAGGAATGCTATGTTTTCTCGGTTTTTATTACTGTTTCCATTTGTAAATGTTTATTCCCATGTTATTGAATTAATCTGTATGATCTTATTTGTTGAATTACTAATTATATCATGTTGCAGGTCCATTGCTTTTAGACTCTCATGTAGCGTTTCATCTAACGACTCCTAATCCAGGATCATCTTACCTCAACGTCCACTATATATGTGAAAGTGGGTCTAGGCTTTTATTTCTTTCAGTCCATTGGGCCAGATCAATACCTGCTTTCCAGCTACTGCAGTATGTATAACAAATTAAAGTATTCATCTCTAGAAAACTTTCATTACTAATGGATAACATTAATATAAAATAAATCCCGAAAACTACGAATCATTATTCCTTTCCATAAAATTTAGATAATTTCAAAATATTCTCTCGACAATATTAGGCTTCTTAAGATTTGTATTAAATTATGATTTTAAACTTTATGGAATTATATTTTTCACATATTTAACACTTGAGGGAATTTTTCCCAATTAGTCACTTATGAATGGATTTGTATCCCAGAAAAGGTGAATTTCTGCAATCATCTTATTTGGACATTAATTATACTTCAGTTTTTTGTTTGTTTTTTGTTATTCAGGTTTATATATTCTTTTAAAACATGCAATGTATAGGATAATAAATTTCTTTGAAAAGTGCACCAATATTTGTGAATTTTTCCGAAGACTCAAATGCAGCATTTTTTTCATTCTGCGTTTTACCTTTATTTTGAATGTTTCATAAAGGCTATATCCTTATTCCTTCTTTATAAATTTTGCTTTACAAAATGTCATTTTGATACTGCATTTATATGCTCTTTTCTAGTTCGAAAGAATTTATTTATTAGAAATCTCACAAAATCGTTATTACCAGAACATTAAAAAGGTTATTTATTTAATGTATTTCCTTCGAATTTAACCTTTCCTTGAAAATTCTTTTGGTGATTTTGTATCTTCTTTCCATGAATTTTCATTTTCATTCTTTCTATTGATAAATAAAACTTTCAAGCCTACTCTGTTCCAAATGTTTCCGACCCCAAACTAATTTACATTTCATAAAACGATGTATTGTAGAAAACATCGGTATCTATTTATTAATAAAAATGCAAGATTAATTATCTAGATTATTTGAAATTTAATTTTGTTATATACAATACTCTGTTAAGTATTAATAAAGAATGGATTAATTTTTGTACCCAAAATAAATTTCAATGCTGTATAGCTGAAATTGTTCTTTCTTAATCAGGCCAGAAATACAAGCTACATTAGTACGGAGTTGCTGGAGCGAGTTATTTACATTAGGTTTGGCCCAGTGTTCTCAAGTTATGTCTGTAAAAACTATTTTCTCAGCGATAATCAGTCATTTGCAGTCAAGTGTACAGCAAGGTAAATATAGAATTTTAGATGCAAGTTTTATTTAAATTATCTTACTCTACTTGATATAATTTTTGTTTTAAATACTTTTGAAATTAGCTTTGTTACCTACATTTTGCTTTTAGTAGAAGATGTGATGTTCACTATAATCATTTGTATGAGTAATAATTTTAATCATTATCAGTATTCATGCAATGCATATTATAAGGCTTTTTTTCTTGATAAAACGATGAATTTAGTTTCACATTAAAACACATTTTAACTCAATATACACTCTAAAAATTTGTATTAGATGATGTTTTATTTTTAAAAATTTGAGAAAATATCTGTTTTATTTACTTTTTAATTTATTCTAATTTACATATGTGATGCATCTACGTTTGAATACTATTATATTTAAGCAGGCATTTGATTTTATAATTGTAGTAATAGTCAGGAAATCTGATCAATTATATTTCGTTTTAATATTATCCTCATATTTTATAATTCATCAAAATTTTATTTTTTACAATTTTTTAAAAAAATTGATTAGTCTATGACTTTTGACAGTTATCTAGTCGGCTGCCTCTACCACTGATCAGTATTGAAAAACTAGTTTTGTACCAATAATAAATTATACAGTTATTCACTATATTCAGTATACTCATAAGGGAAAAAAAATTGATTTAGAAAAAGTCAACCGCATTAATAGAGTTCAAGACTAAATTAATGATGAATAGAAAAAAAATCAACTGAATGATTTTCTTAACATTCTCCAGAAAAATATTTATAAGCTAAATGTGACAATCAAAAGTAAATCATTTACTGTAATTTCTAAAAAGACAGTCAAGTTATATTTCTTAATAAAAGAAGATAAAAAAAAACTATCTCTGTCAAAATGCAGATATCCACTCTGCTTAAATATATTTGACATTGAAAGTTCAAGTCTTGATCTTAAACTATTGAATCAAGCTAAAACGATTGCATTTTCTTTTTAATGTTATTTCTTGAGAATTACTTGCTTATGTACTCTTAGTTCTTTCTATCCAACTGTCCCTATATCTGTTTATGAGTGTTTTTCTTGGGATAATCGATAGTAGATGATGCTATAAGGATTATTCTTGCTGTGAATTTGTTGTGTTGATGTGATAAATTAAAATTCGAGATTGTACTTCTAGAGCTGTCAGAATGTTGTATGCTTCTGTTGTTATAAACTTTTTCATTCTTCAATCCTACCAATTGAAATAGAAGGCATATATCTTCATCTGAGTATTTTAGAATATTCTGAAATGCTTGCTTGCTACGCGAGAGAAGAAATTATTTTACCTGCCATTGTTTACCTTACGATTGCTGTTGTTATGGGAGAGTCAAAAACATGCTTTAAAAATGAATTCATCTGGAGCTTGACATCGGCTGTGTCCGGTTATAGTGGATATATGCTCACCGCATATCCGCAACCCTTAAACACATCTAAAATGTAATATTTAAAAAAAAAAAAAAAAAAAAAAAAAAAAAACGCTAATTGTATTTATTTTTTTCTGAAAACATTTTAACTGTTTAACTTCCAAATTTATTAGGTTCTTACATTATCAGTTCATATTCCAGACGCATTAAAGTAAATATAAAGTACTAGTACTCTCATGCTTTTTCACTTAACTTCAAATTATATTTTGGGTGCTTTTTAGCCCTTTGGGTATAGATTTATTGGAAAAATTCTTGACTGCAAGTTTAATTTCCTGATTGAGAATTCATTTATTTGAGCTATATAATATGCATATTAATTAGAATTGTAAAGAAATGCTCTCTAATAACTGATATTTATCACTTTTGCCAAGAACAAGGATGCACATATTTAATTTTGTCTTTATATGACAAATTAAATTCTTCATACATAATTTAGGCAAAAGAAGTCTTAGTCGTCAAATGTACCAATGAAGTGTATTCTAATATTATTTTTAAGTAAATTATTCATAGATAAAGTAACCTTTTTATGAATGTTTACAATAAGGAAACAAATGTACTTTTCTTTTAGATCGATTATCTGCGTCTCGAGTAAAACAAGTCACAGATCATATATGCAAATTACAAGATTTTGTAAATTCTATGCTTCGATTACAAGTTGATGAACATGAATATGCCTATTTAAAAGCAATTGTTCTTTTCAGTCCAGGTAAGCGCTTAGTTTCCTTGAGAATTTTATTTCAAATGTTTATTAAACTTATTAAATTTAAAGGAAAAATTAAATAAACAAGAAAAAATGGAAGTGGTCATGTTAGAGATATTTTTAAGTCAAAGAGGTTGAATCGATGTATATCAAAGCTATCAAATACTGTAATCATATACCATTGGTTTTAAGTCAGCTCTTGCGAAAAGCAAATTAATTGATGAAATTTTAGAATTATATGCTCATATATAATTTCTTGTATTGCACAATGAAAGATTTTGTCTTAATAATGTCTAAATGTGCCTTTAAATTACAACGGGAATATTCTAAAGTTATTACTTTTTTATGTTCTTGATGTTTTTATGTCAATCTTTTTATTATTATTTATTTATTATGTTTCTGACTTTTCAAAAATCTCTAAATCCATTTCGCGATATTTCTCGAAATTGTTTCAAATAACGATATCAAATAGTTTGAAAATGAATAATTAAAATCTGTTGAAAAATTTAGCATAAAGGTAAAAAAAACTTGAAAATATGTACAATCTAAACATGAACGTTTTTGCCCAAAGCATGATAGTTTTTTTTAAAAAGCAGCAGTAAAATTAATACATAAATAAAACTGCCAATTAATATTGTATATTTAATGGATACTGAAATCCTCATAGCTTTGAAGCGTATTTTATTTCTTGTTTTATTATAAAGACTAAAATTGGCACAGCTATTTTTCTCCATTTTTTTCAGTTATTAACTTATTTATTTATTTTTTGTAGATTATCCCTCTCTCCCCAGTGCAAGACAAGTTGAGAAATTTCAGGAAAAAGGGTACCAAGAACTACGTTCTTATATTGGTCAAACGTTTCCTGAAAACAACGATCGATTTCCTAAGTTGCTTTTGAGGTATAGAATGCTAATTCAAATTTATTTCAAATGGAATTTATCATTATGCACATATGAATAGAAATTAGTCTTAGAACTGAATTTATATTAAAGTACTTGTAAACTTCTCCTTAAAATTAGCTGCTTATTTGCTTTGATATTGTTTCTACTGAATGAAATACTACATAATTTTTTCTGTCTGACAGATTACCTGCTCTGCGATCCTTACAACCATCGATCACTGAAGAATTATTTTTCTCTGGCCTCATCGGAAACGTGCAAATTGATAGTATCATTCCCTATATATTAAGTATGGATTCCAGTGAATATACACCAGAAATGGGTATAAGATTTTTTTCTTTTAACTCTTGTCAGTAGAACTTTTTATTTCATTTGTAATGAAATTTTATAGTTATTTGCAGTTAGTATAATTATATGCTATCTGTTAATTTTGAAAAAAGTCTAGAATAAATTATTGCATTTTTAAATGAATATGTATTGTTGAGATTTTACATATTTTTTTTATTTAACTGAAATTTACTATAATGTAATTATCAAATTATACTTATTGTTAATTATTTATTTTCAAAAACTCTCATGAACTTTGAGTATCATTTTAATAATTAAATTGGGTATTCTTTTATTCTCTTGCATTTGAAATTTCTTTCTTTCTTTCTTTATAATTTGATTAAAAAATTACTCGTATTTACAAAGACTAATTAATTTCATCTTAACTTTTCAGGTTCATCTGTAGGAGGACATACGCCAGGGAGTAATCTTCCACAGTGGTATGTAAAATTTATATATATATATATATATATATATATATATATATATATTCCTTTCACATTCACCTTTTTATAGTTTTAATGTTTTAAGAGCTTCTTAAGAAAAAACATTAGATAATTTATAATTTCTAACATTTTAGACAGACTAATTGGACCTTTACTAAGAAAATAATGAAGCTTGCCTTAGAGAAAATTGTGTTTTATATGAATAAAATTAAGATTTTAAAATTCATATATATATAATTTAAGTGAAAGAGTAATATAATAAAAACCCATCCAGAGTGATTTCAGATGAATTGTTGTTTTTTGTTATAAAACGAAACATTTTATAAAGCGTTACAGCAAACATTTAAGTTTTGATTAAATATTTTCAAAGGACTTTTAGAGCATAAATAATATATGCACTAACAATATACCTTTGAAAATAAATTATTTAAAAATATTTCTTCTTTTCTTTTTTTTACAGATCAACAAAAGTGACCTTCCCACTAATGTGACATCATATTTAATAACTTTATCTCCTTCATGAATTTATCCTGTACAAAAGTGATTAGTTATACTTGATGCTGCTTCATTGTAGATGTGAAAAAAAATTTTTGATGCCCAGTTTTTAAGAAATGATATTTTAGTAAATTGTTGTATGTTTAAACATCATACACTAGGGATGGGATGGGTAACCCTATTCATGTTATGTGTAGTAATTTGTTAATTGTTAATTATTTTGTACGTTATTTGGAGCTTTTCTTCTTTCTCTACAATTCCCGGTGTAACTTAGATCTATGTTCAAAATTTATGTATGGACAGTGTTTATATGTTTTTGAAGTTATTTACGAAAAAAGCAATTCTTTGTAGATGTGAATTTTATTGTGTTTTTTTTTTTTAATTTTTGAAAGATTTTTAGATTTTGTTGTTAGTTGGTTATCGGCTTGGCTCACATTTATTCAAAATTTTTATTTGTGTCCGAGATGTATAATTAGTCATTAAATGGACTTGTATGTGTAATGTGATTTGGGACTTGATATTTATATTTGAATCATCATGTGTATATAGCTTCTTATGTCCTTAGATGTACTTCAGTCAATAACATGGTCAATATTTCGATAAGAGGCGAAAAGGCTGCGTTAAAAGTGAATACTATTGATAACTCGCCTTTCAGAGCTACTACTTTTGAATCATTTAATGTATTTTATGGTTGAAAGCTTACATTTCATCTCTTTGCTGTAGAAGTAAATGAATTTCTTTGTTATTGTGAGTGAAATCATACTCTTACTATGATGTATATGTATTTTTGTCAAAAATATGTTTAGGTTATGTCTAACATAACCTAGAAGCCACTGGTGCTGCAGTATTCATTGTACAATATTAGATCTGTGATATTGTAACCTGATGTGACATTGTGATGTTATTCTTAGGATGTATTATTCTATATTTTGTGATTCTTTCATTTAATGTTTGAGAGTATGCTTAATACATGTTAAAGAATTTTAACAAAAAAAAATCATTTTCTGAAGACTTATTTGTTTAAAATTTGAAAGATATGGAGTTTACTTTTTTTTTTTTTTTTTTTACTGATTTATTCTAGTCTTCTAAAGAAATAAAAATGTAAAACATTTTTAAAATTTTTGTAATGAGCAATATTTATTACTTTTATTTGTCGAAGAATTCAATTGTTAATCGATTTTGATTTAATTATCTATAAATTATACTAAAGGTAATCAATTTCGAATATTTTTATTATTTTGCAGTCCTGTAAACCTAATGGTCATATACACTTTTTGGAAATAAAAATAGATCATTTGTTTTCAATACAGCATTAATATATATTACCCTTTATTTACTATATAAAATTCTTTTTGTATATTAGAAAAGATGTATATTATCCTCTTCCAAATTTATTTCAAATGAAACATATTCAATGAAAATTGCCATCAGCTTTCCTGAGAACTTTAGCTGTATTCCTTATTGAAAAGCTGGTTGCAATAAGGATTCTTATGCATGTAATTTATCACTCCCTTAGATTATAAAGCTATGTAAGAAATGTGAGAAGTGTCCTTAATTTCGCAGTATTTTAGAAAAAATAAATAATATTTAAATTTTGTGTCATATCTATTTTTTTCCAGTATCATTTAGTTTATTATTTTAACTCCTATGCTTTTGTAGGATAAAAAGGAGAGTCCGCTGTTTGTTTAATTTTTAAAACGCTCATTTTTTATCCTTAACATTAAAATGTAATATATAAATTTATTTTAAAATTATATTTAAGAACTGATCTATATTAGATTTATTATTCTTAAGTTATTAAAATCTTGAATAGGCAAGAAATTAATTTTGATTTTTTGGCACTTTTCTTATTTTAACATTAACAAAACATGTGCCATTACGTCTTATATTTGTAGCCCTCCTAACAATTAAAGATTTATTGAAAAAATTATTTTTATTGCTTTTTTCACAGATGGATGTTACTTGCATTTTTTTTCTTCTTATTCCTGTAGTTGCATAAATCTATTTGAAAGAGAATTATGATACTTTTTATCAAATTTAATATTTTATATCCCCTGCATATTCTAACAGTTTTATTGCCTCTTGATGCACTTTTCATAAATTTTTTAATCAACATTGTAGTTATCAACATTGAACAGCAAATTAAAATGCTCTATAACATTTGCATTATGTGTCTTTGCTACTGAATAAATTGAGCTTGACATCAATTGAATATGAAACCATTTGTGGTATTTCCGAAATTTTTTCTTTACTAGGCATGCATTAATATTATACCTTTTTTTCATTAGAAAATTGCTCAAATTTCTTTATCATGAAATAATTTCAAAATGCTCCTGAATTTTAGTTTTGTTGAAGTACAAATGTCATTGCTAGAACATTTCATTTAAGAAAATGTATCTATTGTCTTTTTGAATTTTGTTATACATTTTTTTTCGTTACAAATGGTTTATCTTTTGAAGGCTCGCTTCTCCCTGAAAGTGTCTTGATATATTTTAGTATGAGTTATTATGTAAAGTTTTATGAAGGTGTTCTTTTGAATTTCGTCTGTGATTATGTGTGATAAGAATGGTATCTTTTGTATTTAATTTGTTTTATTTATAAAGAAATGAGAAATGTTTTGTATTCAATTTTATGGGTCTTTTGTTTTAAGCTATTAAAGTCCAAAAATAATACTTTTTTAAAAATCTAATTTTTTAATAACTATCCTTTTATGAGCAGTAAAAATATATCTATCCAAGGATTTGTTACTCCAAAATATATATTACTTAATCATTTAAAAATGTTATAAAGTAAAACTACTGAAATAATTATTGTGAGAAATATTACAAAATAATTACAGATTTGAAGATTTGACGTTAATTAACTCAAATTTTTAACTAATCGTTACTTTAATAGTTTTTTTATTTATTAACTTTAAAGTTTTTAAAAATTAATTAAAAAATATGGTATAAGTAATTTCCATTATTAATTTCCACCGAAATTTAAAAATTATGACCAAAACAATCTGGAGTTCTAATTCTAAAGGAACTATTTCAAAATTGTATGCCAATCTAATATTTAAGAAATTACATAACTTCACTCCTCTACCTTTTTTTTCGCATAGCTTTTTTTAGAGTAGATACTTTTTTTTTATCACTAATTAACGTCCGATGTCAAAAACTTTCAAATGATGAATCAACTGACTTTCACACTTTGCATGTGTCTTCAACTTACCAAATTTAAATAAACCCATATCATACTTCACTTGTTATTTATATTTTGTCTTTATTTTGAATGAAAGTCAATGATATTTTGATCTCACTTTCTAATAATTTTGAATAATGAAAGCTCGAATATTGCATGTATTGTTGAAAAAGAAAATGTATGTATTTGATTTCAATTTTTTAAAATTTTCTACTAATTTTTCCTATTTTGCTTTCCTCTTTTTTTATTACTCTGGTTCATTAATTATTTTAATATCCTTTCTTAAGTCAGTTTGTCAAACGCATTTATAACCATGCTTTCATGAAAAATCAACATGGTAAAGTATACTTTGTATATTTAAAACCTGGGCCTTTATTTATATTTTTTGTGAAAAATATTTTTTATCGTAAATGAAAATATGTGCAACTATCAAATCATCACCAATTTCCTTAGTAAATATTTTACCTTGAAATTTAATACATAAAATTATAGGAATTATGGTTGTTTTTAGTTTTAGTTATGATCTTGCAATATGTTGATCTCATATAAATGTTTATGAGCATTTTAGTAAGATTTTGCGATTGAATAGATATTGATGTAAATTTTCTTAAAATGGGCCTGGAGATGCTGTACTTTAAATATATTTGTTTGGTTACCTAACTCATCCCTGTTGTGTAGTGTTGTATCAAGGCACAAACTTCAGTATTTAGAAGTATCTCAGGTTTTATAAAAACTTTCAAAGAAGGAAAAATGCTTTTTAAATTTGCTCCATTGAAAAAAAAAAATATTCAAGCCTTGTCCATTTTTCATTATCAGTTTTTGGTAGTCTATATGAAAGGCTACCTTTATGACTTTTTCATCTGATCCCGGTTGCTGTGTAGTTCAGCAAAAATGGTTGTATACTAGATAATTTATATGATTCATAGCTTTGGAAACCAAGGATTAAATATATTTGAGTGATTTTCTTGTTTGTTTTATGTCTCTCTTATGTCTGTTTTTTATAAAATAATTTTATACAGTTTTATTTGAATAGTATGAAAAAAGTCACTATGAATTTGATGCATATATGGTAAGAAGCAAAAAATTTTAACTAGTATACTACAATGCTTAGTGAAGTTTGTTTTCAGATTTTTTTATTATTATTTATAAACGACACTCTTTTTTTATTCATTAAAGAATAATCACATCAGTCATCTTAAGTACTATTTTTTTCTATCGTGTCATTCACAGTGTACTTGCAAATATCCAGCAGTAAAGAATATAGTAGTCTACAGAAACAATGATCACAAAAAACGTTTATTGCATTATGTCTTGGGTTATTAAAATATTTTGTTACAAATATGCTTATTTTTTATTCTGGTAAAATATATGCATTAAATAAATAGGATTATCTTCATAATTTTACATAATTTAAGCCTAAAATTTGAGGAATTTGTGCCTGGATGTATGGTTTTCGCTTGTATCTTTTGGATTCTTTTTTTAATTACACACTTTTTGCAATACATTTAATATTTCTTTTATAGAAATTGCCTCTAGTAACTGATGATAACATAAAGTAACATTTCTTTTGGAAAGTTAGACTAAATGACTACCGTAGAGTTTGCTCATAAATGAAAAGAATACTGAAATTCTCCTATGAGACGATTTCAAAATTGATGATATTAAAATGCAAAAGTGCTAATAAGTAAATCCATGAACGTAAAATTAACTAACATGTATTTATTTAGTGTACCAGTTATATTAAAAGTATTCACTTTATTAGAATTTTGGATAAATAATGAGAGGTACCGCAGAGAATTACTAACGGTAAAATAAGACAAATCTGAAAGGGGCGCAAGTACTATTCCTCTTATTTAACTTCAAAATAACTCATTTTACGTTAAATTAAAGGCAATTAAATATCAATTAATCCAGTAAAATTCTTCTTTCTCTTAACTTTCTTTTTCATTCAGTTACTAAACTTAGTTTTCTCTCATTATTAAAAATTTCTAAAGTATTTGTTGGCGAAAGTTCTCAGCCTCTTTCACAGACCATCAAAAGATTGTAAGCATTTTAATCTACTTTTATGCCGCTCTTAAGGGTTTGATAGCACTAAAATCTAATTCTGGAAAAAATATAATACTTTTGCCTGAATTTTAGTGTAAAGGTCAAATACAGCCTGCAGTAATAAATAGCCTAAATTTATTATGGCATGTTCAAGGGAATATTTAATTGAATTTTAACGAAGGATACGTTTTTAACAGCGTTGTATTTGGCTCGAATTCAACAAAATTCTTAATCATCTGACAGTTTTTTTATATTTATAAATATTTCAATTTCTCCAAAAATAAATTAATGAACATGGTTATACTAATTTTTAAGTGCTTAGTATATGATAATATTGGCAAAATAATATTTAATAAAAATGACACAACTAAATATAAAAATTCCTAAAATGTTTTATTGACTTGTAAATTTTCTTGAAATATGAACAATGCTTATGAAACATATAATTATACACATATAAAAAAAGAATCTATGCATAAGACACTTCTCTTTCTTCTTGTGTACAGCTGTCCATTCTGCCACCACTGAACGTGGTAGTATCGGTAAGATTTATTGTGGCCGACTGCTACTTTAACGTAATCCATCCATACTGACAAATTCTTCGAATTGGTGTCCTAAAATTGACCTAAGCCCCAAGTGGTCAATCTCTGACCTTCCCCTACATTTTTCATCCTGTTTTACGAGCAGCAGGTCAAAACTTTGAGAAAACCTTCTCAAAATATTCTGTTTTCCTTCAAATAGGGATCCCACAATGGAAGAAAGGCAAATAACTTTAAACTTTAAATTTGGGATGAAAACAACAGTCACTTTTCAACATCGTGTATTTTAAGATTTTCTGGCACCATTTGTACTGAGCTTAAGTCATTATTTTCAACTTTTAGATTCTTTCTTGGTTCTGAGAATACAAATAGATAATACACTATCAAGAAAGAGAAAATACCAAAGAAATAAAAACCATATGTTGATTCATATAAATTCCTTTCAATTGAAAAAGGAATCATTGAAGAAAAATCATTTTTAACTTTGACAGCGGTACATTGAAGAAAATATTAGTGCTTCCATCGTCTTTAAGCGAGGACTTTTGATGAAATAAATTCTTTTGGATTTTTTTTTTCTTCATCATTCTTACTTCTGAGACCCAGAACTACTTTTGTTATTCTAATGCGGGGCTCTTCGTTCACGTATTTTTTAATGTAATCATAGTCAACCAATGCATTCAATTTTGTGTCGGTTGTAACTGGATGGCATGCCATACTTGATCGATGCGGGTATTATATTGGTGCAAGATCCTTTTGTAGAAAAACTGTGCCGACACTTAAAATCCAGACAGTAATTGTAATTTTGTTTATAGTATAATATTAAAAACAATACATATAAGAATGAAACTAGAAATGCTTAAAAGCAAGAAAAGTATAAGTGATTAAAATTAAATAACATGCAAAATACTCTCTTCTTTTAAAAATACAAGATGTTGAGATGTGGTTTTTGACCAATTAAAATGATGAATAACAACGGTCGAAGCTTAATACCTATAATAACTTAAATGTTTGAGTATCAGTAAAGGCGATCTATTAAAACATGCCTAATATTATAGTTAATATGCTCCCACAAGGATTGCAAGTTGGGGAAGGGTCTGAGAGAAGTAACATTTGTGAGTTAGCCTTGAATGACCAATTCTTAAACAGGTTAAGATGATATGATATCTGCATTCAATATCATATCAGCCTTCTCATTTCCCCGGATACAAACATGGGCCGAAATCCAAGAAAATAAAACGACGCAGCTTAGCCAAAACTTGACTCCTGAGCCAATAACATCCAATAAACCAACAAAAAAAAAATAATATATCAAAGTCATTCTGGTGTAGAATATGATACAGGAATTGAATTTTAAGTATGAATGGATGATGTGGGTCTGAGCTAGTGGCAGCTTGTAGAAAGCTTCAAGAACCAGAGCTAACAGAAATTTTTTGAAACCTTTATTTCTTGTATATTGAAGAGCAAGATAAATGGCAGGTAAGTCGGAAATAAATACAGAAAAAACATATGAAACTTTCGACTTACAACTTCATTACCTCAGGTAAAAGTGCCTCCCTCGTGTTTATCAGTTTTCGAACTGTCTGTAAATACCGCTACGCAGTCATAAAACATTACGTAGACAAAATATCTTCCGGAAATACTGATAAAGCAGTTCCGTAGTAACTTTTAATACCATCATCAATTAAATTCATAAATTATGTAAATAATTGAATTAGAAATGTACAGGGTTAGTTAAAAGTAAGTTACCCACTTCAGAGGGCTCTAAAATAAGTTCTATTGATCCAAATGAGATAAAATTTGAAATACAGATTATTGAGATGATGCGCTTTGCATTTATTAAATAAAAAGTATTAAGAAAATTTACTGTTAGGTGGCTTTATAATTACACAAAAACTATTAAATATGGTTTATAATTGTAAAATAAGGCGAATTAAAATTGCGCAATATATCCTCTTTCATTTTGAACGATATGCTCTAATCGAAGTATCATATTTTCTATAGGTGACCGGAATGAGTCTCCCCAAGTATTAAGAATATGACGCCGAATGTTGTCCTTTAAATCTGGTTGAGATAGACTGAGGTTTTGATTGAAGTACTCGCCTTGCGGTCAGTCCTTCCGCAGTTAAGGTCTGGCGTCGAAAGATGCACGCTGCTGTAGTGGCTACTGGTGAGTTTGTGTAGATCCAGAGACAGGGTTCGTCGTCCAATCAGGGTGAGTCCTTCAGACATTGGCAGGAGTGATGGCAGAGTTGTGAAAACTCTAGACAGTTGTCGTTTCCATACAGTTTACAGTGAGACCAAGCTATTGTTTTTCCTGGGCCAATGGGGATCGGTTTAAAGAGGATGTTGGTTGGGCGATACATGAGAGTTTTGGGAGGAAGAATTAAGTGAGGAGTAAGATATTTCGAGGTCTTCTAACTTTGAAGGTGGGAGTATATTTGCTAATTTGGGTTATTGCTATACTGTCGTGGTTGTCCAGGCTATTATAAAATTTGGTTGAAAGCTGCTTAATTATTTTTGTACAGGTTTTATATCTGAGTGCTTTACATAGATCCGTATTTCTCATGTATCACCATTCAAATCTGGTAGAAATGATGACCTTTGATCATATATAGTGTCCTTCAAATAACCCCACAGCCAAAAGTCGCAAGTAGTGATATCCAACGAGCGAGGAGGCTATGATATTGGAAAATGACGGCTGATAACTCACGCTTCTGTGAAATGCTGTATTAACAATCACTTTACATGACGATCGATATGAGGTGGTAAACCATCCTGCATGAAAATGATGTCTTTTGAAGGTATCCACGCTGCAGAAGAGTTGGAATTACAAAATCCCTCAACATATCATGGTACCGTTGTCCTGTGACAGAACGGGCTCGGATACAATTTTAAGTTATCTCTTTAAAGAAATATGGTCCAATGATAAAGGTAGTTGTAAAACCATATGATACTATCACGTTTTCAGGATGAAACAGTTGTTCCTGGATTACGCGAGGGTTTTCCATTGCCCAAATTCGACAGTTGAGGGTTTCTACTTGTTTAAGGAGGCAAAAGTAGGTCTCATCACTCCACAGAATGTTCCATTGCCAAATCATGTCAACCACTATTCGAGCAAGGAACCGAAGTGCAAAAGTTTTACGGACCTCTAAGGAACCGTGTTGCAACAGGCGTACAGATTTGATTTTGTATGAGGAAAATTGCTAAACTTACCATACGAATTTTTGAACAATTGAATGCGGCAAATCTAGAACACGGGAAACAACCGGCAAATTCATAGTATTATGCGGAGACTAACTACTGGCTTTAACGAGCGCGGTGACAACATTTTCAATGTTGGTAGACGGGATTGTTTTGTTTCTTTTTTCGTTCTCAGACTGGAAGAATGCCAAGTTGCCCAGTTTTTTCAAATTTCTGCATTATCTTGCGTAGGGTAACTGGAGACATTAGGCCTCTTTCGTATCTACTTCAAATTCCTTAAGAGCTGCACCGGAGTTTTGTTAGTTCTGGTAGAACAATTTCACCAGTAGCGCCTTTTCTTGAAACATAGACATGACGAACAGAGAAGAAACTATTGTTCGTGCAGAATCCACCTTCTTTTTATCCAAATAAAAATGGTAATAGACATGTGCTGCAACTCAAATTGTTTCACATTTTCAATATGTGCAAATAAATAACGATTGTTTTAAAGTGCCATCTATTGGTGAATTTTTGTACTAATTTTTTAAAGGAATAAATGTAAAGCACACCACCTGAATAATCTGTGCACATTTTATCTTATTTGGGCCAATAGAACGCATTTTATAACCCTCTGAAGTAGGTTACTTATTTCTTGTTAACCTTATATATAGATGAATTAAGTTCAAAATCATCAATTAAAGTTACAGTCAAATTTCAATAACAGGATATAACCATAATGGATTAATCTCCTACAAATCTCGTTATTAATTTGAAGCACTGATTCATTAGTTTAAACATACGAAAGATTAGTTGTTTAAAGATTAAAAATTCACCTAATAAATTTTAGCCATAAGCCCCCGATATCACGTATTATTCAATGCGTATAGTGAATACGAATGCTTATATCGAAACACCCACCTATAACTAAGTCTCTTAAGGGAGGGAGAAAATTCAACTCTAAATCCTTTCAATACGCCATCTGTTGGTGCTCAGGCAAGTCGCGGATTCAGATTTAATACGCTTATTTTCATTCCAATTTTTAGCCTTCTGTTACTTTGCTTTGCATAGAAACTGAGCAATACTTTTGATTGTTACTTATATATAATAACAATAAAAAATAATTAGATTTTGTTGTGTAATTTTAAATATTTGTAAGTAAGTGTAAGGATTTGTAAGGAACTTTTCATGTCTAAGATTGTGGCAGCATTGCCTCATATTATATGGAGTAATCGAGAAGAGATTTCAATATTTCCTTAGGCTAGAAACTTAAATCAGAATAAATATATTTTTGGTAAATTGTATAACTAAGAGCTTTACTACATTTAAAGGGATTTGCATTGCCTTTGAAAAAAATGTAAACAAGATTTAAATAACCACAGATATAAAAGACGTTTTTATTGAAATCTAACTTGTTAACTAATATTTTAACTCATTTCATTTAAAAGAAAATTCTATCATTTCTTTCCAATCTATATAATCTTCACTCTTTTTTAGTTTTGAAAATATTTAAATTTCAACAATCCCAAATGAAAAGTTTGAGATCAATTTCCTTTCTAAAATAAATTTGATAATTTTATCAATTAGATAATAATCTATAGAAATCATGCCCATCAATTGAATTAAAAATTGGAAAGCCAATTAAATAATTCATGTAATTTACTCTTATTAACAGTAAATATTTCAGAAGCATAAAAATTTAAATTAATATTTTGTGGTTTCCTTGATTAACGTTTGTTTATTGAATAATACTCATCTACGGTATGCTGAATTAAGAATTAAATACGTTTATTTAATTATATCGATATTAGTATTTTATTACCTTAAGTGAAAGAAAGTTATTTCCAAAATGCTATGACAAAATTATTCACATTCCAAAGAATACGTTAAATTAATTATGGCACGTTTTCAACTAATGTTTAAACTAAGAAAAAGAAATTGTAGAAGCGATTTAAAATATTTTTAACACACTAAAATTATAAAAGAACGTCTGCTAAGAAATCTGTTTTTGCAAGTAATAAAAAAATTAACAAGACATTTCAGTCGAATTTTTTCGAACGAATGATGCGAAAATTGGAGAAAAATTCCATAGGAATATAGCAAACAAACAAGAGATATTAAAATCGATATTATGTTCCTTATACCTAGGAAATGTCCATCAAAGTTGTCAGTAGTCTAATCCTGGACTTTCCATGTACTGACTTTTCTTACTGTATTATATGTGAGTATCATCAGATTAAACGTTTTAATTAATTGTTTTCTTAAGATGCCTTTATTAAAGTCTATTAAAAATTCAAAAGCAGTTTCACGTCTATAGTTTATGTCAAAAGAAAAATTGAAGAAAAAGGAAAAAAATGCATTTCCAGTTGCATGATTATAATACTGGACGCAGAATCTGACTAGGTACTATTTTATTTTAGTTTCGTACGTATTTGGAAAAGCACTTTAGTGTAGCTAAAAAGCTACCATATCGCATTTTTTGTCAATTGCAACTGATAACATTTCCTTAGAGAAATAATTGCATTCTAATAAATTACATTTAAGAAAAGACAGATATTTTACTGCTAAATAAACCACAATTTACTAACTATAATAATTAAAAGCGAATTCACAAAATTATGTAACAGCAAAACAGCTATTCTTAGCAGGCGTATTGCAAAAAAAGTGTTGATAATAATTGACTATATTTTATGAAATTTACTTTAATCAATAACCAGATTTTAAAAACATTATAATAAAGTGAGCATAATAGATTACAGAAATTTACAAATTCACTGCCGAGAAATTAACAATTGGAGAAATAAAATGATGATTCTTTTCTGAATTATTCAGAATCATAGAAAACAGTCCTGTAGCCTTATTCATTTGTACTAATGATAAAGATAAGTGTATTTGTTTGTGTAGGTTTTGGTTCTCTTTAAACCAGACTGTTTCATCTACAGCTACTAAATTTTTCATATACATGCATACATACATACATACATATATGTATGTGTGTATAATTTATTTGAAATTTGACTTAATTAAAAATTCAGCTGCTAATTTCAAGATATTGTCTTGATAACTTCAGAAAAATTGCCCAAAAATGAATTTTACAATGTTTCAAAAGTTTGAAAAAATGTCTTTTTAATGACACTTGTTTCAGAATCGTAGCGAATTCTACTGCATTGTGGCAATTAAATCAACTTTTTTTTATATCTAACTTTCAACAACAGACTACATTATTGTTCTAAAGCTCCAACGGCTACCACTGTTTCGTCAATTGTCTGATGGCAAGATTTTCTTTTCTTGAAAGTTGAAGAAGAAAGATTTCGTTTAATATTTGTGTAATTTACAAGATGAATTAAAAAATGAAGCTACAATATCACGGAGTTTATAAGTTAAAAGAACCATACATTTACATTTGTAACATCGCCATTTTCCCGTTTTTCCGTTTTTGATTATAAAAGGGAATTTGATTGGCACTGTACGAAATAGTTAAAGAATTCTCCTTTTAGCCAAAAGATGAGAGCGTGCTGTTTCGGAGAAATAAAATAACTGATATAACAAAATATCCAGACATGACGGGAGTTTACTTAAACGTTTATTTGATATTTGTTTTTGAGTTTAATTTCAAGAAAAGAAGGCAAACTACAAAGATGAAAAGCTTCTTCTTCTTCAAAAACAATGACATTTGTTGGATAAATACATCAAGGTACCAATATTTCTTTTAACTCCTCATCAGAAATTTTAATAGGTCAAGTGAATGGAGAAAAGGCATAAAAACCGAGGAATTACAGCAACTTAAGGAGATGACATGTGCTGCATCTATGAATCATTAAGAAATTGGAAACTCCGAAGCAGCTATGATGATAAGAAAATCGTAGATATTAGATAAATTATCTAAGCGAAGATTTAATTATTCTCTCTTAACTATTGGATGAATTGAAATTGTAAGACTTATCAGGTCACACCACTTCATGGTCAAGAAAATATTTGGAATAAGCATTACAAGTTATGAGTTTCGAAGAGAGACAGATCCTAGAATCAATTCTAAATGAGTTTGAGATGGCTCTAAGCAATCATGATTGAAACAAAAATTTTAAAACATAAGTGATTGTGATACTAATATTTTTCAAAGCTCCTGTTTAACCATTACAATAATTGCTAATATAAAGAAAAAGAAGAAAAACTTTTGATGAAAAACTAGACATAGCTTCTTCAGATGCATTCTATTTACATATTCGCTGCTATAATTGATGCCAGTAATTCGGAACATAATCTAATAAAATGCGTACTTCTTTCTTCTAATTGTAGTAGAGAAGAAAGTATCAAATTACATAGTATGTATGAATCACAGGTGATTCACGTGCTAAGCAACGTGTTAAAACAGTGATATATAAACTAAACACAGGTTTATTCAATTCGTACCAAATTCTACATTGACTTTTTTCTGGAAACCAACATGTTTATACATGAAACATCCGATAACATTAATAGATAAATTATGTGCACTGAGGATCAAATAAATGTGCTGAACAAAAGAAAAATGCCAGTTATAAATGAAATACTGAAAATCCAACAAACTTTTGTATGTCTGTAAGCAATGATTCAGAGAATAACTGCAATGCTACAATGGGAATAACATAAACAATAAGGGCTATATCTGTGAATTGACATAAAAAAAATAGAAAAAAAAAGATTTTTCCAAAAAAAAAAAATTTAAAGTTTTTAAACACAGATACGATTTTTTGAATTTAATATTTGTTGAGTCAGTTCTTCACTTATTATGCAAAACTAGGGTTCAGAGTGGTATATTCAACATACTTAATTTCTACTAATATATGGTAACCAACAAGAGTAATTATCCGAAACTTTCTCATCCTGAGAAGGTCTTATCTTCATGTAACCGGATAAAATCGTGATGAAGTCGTGAAATCCTCGATTGCTTAGATTTTATTTAGAGTCCCACACAAAAGAATTCTGTACTCCGCTTTATAGAGTAAAAAACTGAGTAAACACTATAGACGAACTTTTTTCGATCAGTGGAAAAGAATTTTGACATAAGCCTTACAATTAGTTACAAGATCACATATTAAATTTTATTCTTCTATATCGGTGCATAAATTCACATGCAAGTGAATTTATAGATAAACAGGAGATCAATTCTTGGGAATGTTTGGTTGAAAATATATTACGGATTCACCCAATAAATGGCAAAGCCATGCGCCAAATTTTATTAATCTAGCTCATTAAACTCTGTGGTTATGTTACGTGTATTCAGGCTGACAAACAAACCTTCTGGGTCTGAATTTCAGTGTATGAGTAATCATATTCACAGAAGCAGCATAAAAATATAATCAGATTCATTTCAGATTCGAATAGGTCGGAAATATGAAGATTCCTTGAAATTCTTGGTGTTGACATTTTTGGCCATCCTTTCTCTTTGTATACTTCGTATATGGGAAAATAGAAAATAAATGGTGGTTACATATTTTTTAAATTATATATATATATATATATATATATATATA